>CAXKWD010000002.1:78320858-78897748 GCA_964059195.1 Ectobius pallidus | reverse complement strand
TTTTCAATGATTACATATATTTTTAATTAATATTAAAAGGTTGTTACAGTCTGGACACTTCAGGCTCACTTTCCATGGAATGGCTGTATACCCATTTAATGATGGGTATAAAGTTTGATATCAAAATTCCACACAAATATTCTACTTTATCTTTGAAGACTAGTTTTTATGACTGCTTATTCGGTAATCCTAAATCCTTGCTATTCTGTACACGATTTTTAAATTTATTATATTAATCTTTTCACTGCTACTGATGTACATATGCATCACTGCAGAAATTGCAGAATGGCCAAGAAATAAGCACAACAGATTAATGTTTTATCCAGTGCTTTAGTTGGAAAATATTTTATGGGGGTACTCACCTTCCATAGAACGCATATCTATTGCGAATTTAATAGTGTTAGTCATTATTAACAAATACACTCTCGTGAATTGGACATTTAATAAGTATTTTAGGACAATATCGTTCCTGTACTGCCAGTACGATGTACCGGAGCACATATTTTTCCGGTATGGTAGAAGGAAAATAATTTTATACCGGTACGCAGTACCGGTGCGTACCGGCCCAACTAAAGCACTGGTTTTATCATAAAATATAAAGGAATGTATTCACATATTAAAATTGGCATCCATGGAACCATTAGTGTCTTTAGTTGAAGAATGCTTATATTAAAATATAAACTCAACTCTGAAATGGTTAAAATATTGTATTTTAATTGTTCCTTTTTATATGACTTGACCACTTAAATTGCTTAAATATTGCTTAAAATATGAATAATTATTATAAGAATATGGGAAATAACTACTTTAGGCAATACTACAAGATAAAAGAAACAGTATACTTTACATAGCTGACTTTCTGATTCTGTGGTTTACTGTACGGTAGCAAAAATGCTTATTCTTACATGTCTATGAGCAATCCAGCTCCCATCTTCATTGATACACGATAATTGATAACTCATTGATCTGCTAACCTAAAACCAATTAAGAGGGCAACCACTGTACTATACGAGGTGTGTTCAAATAAAGACTGAACTTTTGTTGTAATTACTTTATTACTCATCATACAAACTTTTCAAACACTGTCCCCTTCAAAGTACTCTCCTCTACTATCAATGCACCGTTGCCATCACTTCTTCCAGTTTTGGAATTCCTGCTGGAATGCACTTTCTGTGATGGCGCGCAATACTCTCGTCACATTGTCTTGAATTTCCTCTATTGTTTGAAAACGGCGCCCTTTCAAAGTGGTTTTCATTTGTGGGAAAAGAAAAAAGTCTGGAGGGGCCAAGTCTGGAGAATAGGGTGGATGGGGCACAACGGAAGTGGCATGTTTGGCCAGATAATTCGTGACAAGGAGCGAGGCGTGAGCTGGCACGTTGTCATGGTGCAACATCCATGACTGATTCGCCCACAGTTCAGGTCTTTTCGTACACACAGCATCTCTCAATCGTGTTAAAATTTTCTGGTAGACTTCTTTGTTTACCGTTTGACCACGTGGTAGAAATTCATGGTGCTCAATCCCTTTGCAATCAAAAAACACGACCAACATCACCTTGATGTTCGACCGACTCATCCGGGCTTTCTTTGGTCGAGGTGACCCTTTCCCCACCCATTGTGACGACTGCCTCTTCGTTTCCACGTCGTACCCGTAAACCCATGTCTCATCTCCTGTTATGATAGTCTTGAGGAAGTTTTCATCCTCATTTGCTTTTTCAAGCAATTCCTGAGAGATCCTAGCTCGATTCTCCTTCTGGTCATCCGTCAGCAAACGCGGCACCATTTTTGCACTGACACGATGCATTCCAAGTTTTTCTGTCAGGATGTGATGACAAGATCCCACACTTATGCCAACTTCTTCAGCTACCTCTCGGACTGTCAAACGACGATTTTCCCGAATCATAGTGCGAACCCTGTCAATATGTTGGTCGACTGTTGAAGTGGAAGGTCGACCAGACCTTGGATCTTCGGTAATCGAACTCCTGCCCTCCTTAAAGCACTTAAACCAATCATAGCACTGTGTTCGGCTCATACTGTCATCCCTGTATGCTTGTTTAAGCATTTGAAATGTTTCGGTAAAACTTTTCTCAAATTTCACGCAAAATTTCACACAGACGCGTTGTTCCTCCAACTCCTTCATGCTACCTTTGTCGCTAATCCGACGTGAAATTTGCACACAACCTTACTCAAGCGGCTGTCACTCCACAACTAATGCACCGATCGGAGTGCGGCAAGCAGCAACCTGTTACCAATAGATGCCGCTAGTGTACAAGGCAGCCAGAGGATTGCATCGGCAGTCGATGGCGGGCTATTTAAAAAGTTCGGTCTTTTTTTGAACACACCTCGTACATAATATTTATCGAGTGTGACACTACATACCATAATTTCTTCCTCCTCATAATATAACAGAATCATACTGACTGCCCACTAATCCTCTTGTTTTACCTATTTCTGTATTGCACAAATTTATTTACCTGACGATGTCTAAAGCAGCACAGTGTTGCTAACGACTAATTAAAAAATTAAATTAAAATATGACAGTACACTTGCCTTTTCTGGATTGAGTGTACCTCATACTAGTTGAATGGTACTTACAGGATGTGGTGACCTTAAGATCCATGATGTTTCACACCTGCCTGACCCTTGTCCGCTACCCGACAAGCTGAAGAAGAGAACCCTTGTGGAGAAGGAGAGATTAGTATATGCGCCATTCTCAGGAGTTGGTGGCATTGTGTATGACAAGGATGCTGTATATGTGGAGCTTGGTGGAAGCCATTCTCATGGTCGCAGGGTAAGCCACTGCTTTCAACAAGTTTTAAAATAGCCGTTAATAAAAAGTATCTATTATAATCAATTGTAGAGAGGTGTTTTTTGTTTTTTGTTTTTTTGGGGTCTTATCCAACTAAAGAGATCTGTATTAAGTACCGTAGAGGGAAATTTGTCGGAACAGACTTGGTTGACTGAACCTAAGTCCACATATATTCTTCTTACAGAATTTAATTTATCCGTATTAATAAATTAGGGTCATAACATGCACAATAGTAAAAAGACATTCACTCATTCATATGTTTTCACACTCACATCATTTTTCTTTTTTCCATCTCTTTCCTCTCTTCTCTATATAGCCTACTGTGGCCCGGTTAGTATCACACTGGCTTTCTGAGCCCAAGGTTGAGGGTTTGGTCTCGGTCCAGGTCGATGGTATTTATATGTGCATAAATGTGACAGGCCCATGTCAGTAGATTTACTGGCATGTAAAAGAACTCCTGCGGGACAAAATTCCGGCACACCAGCGACGGTCACAGGCCTAAGTTGCAGTACATCCCCGTCATGAAATAACAATATACCAACCGACCAATCCTCTGTATACTCTCTTATGGAATTACTGCAGTGGAGAAATAGTGGAGAAAACTATTTCCATTATCAGGGGCTGCTATTTCATTTATTAATATGCAAGTTTGAATAATGTGATTAAAGATAAATCCATTATTTCAATGTGCATATTCATAATAGTAACAGCAACTCTGGTGCAGTGATAAATTTAAAATAATGTAAAAGTAAAATAATTATAGTATGAGTTCAACTAAAACACTAATGCTTCACTTACCACTTACCAAGTTCAGCTCATATTATAATTATTTTATTATTGTTGCTTCACTGTTTAAGTTCCATCAATTTAATGATATTAATGTAACAGAGTCTGTAATACATACAGTATATATGTATAAGACCATCCAATCATATTATACATTTACCATTTTTTAATAATATTGAGTTGGGTTTAGCACTATGCTTCACTTATTTTATAAATACCTGTACTAGTTTCGAAGACCCTCGTCATTCATAATCATCAGGTTAACACCAACAGTTGGTGTTAACCTGATGATTATGAATGACGAGGGTCTTCGAAACTAGTACAGGTATTTATAAAATAAGTGAAGCATAGTGCTAAACCCAACTCAATATTATTAAATTATAATATAGCTTCACTGTGTAAACTTCCATACAATGATTAATACATTTACCACTTTATATTATCGGCAAATTGGCAACATTGGCAGGAAAGAAAAGGACAAAGCTAACTGCAAGATAAACAAGTGTGAATGAGATGCAAATACTGCGTTTAACTCCATCTCTCTTTGAAGGGTGAGACTGCCTATCTCCCTTAAAAATTTAATCACAACTCAAGAAGTTTGGAACTTCTGGCCCATGTGAATTAGTTTTTAACACAAAACACTCTATTATCTATTTGTACTGAGGTGATAATAAATACAAACCTTTTGATTTTGTTAATATACACTCCACCTATGCTCAGTATGAAAATAATTGAAAATACAAACCTGTTTAAATTTGTCTATCATTGAAATTTATTTAATTAGCAAATTTTTTTTTTTTTGTATATTATAGCAGGATGAAGATTTTCGCCCAGAAAAGGCATTGGTGTCGAACTTGTTAGACACTCAGGAGACATTAGATGTTAAGATGGCTCGAAGCGAACTCCAACTATTTTCTGGAACAGCTCCCATTACATCAGCAGACGTGACAGAGTAAGCTTTTTTTACAATTTTTATCATAATCTTTTTGCGAGTGAAGAAAACTTTCCGTTTTCAGTACATGTTAAATCTTATTTTTACCAATTAAAAAGAAAAAATGAAATCTGTCTTATTTCCAATTCACCTGCATTGCAAAAAGTGGTACTTTTCAAAGTTGCCCCAGAATGTGTGAAGTTAAGAAAACTTATCATCTTCATGTATTTTTCTGTAGACTTGTATTTAGACAGTGTACTATGCCACCAAGTTAAATCTGCACGGCGATAGGGGAAGTGTTTAGCGCTAGTGTCGTCCAGCTACCACTATACGGAAGGGATGTAGGGGAAGCAGGTGGCGAAAGATCATAACATGGTTGCCAGATTATTCATTTGGACAGTGACTGTCTTAGATGTCAGGTCATTTAAAAACACAGTAATTCTCAGCGCCCCTCTTCCAGCCAAATAACCCAACACAGTGGACAGGAAGTGGCAGCGTGGCGGCGGGGGTGAAAGAAGGGACAGCTCATTTTCCCCAGTTGGGACATGGTTGCCAGATTATTCATTTCGACGGCGATTGCCGAACGTGAGAGGTCATTTAAAAACACAGGAGTTCTCAGCACCCCTCTTGTAGCCAAATGACTGAACTCAGTGAAAAGGAAGTGGCAACGTCAAAGGAGGGAGATCGAGATGTAAGGCACATTCCTCACATATTTTCTGCATGCAAAGATAACTTGGTGGCGTAGTACTTGATTTTTCGAGAACAATGACAATCATATGTTTCTAGCACTGCTTTTAATTCTGAATTCAGTTACCTGTTTCTAAATTTTACTGTTTCATCTGTTTTAATGATTGACAGTCCTTTAGCCTAAGCACTTTGCCCATATGTTGGTTTGTCCATTCTTTTAATTTGCCCATTAATGTTTAAGTACATGGTTTCTTGGCCGATGAATGTTTGAACCATGAAAATTTTTGCCCATTAATTTATTTGCCATTAGTTATAATGTACATTGTCTACCACAAGAATTTGTGAGATGATTAGACAAACAATTTTGTACTTTCATTGCACCACAAGAATGACTTATTTCACTTTTCACACAACACCAATACTTAAGAATATTTTTCTTGTCTTTCCATGCAAATGGTATTGATAACTATTACCGGAATATTCTAACAAGTCTTTAACCTTAGTAGTTTGAGTAATTCTGGCAACCATAACTGAGAATTTAGCAACTGAATGATTCTAGCATCCACAACTGACATGGTTACATAACAGTTACTGTACTTACAAATTGTTTCATGTGTGAAAAATCTATTGGGTGTAAATATTCTACTTGAAAAACTGTAAAGGCAAAAAATTGTAGGGTCTTAAACTGTAGGTGAAACATAAAGGACAAAATTTCATGGCAAAAAATCCTATGGATGAAATTCCATAGGCAAAAGACCTGCAAAGGTTTTAATTCAGTATCCTCGTGAATCTCCGTTGAATGTCATTACATGTTCAGTGCACCAGTGCAAATTTTCTGCCGTAAATTATGGGGATTCAAGATGTTAAATGATAAGACTTTGATGAATTGCTAAAAGAGTGGTTAAAGAGCTGCTCTGTAGCCATCTGAGGTAAATAAAGTGGTTCCACTGAATGTAGAAATGACGTGATTGTTATTAGTATTTACTATGTTTATCATTTTCAGAAAAACCCTGGGCATAACTCAGTTGGTTGTGAATGACTCTGGCAGACTTAGAAGGAAAGCTGTGTTCCCAGACAACATTGAAGATGAAATCCAAAGAGAAAGTGCTGATGAATCAGACGATGATGAAAATGAAGATGAAGATATTGACGATAATGAAGACAATTTCACTGTAGCAAGTAATTCAAAGAAGAAAGATAAAGTAAGGACTGAAGAAGATTCAGATAGTTCCAGTGAAGAGGAAGCTGATGATGAAACATTGCGTGATGTTGATATGAAGAAAAATACTCCCACTAAGCGTACAAGTGGATCTGTTAATTTTAATGATGAACGGGTTGAAGCTGAATCTGATAGTGAAACCATGAGTGAAGATGAACTAAATAATGATCAGCTGTCTAAAAGAGAAAGCAAGAGGGAGGATGATCAGAATGAATCAACTAGTGGTGACTTTCAAAATAGAAGTATTTTAAATCCTCAGACACCCACAGAATACCCAGTTGAGAAGTTAACAAAAATGGAAAGTGAAAGTTTGAATAATACAAAAAAACGAAAGAAGAAAGATAATGCTCTAGCTGCAGCAGAATCTAAACTGTTGGCTATAATAGCTGAAGATTCTGATGCATTTGAAAATGAAGAGGAGAATATGGAAGATGAAGAAGATGAAACAGAAGATGAAGTTCCTGTAAAAAAAAGAAAGTTGTCAGAGGACAATGATCTAGAAATGAAGAATTCAGACAGGTATGTTAAAATTTCATAGTTGCAGTTTGGTTAAAATCAAATTGTTATATTTCTGCCTATTAATTTTTTATTTAATAGCAAGTCTGTTCACTTAAAAAGTTAATGTGTTGAGTTGTTCAAAGATGCAGTTTTCTGGAATATAGTATTATTTTTACTGTCCACTTTCCATTTTCCTTACTATTTTTCTTTCCTTATTACCAAAAAGTAGTATTTTTCATTTAAAATAAAATTGCCGATGTGTTTTTTGTTTTTTCCCCTTTCTTTCTTTGGTGCTTAGAGAAATGGGAAAATAGTTTGTACCTGAATATCGAAACTAAGTTAAATATTATTATTTTATTAACTTTTTTTAACTTTCTGTTTGTAATTGATTTACCAGGCATGAATATCGAGGGATTGGGACAGAGCAAGACAAAGCCATCCATAGCAAAGTCTCCAGCTTGCTGACACAACTTCAGACAAGAAAGAAAGAACAGCAGAAAGTAGCATCAGCGAACACTTCCAAAGAAGAAAATATTGAGTTTGAAATCCAGCAATTCTCATCAGACGAGGACTCAAGCGGTGACGAGGTGGAAGAGAAGATTCCCGCAAAACAAGTGGAGGACAATGATTCATCAAATTCGACTACTGAACATAATGAAACTGAGGCGGAGGATTTCTCAGAAGAAGAGGAGGAAAAAGAGGAAGGAGATCAAGAAGATTCTGCTGTCAGGTGGAAGTCAAATTTGGCTCAAAAAGCAGCGGATGCTTTCCTGGAGAGACAGGCAACAACACAGAATTTATGGAAACTTGTATATGGTAAGAACAATACTTCTTTAGTGATCATTTGTGAATGTTGCTATTACCTTTTAATGAAATACACTGAAACATCTTCATAGATTTTTAATTTTATCCCTTCTCTCTCCAACTGTCTGTTGCCATGGAAGAGTTGGTAGCATGCCTACCTTCCACCCTGGTGGTCCAGGTTCAGTTCCTGGCCGGCTCAGATAGTTTTCAGTAGTAAAAAATGTCCTTCCTGGGCTTGGGACTAGATTAACCTTTGTATGGAAGTTTACACAGTGAAGCTATATTATAATTTTATAATACTGAGTTGGGTTTAGCACTATACTTCACTTATTTTATAAATACCTGTTCAGGTATTTATAAAATACCGGCCGGCCAGGAACTGTTCAGATGTTTATAAAATAAGTGAAGTATAGTGCTAAACCCAACTCAGTATTATAAAATTATAATATAGCTTCACTGTGTAAACTTCCATACAATGGTTAATCTAGTCCCAAACCCAGGAAGGACATTTTTCACTACTGAAAACTATCTGAGCCGGCCAGTATCTGAACCTGGGCCACCAGGGTGGAAGGTAGGCATGCTACCAACTCTTCCATGGCGACAGACAATTGGAGAGAGAAGGGATAAAATTCAGTGCTAAACCCAACTCAGTATTATAAAATTGGGACTAGATGTTCTGTTGTTCCTTCATCCTCATCTCTTGAGAGGCAATGACAAATCTCTGTAGATCACCCTTAGCCTTGGACGAGTCATGGTCATCATCCCCATGGACTTTGTCCTGGGTCCGCTTTCAGGTAAAACACTCATCATCATATCCTTCTAACTATTTTCTTTCAGTGGAAATAAAAATATTAATTAAGTGACCTTTCATTTTGTAGATTTCAGTTTAGTACATATTTCAGAAAGGTTCCCAGATTTTCCAGGATATTCCTTAATTTTTGTAAATTGTCTTGGTGTCCCTTTGGACAATTATATGCCCTGGATTTTCATTTTAAGTAATCTGGTCATCCGCCTACTCATGTAAACTCAGTTCTATGCATAATTGCGCAGTCAGTCTTGGGAATGTTGCTAGAACTGTGTTTCATCCAGTTCAACAGTAAACATCCTCGGTTGGCTTAGCTCAGTTGTTAGATCATTGGCATGGGAAGCCAAAGGTTCTGGGTTCAAATCCCAGTGTCAGAGGAATTTTTCTCCTATAATGTTTTACTTCGCTTATCAATTTTTGGTAGAACATGTTTTGAAGATCATCCTCAACTCTTTATCAATAGAATTTGTAAGCCATTATTTGTGGTGTTTATATCAGGAAACTTGAAGCAAAAGGTGGAAGCAGAGGAGAAAGAAGGAGGCAGCAACAGTGAAGGAGAAGAAGCTGTAGGAGGTTTGTTCAGGGTTGTGAATAGGAAGCAACAACACCAACAGGAGGAGAAAGACTTGATGAATGTTGAAGACTGTTCCAAGTTTGAAGTGAAGCAAGTACGAGATTGGTTGGAATCTGATGTGAGTACTGTATACCCAATCTTAAAGTGTTTCACCTTTTCAGGTGTATCAGCTAGCCAGTAGTCCCTTACAGCAGGTAAGGCTAACTGGCAGCCTATGGACCTTATGATATGAATTAATTTTTTATTATTAAGGTGTAACCATTGTTTTTGTTTTGATATTATTATTATTATTTATTACATTTCTCCACATCACATATGGGTAGTAACAGGGCACGGGATGCACCAAGTGCCTCACAATAATAATTATTATTATTATTATTATTATTATTATTATTTTAGTTTACATAGATTACGAATTATGCCCACAGTCCAAGACTTCATATTCAAATTATTTTGAAGAGGACAATATTTTCTACAGTACACCAAAGAAAAATCCAGGCAAATCTTGAAGTAGCTTCAAGCTAAAGTCGACCTTGCTAATGAGAGAACTATTATAGTATACATATGAAGTATTATTTAATTTAATAACTGGATATAATCAGGCAATGATTCATAAATATATATAATAGAGTTCTCCAAATTCAACGCTTAGCTCAACATCCCATAAAACTTATCACCTGTTCTTCTGTCCAGGACAAAGACAGGCCAGGAAACTGGTCCTGGGTCCAAGCAGCACTACCTCCTCATCTATCCTAAAATTGGACAGAAGAGGAATAAGGAAAGTGGTTGCGTTAATATCTGAGCATGGTCACTTCAGAAAACATTTACGCAAAGTGGGACTCTATGAGGATGATCCCATCTGCAGACTATGCAAACAGGATGAAGAGACGGCCTCACACATCCTGTTTGATTGCCCAGCCCTGGCAAGAAAGAGGTTCACTCTCTCGATATCCAGGGAAGACCTGGGGAATGAAAAGGACATTGGAACTAAAATACTACACCTTGTTCAAGGAACAGATTTTGGGAAACAATGAGATCTTCTCACCCAACGGGATGAGGCGCAAAGCATAAGCAAGCAGGAGGAAGGTATCCAATACCCAGCTTGACTGCACTACCCTGGCAAATATCCAGGGAAGACTTTGGGAAAGGAAGCCAACAAGAGCTTCTCTACCAAAAGGGGCAGCACAATAAGCCTTTTAGGCTGATGTGCGGGAGGTCTCTAAACTCTCTTCAAGCCCCCCGTTATCTAATCTAATCTAATCTATCACCTGTTCTGGTGTGTGTTTCTTAGTAGATAATCTCAAAACTGAGGTGCTGTTTTATCCTATTGCTGGGGATTGATTTGCATGGTTAAAGGATATTTCTTTGAACATTATATAACAGTGAAAGAGCTTACTGTCTATGGTAGCTTGTCATAAACAGTTTCTTCTCCAATTAAATGTTTGTAACATACTTGTTAAACAGAATTCAATTTTTTGCAATTTGCTGTTTAACACTTTGAGGACCTTCTTTTGAGCCAGCTGAAAGTTTTGAATTGATTGAGCCTGAGTATAGGTCAGTCTGTTTATTTATTAATTTACACTTTGTTATTGGTTCCATCTCTTGCTGAGTGTGTATGACACTGCTATTCATTAATGACATCTTCTCATTGGAATGGGTGGGGGGGGGGGGAGGGGAGCATAACAAAGCAGATGTTTTTATGTTTCTGCTGTTTCCTAAACTTTAAACGGTCAGACTGGTTATGTGGCAATATGTTTGACGATGGCCAGATTCTCACGTACTGTTTAACTTGAAAACAGAGCCTTGAAAGTTGGGTGCATCTAATGTTCCAATGGACCTAAAAAAAATTATATTGTGGTAAATATTACCGGTAATACCATAATCATAAACAAGGTGTTGTATAACAATAAATTAGATGCAGAATGTAGCACAGACTGTACATAAGTACACTTGTCATAATCATAAAATGAGGGTGGTGGAAAGCTAGGTATACAACGGGAAAAGAAAGGAAAGTTGGGTTCTTTCATGCAAAAGAAGTTTTCTCCATAGGGTGGTCTAAATGAAGACAATGACTTCTAAACGGCCTGGTTCCATTACATTTACTGTATGCTGTATTGAGGTTGAGAGGGTGTAAAAGTATTTTCAGCCTTCATGAGAAATCAGTTGTATATTATTATTTCCTTTAAAAATTGTCATTTAAAATCACATTAAATGTCTTTCCTTTTAAATTTCCATCGTAAAATCAATGCATGCCTTATGGTCTGGAGCATCTTAAAATCCAAAAAATACAGTATATTATTCCCATAATTTGGAACTCAGATTGAAAATGGTAACATTGTAGTGTGATTCATTTTAGATTCTGTTATTGCAAGCAGTTCTAATGAATTTTTTGTTACAGGTACGTGAAGTCATCCGGGACTGCTTTGTGACTGGAAAGTGGAAGGAGTCAGAAGATGCAGCTGAGCTCCTTCGGTTGGATGATGCAAGTGATGAAGAATTGTTTGGAGACTTTGAAGATCTAGAAACTGGAGAGAAACATAAAAGTGAGACCAAGACAGATGAAATGGAGAAGGATGGTGCTGAGGGTAAGTTTTCACCACATTGAAAGAATTGTGTATGTGGTATGATAGTACATAGGTATGTCTGAAACAAGCAGGACAATAGGTCATAATATGTTTCCTTTGTTCTTTCAGTCTTTTTTATTTAAAAAATAAACATGAACTTGCTTTAAGGGCAGAAAGCCTAACCAAATACACGTTTTGAGATACCATGATTCCAAAAATACTATTTTCAGAAACATGTTTGTGTGTATTAAATATTAATTATTACAGGAAGTTAGTAACAGTGAAGTTTTCTAATATAGTAATATAAGAATTGATTAAATTTGTGTGACACTTACTTCACTTAAGTCCTCTTTTTGGAGAATAGTTTCGGGGAAAAGTTTCTTCCCGTATTCATTCCATGTTGACTGCTGCTTTTTCCTGTTGCTACTTGACTGCCCTCTGGTTTTCTTAAGATGAATTTGTTGATCAGTTCATTGGAGGCAGGGATTTCAAAATTCATTGCTTGGTCTTGATGTTTGAGGATGAAGATTTTTTTCCCAATTGATTAATTCCTATGTCCTCTTGCAGATTTTAACAATTTTGCTTCTAATTCTATGTCATGGTTTTTCATCCAAAAATGGGCTTTAACTGCCAATTTATCTATTTCGTGGTTCTTTATGCTCCTGAAGTGCTCTTTTGGCCTGTGTGTTTGTGTGTGTTTGTGTTCTCTGAATAGCCTAACTCGAGAGTGAAAAATTGTTTAAAAACTAAATTTTATATTTGGGTTAGGTACCTTCTGTGGGTGTGATATAAAGATTGGTTATGACTTCCTCTTACTTTTAATGCCACTTTACATGAACATTTTGTTTCTTGCGGCTTTCTCGAAAATGACTAGCAATGTTGTTAAATTTTGTTTTATGATGTGCTTATACAATGAGCTAAAACTTTTATTTGAAACATTTTTTTGTAAAAATTCTCTGAAGTTATAAGTCAAGTACTGTTCATATAAAGTCAGTCTGTGTGGTGAACAATCAGTTTTTTCATTAGGCTGTAACAACTGAGTACTCATTCTTTGCAATTTGACCTCTTATTGTATATCAGAATATAAAGAGAGATGCCCACGCTTAGAGTGATGAAAGTTATGAGAGTGCAGTACATTGGATTTTATTTGGATTGTATATCCTTCAGGGATGACGAAGCATCATAACGACTTTCTCTGTATTTTTTTCTGACTTTACCATGAATAGAGTTGTGATGAATAGAATTTTGTTTTTTGTGATTGTCTCGATTTAACGATTTTGTGCATGAATTCTATAGTATATATTGCAATATACAATAGCTATGTATTATAATAGGGCCCGGATTTTTAGGTTTTTATAAAAGATATTTTAGCCTTTTATTTTTTTGGAATAGCCCTTTTTAGGTTTTAAACAAACGATTTTAGTCGCCTAAATAAAATACTAATATTAACACCGAAAATGGTATTATAATCTTGACACAGACCCTCTTTGGTTTCATATCTGAAAGCTATTTCTATACTTGCAGGTGGTGAGACCAAGAAATTAACTAAAGAAGAGATTCAAGAAAAGAAACGCAAGCTGAAGGAGAAGTTTGATGCTGAATATGATGATAAAGATGGGGGGAAAACCTACTATGATGAACTGAAACAGGAAGTGGACCAGCAGGCACAGGTAAAAACACAATTCCTAATCATTGAACAATGTCTTATGCACTATTGGGAGGATTCCTGTAGTTTAAAATTATTATTCATCCTCTTTTCCCCAATCTCTTCTGTTTGATATATAAAAATACGAGATGCTACCCAAAAGTTCCTGAACTTCATAAGTGGTGCACGACCCAGCGGTAGTAAGAGGAAAGGCAGCTAAGTAAAACTTCATACATCTCTTGTGAGTCATTGTGGCAAACGGCTTCATTCTGAGTTCATGAATTTAGTATTTATGGGCGTTTTTTACAAATTTGTGTTTTGCTTCACAGTAACATGTGAGGGACTCTATGCGTTAGTGTAAAATTTTGTTTCAAACTTGCGAAAACCTGCGAGAACCTTGGAAAGGAAGTCTAGGTCATCATGAAGCTGGTTCTGAAGATCATTGCAGATCTACAGGCAACTCTTCTTCTCATAGCACTCAGTAGTCTCAGAACGAATTTTGCCATATTTCTTCTCATGAATCCTCTAGATTCAAAACCCCCTAAGTGCCATTCAAAAATAGAGGTGTTTTCGAAGTTTAAAGCAGTGGGATTGAGGGGTTTTTGAACTTATCTCTGATTTTCAACATGGCATTATATAGCACTTAAGGGGTTTTGAACCTCACATATAAATAAACCAATTTAACCCATCCATACAAATTGGTGATGTATAAATGTAAGAAAATATAATAAAATTAATTTACTATATGAGTTGACATAAACACACTTTTTGCTTCACTTACCAAATTTTGGTATGACGCGTTTCAAGGAGCCTCCTCCCCATTTTCAAACACTCTGTCAATGTATTGTAGAAAATATAATTTGGCGTTTAGGGGATTTTGAATCTAGAGGATTCTCATGTTGAATTTCATTGGACAAAATCCTCTTGTATGTGCTGTATGATAGTCCAACAACATTGCACATGTCTTTGATGGTCTGCCTGCGATCTTGCAAGATCACAGCCCAAGCAGCAGCGACATTTTCGGGTGATTGCCAGTTAAATGCCATCCAGAATAATCATCTTCATCAACTGATGTTTGGCCATTTTGAAACCGCCTGAATCTGGCCTGGAGCATTGTCTGCAGTTACTTGCTGTAATAGCTTGTGTGTTTCTGCGGCAGTCTTCCCGAGTTTGGAAACAAAACTTATGCAGATACACTGCTTTCTCATGTCCATCATTGTGAAAATCGCAACATGAGGAACACGCAACAACATAAAAACCCTCACAAATACTAAATGCGTTTACTCAGAACGAAGCCATTTGGTACACTTGACTCACAAGACATGTACAAAGTGTCACCTCGTGGCATTTTCTTGTACTACCACTAGGTCATGCACTTCTTATCAATTTCGGGAACTTTTGGGCAGCACATCATAGCATTTAGGCAGATTTTACAGAAAATTATGAATTTTTTTATTTCTTGATTCCATATAAAAAAATAATTATTTAAAAAATTGTGAATGTTGTTTCATGTCACTGTATTGGTGTCATAGGTTTTTTTTTTAGTACTAATAAAAGTTCACTGTCTTACTTTATTCTGCTATTCATGTTCTATTATGTTGAATTATTGTGCAGTTGCATTATAGTTAAGAGTGTCTCAGGCTTCCAGCTGAGTGAATAGATTTATTGATTTGGCACTTTCGTCTGCTACTATACCCTTAGCAACCAGGGAAGGCGGTTGAGGCCAGGTAGATTCCTTCACCCACAGGCACCCTCACATTTACAAGGGCAGGAGATTTAGGACCAACCGTGATTTCCTCCCCGTGAGTCACCTAGTCTACTTCAATCAATCAATCTTAGATTTTTTTAATATGTCATTTTATCTTAAAATGTTTGTTATACATCAATTCTACACATAATTACAAGAAAAATGACACCAAACAATGTATAATTTACTTTAATAGGAACATAGGATTTGTTATAGATGTTCCTGTTAAAGTAAATTATACATTGTTTGGTGTCATTTTTCTTGTAATTATGTGTAGAATTGATATATAACAAACATTTTAAGATAAAATGACATATTAAAAAAATCCAAGATTGATTGATTGAAGTAGACTAGGTGACTCACGGGGAGGAAATTACGGTTGGTCCTAAATCTCCTGCCCTTGTAAATGTGAGGGTGCCTGTGGGTGAAGGAATCTACCTGGCCTCAACCGCCTTCCCTGGTTGCTAAGGGTATAGCTGCAGCCATATTTTTGGGAAGAAGTGAGGTAGTCAGAAACAGTGAGTTACCAGTATTAAATAGACAAGTAGCCTACTGGGAGTGAACCAATAAGGAAGCAGGGAAGGGTTAGTCTGAATGAGAATCTGTCATTGCCTCCCGAGCAACTCTCATCTATTATCAACATCGGGAAATCCTCGAGTCATGCGTAGTTTATATTTGTGTTTAGAATAGATTGTTAAATAGGATGATTCAGGACCTCTGTAACAAACTCTTATCTTCCCATAGAGTTTTCTAGGTAGGATAATTTTTGTATTGAAAATTTATGTTTTCTCAAATGTAGCATTTCTCAGATATTCTGGCTCGTATTTACTGTATGAATAATAAACTTTGGATTTGTATTAACATGTGATGTCAAATAGTCACTTGTATAACTTAGTAGGACTTAAGGCTAAGCTTAACTTAATTTAATTGTCTAAATTCTTTCCAGCTGAATAAGAATGAGTTTGAAGGACTAGATGATGCTATTCGGATAGAACTGGAAGGATATCGTCCTGGTATGTATGTTAGAGTGGAAGTAGGCAATGTACCTTGTGAACTGATCACAAATTTCGACCCAACATATCCACTAATTTTGGGAGGACTGCTGGCAGGAGAAGAAAACATAGGTTATGTTCAGGTATGTAGCCTAAAGATAAGAAATGTTTCTTAAGACTAAGCATATAAGATAAGAAATGTTTCTTAGGACTCTTTTTGGAGAATAACTGAAAATGATTTAGCATTGCATTTTGGCACAGAACTTCAGTATTTCAAAAGTGGGCATTAGGAAAAGTAATAATTTTGGATGGATATAATGTAGTAGTAGTAGTAGTAAGTATTCTGCCTTCCGGCAGGTTTTCAAACTTGGTATGCGAATTTTGTTTTCCAAAACTGTCTATCCTCTGCTTCCTCCTTCAGCATCCAATATTTCCGCTTTTCCCTTAAATCGTCCAACAGCTGAATTCTTCTTCTTCCAAGTCTAGTTGTACCCTCCAATCTTCCTTCTACGACATCATGTAATAAGCAGTTCCTTCTGAGAATGTGCCCAACCCAGTTTGCTTTCCTCTGATGAATTGTGTGTATGATTGACTTCTTCTCACCCACTCTACTCAGAACCTCTTCGTTTGTCACCATGTCCATCCACTTTATATTTTCTATCTGTCTCCAGCACCACATTTCAAAACTTTCTAAATATTTCTTCTCTAATTTCCTCAAAGTCCATGTCTCTGATCCATACAAAGCAATACTCCAAATATAACACTTCACCAGGTTTTTACGTAGCTCTAGGTTCAGACTACTAGTTAGCAGAGTTCTCTTCTTCATAAATGCTTTCTTGGCCATGGCAATTCTTGATCTTATCTCCTTGGTGCAATAGGCATCTTTCGTCAGTACACTTCCTAAGTATTTGAACTGGTTCACGTTCTCTAATTCTTGATTTCTAAGGCTTCTTTTGCTAGCCAGTATCCATAAAGGTTGAACAAAAGAAGTACAAATCCAGAAATGACCCAAGTTGTCTAAAGTTACTCAAGGATTCTGATTATACCCAAAGAGGGTTCTAAGAAGTATAAAGGGTGGAGAAAAGAATCAAAGAACATACAAAAATTACCTGTAGTGCTCCATAAGGAGTCTGAAAAGCATGAAAGGTCAAAGTTGTCTGAAGTACAATACCTAGAAGACAAGAATTTTTCTACAAAAATACTTCAGAGGGGTGATTTTCTTCTCTGCTTTATTATCTACAATGTTAACCCCCTCAAGCTGGATGCTTAAAACCTTGTTGGCTTTCCTCCTCAATTTCTCATGAATATAAGCCAGGGTTTTAAATTCCTGAGCACAGATTCACATATTTATACTCTTGGATATATTTTTGGTTTCCAGTCCTTCTATCTTCCTTGCTTTACAGATTTCTGAAATTTCTTTATAACTTAGTCTTGAAAATTAAATGAACTCAATCCTGGTGTGCATGCATACACATGCTCAGTCATTGGTTATTTGTTCTGTCGGCTAATTGTCAATCAATTAAAAAACATACATACTCTATGATATTGATATTATTATGTTACTCTTCTATAGCCATAGGAATTATTAATGGAATACATACTTTTTAATCACAGAATAAACACATCATTTTTTTTAAACATTAGTCGCACACAACCATGTTAGCCAATAGAACAAAAATCTCAATGCACTCCCAGAAACATGTAATCAGGGAACTACTGAGTTGGGATCAGATTCAGGTCGATTCCAATCCTGCATGTGAACATGGTATTTGATTTATTTACACACATATTCATGCAGGGTTTATTAGTAGCATTTTTCTTTGGTTCTATACATTCCTGATGTAAATGTCACAAGTGGATTACTAGCAGGACTGGTACTATATAGTATGTTATATACTGTATGATTATTTTGCATACCGTGCATGCCATTTATTATGATCACTTCGGGATGCAGCTTATCTGATAATATTAACCAATTGATAACAGTAGCCGAAAGAATTAAATGAAGATTATTTATTCATGTATAAGATAATACAGTACAAAACAGAATTAAAATTATTTATTCATAAAATGATACATAACTGTGAATCATTGAACTACTTATAGGCTAATACAGTAATAGACTGCAGGCAACTATTTTCCAACCAGTAACAAAGTTTTTAATTGTTTTTTATTTTCTTTAGGAGTCCATTAACCAATACTCCATACTCAGTTATGAGTTAGAGTATTTTTGGATGTCTATACTGATCTGTGGTGAACACTGCGTAGCAAAACTTCTAATGCCTGTGTGTTCAAGTCTTTTCATTTTACACTACCCATCACTGCATGTCAACACTGTTATCTTCATAAATCAAAAGTTGCAGCTTAACTGTGGAATGAAACATGTTTTATTGCTTAAAAGAGAAAGTTAGGTAATGTAACCCCCTCGACCTGGTCATCCTGTGAGCTGGGAACAGAATTGCTACCTCCAGTACAATACAGTTGACTTAGACACAAATCCCTTAAAAACAAAATTTTGAATGATGTACAATTCTTGGAAATAATGCTGCAAAAAGGAAAATGTGATAACATAAACCGAATCTTTGATCACAATAAACAGCATGTTTTCAATGTATGATTATTAATCCGTATGTGCTTCATAAAAGTGATAACATTACCCAATTGATAACATTTTCCACGATTACATTAAGCAGCGTTCACTGTATTATATACAAAGTTCTATAACTTAAAAATGTTTTTTCATAGAAATTTTCAAAATATTAATTATAAACTAGTCACTTCTTCCACAAATTCAGAATATGCCTCACCAACAAAATGGCTTTTTTATGTGCCTCACAACTAAATGCCTGTAGCACACAATGCAGCTGCTTATTACGTAGGAATGGGAAGTTAGAGATTATAATATTTTACTTAGGGTTGAGAAAGTCATGTGAATGTATCACATCACTTTTGTATCATTTATATCACAATATTTTGTCATTTTAGGTACGCATCAAGAAACACCGATGGCACAAAAAAATTCTGAAGACACGAGATCCCCTTATCATGTCTCTGGGCTGGCGACGTTTTCAAACCCTGCCCATTTATTCTAAGTTAGAGGACAATCTGAGGCACAGGTATTTTTTTTTGTTTATTTCAATTATTAATTTTGAAACTAATTGAGTTTTCACATTCAGAATTCATACTACAGTGATGAGTAATATTTTAACTTACATTTTCAGAATGCTAAAATATACACCAGAGCATGTGACGTGTATGGCACACTTTTGGGGTCCCATTACACCTCAGTCCACTGGATTTCTTGCTGTACAAGATGTAGCATCGAGACAGGTAAAAGAGTTATGAAGTAGTACTGTATACTTAATTTTGAAAAGATGTATATGATGTAATCATAAGTGAAGTTTTCACTAAAATTTGACTTTAATTACCTTTAAAAATAAGACAAGAAGTTGAGTTAATAACTTAAGACTTTAATTCTTTGATGAAAGATGGCCCAAAAGTGTCCAATTTTTAAAAAAAATTATTGAACTTTGAAGTTAATTTTTAATATAAGTTACTGACAGTAATAATTTAAATAGTTTTACACTTAATTGGGTAATTAGGGGCATTAAAAATAGGACATATTAAATTCACAAGTATATTCGTTCTGTACCTAACCTAACCTCAGGAGGACTAAATTTTTGCCCTTAAGTGGGGTTTCCTTAAAAGAGGGTTTGTCTCAAATGATGAAAAATGCAGTGAACTTGAAAATGTACCGTATGTAATTTACAGAATGTTTAACAAATGTGTATTAATAATGTACTTATAGAAGCAATGCTTCAACAGGAAGTTCAGTGAAACAACTGAAGAAAACCTAAAAATATAAAGACAGAAGTTAAGCTCTTCAGGATCAATGATAATATGGCTATACCAAGAGTGTATGCTGCTTTCAATCAACTTCACCTGTTGTAGATATTGATTGCTAGCAATTTCTTTCCACTGTCACATTTTATGAACTTGCCAGACATATTCAAAAAGTAATTCCTCTTTCTTTACCTGTTTATCAAGTTAGATTTGTTTAACCAGTTTGAAATTCTATTATTACCAGGGACTGTATTTTTTGGTAACAGTGGTAAGTGCAAAATGTTACAAAACAACTCTTCTTAGCTATATTTAGCTTTGTACATTCCTACAATACCAATACTGTATTAAGCAAATTGAATCCACAAAATATCGCAGAATTTATTTGCTTGTGCAAAAGTCTAAATAAGTCCGGAATATGAACAAAATATGCTCAAAATGCACCCATTCCATACATAAATTCAGCACTTTGTACAAAAATTTGATTCAAAATGGTAATATTTTGTTTTAGTGCGATTTTTCCCTTAATTTCTTATAGCATGCTTCCTGTTCTGCGGTTTCTACAGCTGCCAAGAAGTTATCAATACTTGGGATTGATTACAGCAAAGACTGAGGAATGTACTCTATTCAGTGATCATGATACACTTCTTTTCGGTATCTATGTGAGTTTGGCATGCCTATGTTAGGTTGCGGCAAAGAGCGTAGATTCAATAGATTTTGTATTTTATCCACAGTAGTACACATTTCTATGTGTATAGATGATGCCATTTTACGTTACATAAATGCTCACTTCTTCACGATTTTACTTTCATTTCAGTATTTTTTTACAAACAAACTGAGTCTATATATGATTTCTGTAGGTTTTAAAGAACATTTTAACTTCAAATATGTCCATTTTCGTGGTTCTAAAAATGCACAGTGTGCAGAGTGCCGTAGCATCCCCATAAGGATATTTGTATAAAATATTTTATTTGATGGAATACCCATGAAATAGAAGGATGTTAACAGCGAAATCACCCATTTTATTTTGCCAAAATATTCATTACACAATTTAGTTAATTCTCAGAATATTTATTCCTTTAAAGTTGGTTCCTTAAATACTGAAATTAAATACAATGTTGTTAAAATAATAATTATGCAGGGATTTCAAATTTTATTCCTTTTGAAGGGAATTTCCTTAAAAGCGGAACATTAAAATGGGGTTTTCTTGTAAATTAATTAAAGAAGGAAAATCTTTTCTGCTATTTGATAGCTGTCAGAAGAAAGATTGAGAAAGCAGGGCCAAATTGAAGTGCAGTTTAATGTAATTTGTGTATCAAATTTGGAAACAGTCTTGTTAGATGGATAGAGAGAGAGAGAGTGGGTCAAGGCTACCAAATTTAAATTTAAATTTTCACTGAGATTTTTCAGTTTGAGTGTCCTGTTTATTCTGGTTATTGTCATGATATCGTGTGATTTTTAATTGTTGGTCTGTTTCATAATATGAATGGTCCAATAAATTTTCTTTGATGTTGAAGGCTAATTTCCGAATAGCAGCAACTGGGTCTGTGGTTGAACTGGACAAGTCAACACAAATCATGAAGAAGCTGAAACTGACTGGAACACCATACAAGGTGTATAAGAAAACAGCTTTCATCCGGGATATGTTCAACACCACGCTTGAGGTTGCCAAGTTTGAAGGAGCAAGACTTAAGACTGTATCAGGAATTAGAGGACAGATCAAGAAAGCTGTTTCCAAACCTGAGGGAGCCTTCAGGGCAACATTTGAAGACAAGATTTTGCTCAGTGGTATGTTTCTTCTTGTTTTCTCAACCATTGTTTTTACAAAGCATTTTTTGGAAAAAACCAAATATAAGGTGCATCGTCGCATGAGACATATCCTGCCCTGACCCACCCTCAGTGAAGCACTTTCTTTTATACCACGATCTAGCGAATTCTTTGAGGATAAACAGGCTGACAAACCGTTGGGTACAAGGCATTTACTCTCGCATTTTTAATATTTGGTACAAGGGGCACTCTCGATATTTTAATATTTGGTACGGTCGGGAGTGTCGGCGACAATATACAAGGATAGTTTATCACCATACTTCGCTGAGAAACAAAATGTGAATATCGAGTGGGCGGAGCTTAAAGTGCACCTTATATTTGTCTTTCGTCCATTTTTTTTAAAATTAATTCTTTATGTTTTTGTAAATTATTGAAGTACTGAATCATAGAGCACGGAGTTTATGGCATGAGAAAATATGTGAAATTGTCTTTAGTAATTTCCATTTGACTTTTAGTCTCTGTCCATGTATTTTAGTCACAGTGGACGTAAGTATTGATAAAAGTCTGTATCTAGAATCCGTACACTCCTATGGAGATTGTTTAGCTCCAAAGAATTGAGTGCATCAAAACATAATAGAAATATCTAACTTAACACCTTCACTCTCATGAGCGATACATCTCACTCAAGGACAGGATTTAAGACCTTTCTAGGTTCAATTGTCACCAAAAAAAAGATTACGATATTCCATTCCTCGGTGGAACTGGGTGTTTAAAATAATGAAACTAAACAGTACTATTGTGGTCATATTTTTGTCGTGATTTGTAAGCCATATGCACATCATGGAATAATTTTAAGGAGAGAGATGGTAAATTTATGTTTTCTTATCTGTACAGAGTTGAAAAAATCCTCAGTTTTCAACATAACTTTGCATGTGCTATGCATGATATGGTACAAACTGGTAACCTATCAATTCACTGTAGTAATAACATCAATTGTTTACATACAAACAGTAGTGAATCATGATATTAACATGTGGGTAATTGATCTGAGTTCATAAAAGATTAGGTATCAACATGAAATGCTAAAGCTTGGAATTAATGCATCACACCAATCTTTGTGCACCATTGTTTTTAGTATAGACAGCAGAGGTAGCCAGCTTACCCTGGAGCTTATAGTAAAGCTGGGGGTCATGAATGCGCTGTACCCCCACAGCTCCCTCTAGAACCTCATTCTCATCGTCTGCTAGGCTCATTATTACATTACATTATTTATTACATTACAATATTACATTATTACATAGAATTGCAAAAACAAATACAAGTACAAATACATAAATACATAACATTGATTCCTGACTTCAGCTTGGGTGTTTGCCTGGTATTCTTGCATAAAATATCACAGCGTATTGTTATTAGAATGTTTCAAGCTTACCTTCATTTATTTGAATTTGAATTTATTCTGAATTACAAATACAAATACAAATACAAAAATACACAAATAAACAAAAAACATTTACAAATTTCAAAATTAAAGTACAATACTTTTTAAGAAAAGAAAAAGAAAGAAAAGAACCAAATATTTATTTAGAAATACACCCGAATGAGCAAACTGCTCGTGCTCGGGTGTAGTTTCAGAACATCAGAGTGGAGAAAGAGGAGAAACAAAAAACAAAGTGAGAAAGAATGACACACTTATAAAAAAGGTGAAAAATGTTAAACAGAGCTAGAAAAAGAAAAGGCAAATTTATAAAAAGGAGACAAAAAATATTAAACACAAATACATACAATAAATAATTGTATTTATTATTTAAAGGATTTTTCTTTCAGAGTTTCCAAAAATGCTCTGTAATTGCTGAGCTTGTTCCGCTGGTCCTGAATGCTTCACCCCAACATACAAATCAAGTTAATTGTAGGATGTATAGAAAGTTTAAGGCTTTAGTTTTTCTCACCCCGTTAAAAGGGGATAGTAGAAATGGAAGAAAGTCTTATTACATTATGGCATACAGTCCTGTGGGAGGAATTCTATAAAATAAAATAAAATCAGTAGAGTTCTTAAGTCACAATACAATACAATCCCAAGTGCACTCCAAATGCAGAATGCAATAATCTTGTAGATTACTATTTATACATATTATTGTAAACAACACACATAAAACTTCACTTAAGGATAATTGCCTTAGAACATATTATGTTTCAAGTAAATCTCAACTGGTCAATGAAGTGTGTTTTTTTATATGTTGTGACTTCCTTGTGTTGTTCCCAATATCAGTGATCTGTTAGGCTATTTATATATTTTAATTTTAAATTTACAGACATTGTTTTCTGTCGTACATGGTACCGTGTGGAAGTGCCAAAGCTATACAATCCTGTGACATCATTATTGCTGCCAGTAGAGCAAAAGAACATGTGGAGAGGAATGAAGACTGTTGGCCAGTTAAAGAGGGAGAAGGGTATTCGTAGTGAGCCAGCAAAGGACAGTTTATACACGGTATGAGTACTAGTACATTAATATGAAACTAAATTTTATTTTACTCAAGCTTTTAAGAATAATCCTGGAATGTAGAAGATAGATGTTTTTCTTCTTAACTACCTATGATTTGTTCTAAAGTGTTATTTTTAAGAAGCGTTTATGTTACAATTGGTAAAACTTTTAAAGTAAATTCACTATGTTTCAATTTTAATATGATTCTCTATATGATTTACAGATTACCATATGAATAATACCATATTTGCTCATGTAGCAATATGTCAGGGTGGAAATAATTTTTTTAAAAATATTATTATTAATTGAACTGTTTTGACAGATAAGTTCAATATATTTAGAATTTATAACGTAGGATTACATTTTCTTTTCAAAGTCTAATCATTTCTTTTTCTAAAAAGAAAGACCCTTAAAATCAGATGGTGCCTATGCATGGACAGGCTTATTGAAGAGTAAATATGGTATTTAGATTGATACAAACACTAAGTTCAGATCTTCATAATCTAAAAGTAGTTTTCATAATACACTATTCCTACTTCTTAGTGAAACTAATAAAAATAATGCCTTTAAAAATGCATTTCCATTGGGACCTGACTGATTAAACCCATCAATAGTGAACAGCCCTATGTAGAATCATTGATGTAACTTTAATAGTTTCTTTTTAAAAAAATATTTCTGATGTAAAAAATATTAACAAGTGATGAATTCTTTTTTTTTTTAATATTTATACTGCAGATAATCCAAAGATTCTAGATTATGTTGTTCATAGATAGATAGTTAGAAATATTGGTATTTATGAAAATGTTGAGGAAAATGGCACTTCAGTGCACAAAATTTGGCTGCCATTTTGTAATGATAATTACCATACCTGTAATAGCTAAATTAATTATGAAAATATTATGCAATTGTAGAACTAGTGAATATGGATTGCAAGGCTACAGAAAAAAAAATGAACTTCACCTATTTTTCAGTATCGAAAGCTGTATGTCCCCCCCCCTTTTCATAAAATTTGTATACAAGTTTCTACTGGTTACTTCTTACAGCAAACCATGTGTGATAAAAAAGTATAAAACATCCTTTGGGAAATTTGTAGAAGATAAAAATTTCATTGTTCTTCTTCAGTTTGACAACTAATATGACTTCTTCTCTACTTTAATTGTTATTTGTTATAGCCTATTGAGCGACAGCCCAAAGTATTCCGTCCGCTAGTCATTCCTCGAACACTTCAGAAGGAGTTACCATACAAAGATAAACCCAAGAATGAACCAAAGATGGACAAGAAAAAAGCCATAGAGTCAAGCAGAATTGCTGTTGTGAGGGAACCACATGAACAGAAGGTAAGATACTGGTATTAAATTTCAGTTAGTGCCTTCCATTATCTACAGGATTAGAAATCTAACCTTTTGACAATCTGGAAATCTAAATCTGCATCAGTCAAGCCTAGTGTCCACATGAGAGTTGAGAGTGGCAGGAACTCTGGAGAGTTGTGTTTCATGATGTAGAGGCAAATCAGAGAGTTATGTGAGAGATAGTGAAGAGCAAATCACTTAGTAGAATAGACAATAAAAACACTTTGGCTCCACTTTCGTCACTCTTACAACAGGAATACGTAGTTCTGAGAGAATATCTCCCATCCTTGGCTGAGTTGACCATCAGCCGAGGGTGGAAGAGATTCTCCTGAAATTACATAGTCTCATTCTAAGAGTGACACAAGTGTAGCCAAAGTGTTCTATTGTCTGACTATTCTACCAAGTAATTTAATATGCTCGCTACTATTTTTATTATTTAATTTTAATTTATTTTAGTGAAGAGCGAACGACACAGAGTCAGCACGCAGGTGAACCGGTAATCTCGGAGAGTAGTTTGCTCAATACAAACCCATTCTGTGTAGCTGAGAGAATTTTCTGTCTACTATAACATGTAATGAAATAAAAAAACTGAAGTAAAGAAATTCCAAAATTATCAATAGTAAATGAAAAAAAATTATGTAAATTTTATGAGGGAGTAATTTTAAACAAATTGTATTGGAAGTTAACGCTGTGAAGTTATATAACATAATTATATAGGGAGTTGAAATTAACACCAGACTTCATTTTTTGTTTTCTTTCAAACAATAATTGGACATTATATACACATAAGGAATATAATATACTGTATAGTAAAATACATGATTCATTGCTTTGCCTTGTTCACTATGAATCTGACATTGGCTACTCCATGGAATTTTCTGAATTAGAGCTTTAATAGGGTGCATTAAGCCTTATGGGATAAATGAGAAGCAATTTGATAAAGAACTAGTAAATTAGATGTTAAAGAAAATTAAATGTTTGAACCCTGTTTATGGTCAAATTATTAGGTATTGAAACTTTTGAGAGAGATGATATCCAACTGAAGAACAATATAAAAAAAATTCTTCTTTTAAAATTTCTTTGCAAAACATTAATTTGTTTTAATATTTTTTCAAAATGTAACTGATAAACACTGGTTACTTCTAGGTTGCATCACTCATGAAAATGCTGAAGGTGTCATACAACTATAAGCAAGAGAAGATGAAACAGGAAGTGAAGCAGAAGATAAAGGAACACTTGAAAGAGAAGGAAAAGGAAGAGTGGAAAAAACTGAAGAGACAGAAAGAACTGAAGAAACAAGTGTTCAGGACACTCAGTAAATTGGAAGCTAAAAATAAGAACAGCTTCAAGAAAAGATGATGTTGAACCCCTCACCAAGTTCTCCATGTGTAGGTATTTGTATATCTGTTATGCTCTGTAGTTTATGTGACCTCTTTTGGACCTCTAGAAATGCAGAGTAAAAAATAAATAAACTCTTACGTTGAAAACCTATTTTACATATTTTCCTGTGAGGCAGTGTTTTGTAAGAACACTACATCGTAAATAATGTGAAGCATCATCACCCTACATTGCCTTGACTTTACAGCACATTTTATTTTATTTTTTCTAAACATTTAACATTCTTAGTTCTAGAGATAGCATCTCCAAAATTTACATAGTGACGAGCAAGCATATTTAAACAATTTATATTTTTAAATAAATGCACATGGTCATTGCTTCCTTTAACTACCAGGCCATGGCCAACTCCACTGGCAACAGTGTATCTCCAACTGCATATTTTTGATCAATGGACAGGCCACGTCATAGCACTCAATTTCAATAGCTTGTAAATTGTTCAGGTTACTGTAACTTGTAAAACGTGTATTTTTTTATTTGTTTACTTATTGCTTACCATACCTAGGTATATTTTCGAATGTAAATTCATCAAATTTTAGGGTGCTCAAAATCACCATGCGCCTTATATACCCACGGTAGATAATACCATAAACTATTAAGTGCCAGAATAGTAATATTATTTGTTATAGTGGAAAATGTATATTACAAGAAATACAACACAGCAATAAGAATTTCTTCTAATGTGTGTGGGTTTAATCTATACACTTTAAAGTTCCCCCATGAATAACAGTCACATACTGTTAGAAGAACTTAAAGACAGTATCACAAGAGAATTAACTCTATCCAGAAGCTGAACTTAGGCACGTGAAAGAATATTTCCTAATACGGTGCCAGTGTTGTGTGGATGCAAGAGGAGGACATTTCCAACATTTCTTATTAATGTAACGTGGTTATTTTCATTGTAATTTTGACTGTAATTGTGAGAATCTGAACCATTACACTGTTAGCGGCTTTATTTGCGTAGATATTTCACCCGATCACTGAGGAGTTAGAGCTATGGCCGCCACAACATAGAAACCCGCAGGGTTGGCCAACTCGTAAGTGAAACATGCAGTAGTATACAAATTATTGTCCCATAATGGATGCCTCCTCATAATGAACCCCAACTTTTTGCGCTAAAAAATAAAAATTCCTCTTGTAGTATACGCATCTCATTTCAAACAAAAAATTATTTTACAAATATCTGAAATGGTAAGATTGGATGGCCTGCTTATTTTTAAATTCAAGTATCTAAGCAACAATGCAAAGAAACAGTAAACATGATTCGATCTTATTAATGCACAAAATAACATTCAACGATTGTCAATTAATATTGCAGTTCTTAAGACATCTGCAGTAGACATTTGTGCTGATAAACTTGTGTTTGGACAATGAATAAGAACCGGCAGAAATATTCAAGTTATACAGCGAGTTTTAGGCTGAAAGTAATCAAATTCACAGAAGAACACGGTAACAGAGCCGCTGGAGTTGCTTGGCGAGAATTTAATGTCTGAGTATAATGTGTGTGTTGTTTCTTGTCTGTTTATGCACTGTTAAGTATCGATTGTCATATGTGCGACACAATATTTTCCTCTGATAAAGGACACACCCTAGTTTTTTGTTAAAAAATTCTAGGAAAAGTGCATCTATTACATGGGTAAATACAGTAATTATAAAGTAATACTACTAATGGGCAGATCTATCTCTGAACAAGAGACATGATAAGTAGAGATCAATGAATACTAGCCTGTGTCCAATCTCTATTGCTAGACTGGCTATAATAAGGAAACAGACTAGTGCAGTATTCTCCAGTTTCCAAATGCTCTAATATATCACGGTTACTCTGCTACAAAGCCGTTTCCTTGGGGAAGCTTGGTTGGTTTCTTCCACGACCACTAGTTTCTCTCTTTCTCTGCTTGGTTGCCAGTCACAATGACTCAGTTGCCAATGAGGAGGGGTTTCACAGAACTTGACATCTACAAAAATTAAAATTTTCAGGAGAGATATTTTTTAAATTAATTCACAAATTAAACAAATTATTTTCGCAGTTAGTATCAGTTTTGAGAAAAGGACATAAAACAAATATAGTATGGAAATTTTACATATTTTTATCAGTAAATACTGTCTCTAAATTGACCCTGAAAACAACAAATTTTCACAAAAAGTCAACATCTACGTACTTTTCAAATATTTTTTTAACTTGTTAATCAAGATTTTCAAGAAAACCCTACTATTCTTTCACTTTTAAAGCATATTTTGTAGTAAAAAGTGTATTAATGAATCTGAGGCATTTATATGCCTTTGTTCTATTGTATCTAGTGGCGTACCAACGCGGGGGCGGGAGGGGCACTCCGCCGCAGGCCCTGCTTTGAACATAAGCCCATAAATTGTATTTATGTATTTTTACCAGACCAATGACGAGTCTTGGTTTGGGTGAATGAACAGTTGTCTATTAAACAACATTATATATTTTTAAATAATGAATTTAATAAAAAACGATTAGAAACAACAACATCCGAAATACCGTAGGCCTACTATAATAAGCTAACATAATCCTCGACGAACAAGAGAAGAAACGGCAATCTCGTTTGTCAAGCTTAGCCCTGAGCACTCTGTTACAAAACGAGTCGATTTTCATGACGTAATAAGAAAGATTTTTGTTTTATGTACTGTTTAGTTTATTATTAATCTGCTTTTTACATCTTTGCTGTTTGAGCTTATTTGATTTGTAGTCTGCATAAAATAATATTTAGTTGATACATTTTTTCAATGCTAAAGGAATTGCATACTCCCGTGGATTTCCTCCGGCCACAAGTCAGTACAGGTACTAGTACTCTAAACAAACTGACCGTAAAAACATAAATTTGCCTAATTCATAATAAACACGTGAATGCCAAATGAAAAAAAGCAATCAGTTAGGCCTATTTAATAGTTTATTCAGGATCCACGAAATCTAATGAAAAAGGCAGCTTACTATCGTATATTTGTGTAGACTCTGTGAATGGTATAAATAGTGGATTAATAGTGTCAATAATTAAGTCATAACAATAACAGCACACCTCACTGATATCGTCTAATATGAAGCTTCTTCATCAAGATGCACAGACGCTGCATTCTTCCAACAATCCCGGTACACCTCTTCATAAAATGTTATGTTTCTTCTGAAGACACTTCGAAGTAACTTCTTTATATCAGAACTCACCTCAAAATGATTTATGAAAGGAAGATTCATAGCTGTATCAATGGTCTTTGCATTACTAATTCTCAGCTTAAGAACTTCAACGTCAATGTGTATTAAGTGGAGGGAAAGGAAATAGACATTAAATCCATGTCTGGGATATTAATACAAGTGAGAATCAGCTTGAAAAATTTTATTTCATAACCGGGATTTGAACACGGATCTCCAGCTTAACGCGCTGATGCTCTACCATTGAGCTACCATGACAACATGCCAGTACAACATCAAATTCCTCAACTGATTCAGAATACAAGGCAGACCACGGGAGGTTTCTCCGTTGAGAACACACATCCAATGGTGTCCTACATTTGTAGGTACTTTGAAGCCAAGTTATTATTTATATACTATTAATTAAGTGGAGGGAAAGGAAATAGACTTTAAATCCATGTCTGGGATATTATGTGTATGTTTTCATGGATACCTGTCCCCTCTTATAGGCTATCGCAGCACATGGATGTTAGTCATTTTGAATGGAAACTTCTTCAGAATGTCCTGAGATTTAGATTTTAAATCAAATATTTGCCAGTCTCTACCAAGAATTAGACACTCGCCATATATATTTAAATAAAGAATAACAAGTTTCAGTAAGTGATGTGTAGATGTACACTTTTGTAAAAACCCGTTGGAAGTAGATGTTAAGTTTTGTGAAAACTCCGTCACTTCACCCGCCTTTTACGTCAGTAGATATTAAGTTTAGCTAAATTTCGACTACGCCAATGAATTCAGCTGATGCCAAAACATAAGGATACACCAATATCTCAAAATTGAAAATTTTGTAGTTGTTAAGTTTTGTGAAACCTCTCTTCAATTGGTGGGAGCAATATGATGCAATGTTTACAGCTTTTCTGTTCATTTTTTGTGTTAATGTAATCGTCTCTCACAGTCTGTGCATTTAAATAAAATAATATCTATGTTTTAAAGATTGATTCTCACATGTGTGCAATCCAAAATAACCAATACACCACGGAATCTGTTCTGAGCTCGACATAGCCTCACTTTTATTCCCTTTCAACTATGGAAATTTTAGGTGCAAAGTCATGGACATAATCATGAAAGGGCTGTTATAATTATGCTCGTGAACGCGCAAGTATGGTAAGTTGATTACATACCCTACATACCGGTGCATTGGCTATATCGTGATGCATGCAGCCCTTCACTGGAAATTAGGCCTAGGCCCATTGGTTTTTCATACAGTAGAGTCCCGCTACTCTGAACCCCACTATTCCGAAAATCCACCTATTCCAAACAGAGTTAAGAAAAAATACCGATTTTTTAAACTTAAAAACAGGTGAAATTAAACAGACGTTCATGAAAATATGTACATTTATTGTTATACAAAGAAGTTAAATAGAGACATACATAGAGCCTAAGCATGATGAAAACGCCTGAAATCAAATTGGAATGAAAGCTCGTTACTTACAGCACATGTCAGCTCTATTTATACAATTCCCCGCACTTAATTTACGCCTTAACAAGTCAATACATTGATATCCGCCTATTCCGAATTCCCGCTAAACCAAACGGTGTTTGGTCCCAATTAGTTCGGAATAGCTTGACTCTACTGAATTTCATTTCTTTGTTTTATTGTTCAGTAACAAATGTTCATAATAATAAAATGGATTATTATATTGAATGTATATGTCTGACTTTAAATTCAAACACCATTGATACTGTACCAATCGTGATAATGAGTTGGTTATGCCTACTACTGGATGGACCTGGTTTGGTTGAGGTAAGAAAGGGAGGGCATTTCAATTGATGATACTGTATCGTATTTGGAAAGATATGTACCATCGTTCATTCTTCAAATATATCTACCTGTTTCTCGTTATATGTTCAATTAGCTTTAGTCCTGATATCAAAGATTCACTGCATATAATTGCTGACCTCCATCTTGGAAAGATAACCGCCATTTTCTCACTTTACAGTTCCTTCACGCCTGTAAATATTTTACAGCGGTAAAAGTTGAAACCGAACATGGTGCAAGAAAAGTGTGACTTTACCTGGGTAAACTAAGCAACTTTACTGCCTTATTCTGCCTTATTATTGGTGCACTGGGACATAGGAGAAACTACTTCGTTGTGCCATTTTCTTCCTCTGAGTTTAGTGCTGCATGCTATGCAGTTCAGAAACTCATGGGCAAGGTTTTATTTCGTGTAAAGACTAAGCTTGAATGGTCTTTTGTTGCTTTTAGTTTATTTCTACAGCAAACTCCCGGTTACCAGTGTTAATTGGGACCGTGACATGCACGTATAATCGAAAAACACAGATAATCCAAACCCAATGCGAGATTTCGAATTTCTCGAACTTATTTTCGAATCTCCTGCATTTTTTTTTTTTTTTGCCATATATGACAAAATTAAGTGTGGGAAATTCCAAATCTGATGAAACAATACTCAATTGTTATGTTAATTAAATGAGATAGTTGACATTTAAACACTTTAGACTTCACTTTTACTATATTTTTGCAGAACGTACATTTTCAACTGCTAGTCAAATGTCGAATCCTTGCTTGGAGAATACTGATGTGACCTCTCATGTAGATTTTACGAACTTTTTGGTCAAGCTTTTCTTTCTTGAGGTATTTCAGAATTCATTAACGTATCTTCAAATTTAATGTGGTGCTCATTTTCTTCTCTGATGATTAGTGTTGCGTGCTATAAATGCAGTACAGAAACTCATAGTCAAATACAAGGTTTCATTTGGGTAAAGACTAAGCTAGAATATATATATATCCTAATATGAATATCGTACTTTGGTTAAAACCAAACATAATTAAATTAATACTTAAATTACTTATTTTTTAAGGTGAAAGTGTTTTTATCTCTTACTCTAATGACTATAGTAGTTCCATCAGGTTGCAAGCGAGCCCTGGTGATCGCTTAAGGGATATACTAAGCGGATTTGTTTCTGGCATGCGCCAGTCACCTACCTAACTAACACTTAAACCTAAAGACAACACAAACACCCAATCCTAAACCCGGGAAAGGGATTTTCCACTACTGAAAAGTCCCCACCCTGGCTGGGAATCGAACCCGGACCACAGTGGTGGAAGGCAGGCGTACTACCGACTCACCCATGGAGGTGGATACTCTAATGATTGCATTACATAAAAAAGATCAAGTTTCTTGAATATGGCTCTTATGGTTAAGTTGACGAACATTTACCACTTATGAATCTTTAGGTAAATATTTAATTTTCATATAAATCTTTTGCTAAACTGCACAATTCCTACACTGCCATCTTTGCCGGGCCGCACCAATTGGGACCAAGCATACATTGTCACTAATATCACAAACATGACTACAGTACTCGCCCTCATACTGAAACCATGGACTAAGTCATAGACAGAGGCGATGGAAATTCAAATGCAATTGAAACGTGCTGATATGAAAACATTGACGGTATCACATTAGTATCCACATGGTTAACTATAGCGTGTGGAGCTATATTTTCATGGTGGACTTTAGCACTCCATGCATGCAGACTGCCATTGTCATGTTCAAATTTTAATGGTTGCGAAGCTTTTAGTTTCCGGGCAATCTCTGTACCGTTACATGAGGACTGATTCAGCAGAAGGTCAAGTAGTCACTGGATTTTTAAATGAAATACCAGTGTGTTATATCGTACAGGATATTACGATGGTAAATACAGGATGATGAATAACATCAGTGTTAGTAGGAGCTACTTGAGGAAATTATTAGGAAAAAAAGGCATCAAACTTAGTGTAACAATGCTTACGAAAGGTGTGGACGGGTAACAAAGCTGCTGCATTAAAGTAAGTAGTGGCAGGCAGATTCTAGATCAGTGACATGGTAGTGCCAGTAATAGATTATGTTAGGTTAGGAACAGTTATTATTAGTTTAGCAGCAGCATACTGAATAACACTATTTCATTTGTGACATATCCCTTCATGAGATTTCATGAATGTCCTTTTTTACTTCCTGTGTCCATCCTTGAATTGGAAAATGCTATTTTCAGAAACATGTCTGTGTGTCTCTGTGAATAGCCTAGCTCGAGAACGAAAAGTCTTATAATAAGATTTTTTTTTTAAATTTGGGTTAGGGATCTTCTGGGGATGTGACACTGAGATGGTGAAGACTTTCTCTTATTTTTAATGCCACTTTGCATTAAGAAAATTTCTTTTTTCGCGATTTTCTCGAAAACGGCTCTAACGAATTTGTTAGATGTACATGAGGTGCTTATACTAAGAGCTAAAACTTTGAATTGAAACATTATTCAGTAAAAATTATCTGAAGGGTAGTTATAAGCTGACCGCCGGCGTGGTCTTGTGGTTATCGTCGCTGACTACATATGCGTTAGCCCGGGTTCGATCCCCGGTACCTCCGGATTTTTCTGAGGTAGGGAGGTCTGGTAGGGGTGCACTCAGCCTCGTAATTCAAATTGAGGAGCTACTTAATAGAGAAGTAGCGGCTCCGGTCATGAAAACCACCATTAACGGCCGTGGGTGTCGGCATGCTGACCACATGCCCCAATCCTGCCATCTGCCTACGGTAGATGATGCAGCGGTCGGGTGGTAGGCCAAGTCCCTCCAGGGTTGTAGCGCCACGGAGTTTAGTTTAGTTATAAGCTACCCACTGTTTTTAGAAACAGTGATCCTTGCCTTGTGAACAGTAGTGCTTTGTATCAGGTTAAAAGAACCGAATACGAACTTTTATTTTAATTTCACAAATGAATTCCATAATATGCATAATATATTGTATTATACGGCATGTTGTGTATTAAAATATACTAAGTGCTAAAACTTTTAATTGGGTAGAGGAAATTATGTGTATCAATCACATCAGTATTTTATTCGAATTCTTAATTTGCTGAGGGATGATCAGGGCTCCCATAGCAACATGCACGCGCATTGGTTTGAGCCTTCCTCAGCCGTTGCGTCGCTACGCCGCTCAGTAGCCAGATGTGGGTGGACCAGCACTGGTCCGCAGTAGTGGCTTAATTCTCGCGGCGGCAACAACAAAGTGGCGAGTGCGTAAGATAGTGTTTCTTATTTCACATAACGTGCAGGACTGCACAGAATATACTTGTTGCAGTGATTTTTCTTTCGTAATACCCAGTGAAAGTTTGACAAGGGTGTTTCATTTACTGTATTTTCATTATCCGTGTTTCAAGGTTAGGACGGGGTATCGTTTCAGTGAAAAACAACACATGTGTACAAAGAATTCGTACAAAAAAGAATGACTTGAAGTGATGTTTGTGGAGAATTTGAGAGAGCTGGACCTTACTTCTAATGGGTAAGTTTTCCTTTTGTCTCTTTGTTTCATCCCTACTGATTTTAACCTTCGGATTCTTGCCATTTTCCGCAAACTTAGATACCGGGCTTTTCAAGAATCCAGTTTCATATGTTATTATTAAAAAAAATAAGGTGTCCTATATAGGGTTAAAGATTTTAATTAGTCTCTATAAACAATGCGTTTCCATATAAGCAGCCTAACTTAATTTCTAAACATATTAAAAACACTTAACCTCACTCATGAAAGCTCTCACGTGAGCTTTCACAGGGTAATAGAAAAGGGATTCTGAAGCAATACCCTATACAGAACTAATATGGTTGTTTGTATAAATATTGTAAGAAGACGACATAACCACAGCAATAAACTCGAATAAATTATATTATATGACCACAGTGATAGATTAAACAACCTGTAGTATGGGAGTCTGGAGGACTGAACAGCGGATTATTTGTACCCTATTTTTTTAATTAATAGTTTGACCTAGTTGCGAAAGATTCTCAGTATTATCCCATGGAAGACATTTGGGGTAACCCAGACATTTGTATAATATTAGCGGATACGTTTTCTCAGACAGGGACTAAACTCAGGTTTTTAGTGTGGTACGCTCACGCGGAGTCCACTCAGTTTCCAGATGACGTACCTAGCCCCATTCCAAATATTCTTCTAGACCCGTAAGACAGTTAAAGTTTCTGATTTTGACTTCTGATATCAACATAAAAAATTAGTTAGGATAATATAGGATCTCCGTAAATGGGCTGTGGAGTTACAAGAGACGGTTGGAAAGAAAGGGACACGGAGGAAAAGCTAACCAGCAAACCGTCCTAAAAATGACTTTGAGTTGAAGTTAAAATATAAGAAATCTCTCAAGATTTTTAAAAGCTGAAGTTAAAATATAAGAAATCTCTCAAGATTTTTAAAGTTGGGGGGGGGGGAGGGGAGAAAACAGCTACCGGTAGCTATCTTTCTCTACGGGGAATGGTAGAAAACTGTTCATTGCTTTCCTACCATCTTGGGTGGAACGTGATTTTTGTGGTTATGCGACTTCCGTTATAATCAAAAGAATTTTTGTAGAAGGGGTAATAATGATGATGATGATGATAATAATGACAACAAGGCAGGATACTTGGTGTCGCACGGCTATTATAGTTATATTATAGTCATTTGAAATAAAAATGTAAGTTAATTTAAGAAAAAGTACCACCGTTTTGTGCGAATCACGTTTCTAAATGTTGACTGGGATCAGGTAACGAAGGAAGGACACTGAGATTGAGTACATGGCCCTAACAAAATTGGAAATCATGTAGCATTATTGAAGGCTCTGCATGTTTGCTTCCACAGGGAGTTCGTTTTGTTTCAGATTTCGCCTTTCAGCACACTGGAGAATGCTCTTATACCTGATCAGGAGAAAAAATCTGATGTGAAAGTCACATAACTTCCTCTGCCCAAATAAAAGTTAGCACTATTCACATATCCTTGTACAGAATCGCAAGACACAATTTTACGCTAATTATCCTATAAATACCTCTTCTTTCAATGATGCGACTATTAATAAAAGCGCAGGCTATATAACAAACTTAAAAAAAAAGAACAAGTGACTGCAGACGTTTATTGAACTTTCCGCCGTAAATAATAATTTCCGAAATTTATCGAATATTTCCCTCAGATACTTCTTTACTCTATACCTGGCCAACAATACATCTTTCTCACTTCACATTCTTATATAGAATAAGAGGCCGTGAAAGAGCGCGTATTCAGTTGTTCATCACGCAAGACAAAATTTCTACAAACAGTGGGTGAACAGTGGGTGGCTTGTAACTACCCTCAGAGAATTTTTTCGAAAAAAAGTTTCAAATAAAAGTTTTAGCTCTCAGTAAAAGAAACACATGTGCAAATTTTAAAGAAAATCGTTAGAGCCGTTTTCGAGAAAATCGCGAAAAACGAAAATTTCTTCATGTAAACTCCCTTAAAAATAAGAGAAAATAGTCGCCAATCTTATCCTCACATCTTCAGAATATACCTGACCCAAATACGAAATTTTGTTTTCATACGATTTTCCGTTTTGGAGCTAGAGTGTTCACAGACAGACGGACAGACAGACATACACACAGACATGTTTCCAAAAATAGTATTTTTGGATTCGCCTTGAAACGTGTATATATGCTAAAAATTCAACTTCGAATTTTGGGGTCGAAAACAATACTTCCTCTACCTATCTTATCTTCTTATCTTATCTTATCGGCTCAGGGGCTGAGCCCTCAGGGGCTGAGCCCTTACGGGCTCGCGCACGTAGGCCTCATAGGCGGGCCCATCCTCTACCTATAGTACCTATGGTACGGGCAGAGGAAGTAAAAATACTACATTAATACTACCCAGTATACGATTCAGTTAAATCCCTCACCGTGAGCTACTCATGTATGAAACTAACTTAACTAGTTAATCGACATTTCCGTGTTAAGTGACAGTAGGCCTACATTTATTGGGATTGAAGGAGATGGGTTGAAATCGCTTGACCGGCTAATCTGCACAGGGTTTTTGAGATGCTCATCACTCGAAGGGGCGAATGCCGGATTCGAATTTGTTCATCCCTGATTTAAGACTCGACTCAATAAATTACAACTAATAGCAAGACGCGTGTCAATAAATAACTTTAAGAAACATATTAAAGAATGGTCGATTGGTAAAACGTTTTACTCGTGTCAGTTGAATTCTTAAATTATAACATGTATGATTTAGTATTATAATTACTTAAATATTATGATAATCATACAGTACTTTTAGTTTACATATAGTAATACACTATTAAATTATCTAATTTTAGTATTTATATTTTCTAAAGAATTATCAGGTTTTTAGGCCTTCGTAAGTTACATCTTTTATATTCTAATTCTAAGGCATACTATTTCAGCCTAGAATTATTAAACTATTGTTTTGTTTTTATGTATTGTTGATAAATTATTAGTCTATTTTGAATAGTAATTGAGATTGTATGATTATCATTCTCTTTAACTGTTAACCAATAGTTTAAAATGCCAACATATCATGCTATACAACTTATTTGAGGGTTATTCTCCAGAAAAGGGCAGATTCATGTCGCAGTTGATTTTCTGGTGTAAGATAAGTACTTATGGATTATGAATTATTATAAGTTAGATTGAAATAAGGTCTATTTGATCCCATATTCCACTTTTTAAACAAAAGTTACAATTTCCTGCATTTTAGGGCACAGTATGTGAGATCTCACCTCCGTGTCATGTCCCAATGCCTGACTTGTCATTTTCATTCTTTCATAATTCAACAGGCTTTAATTTTTATTCCATTTTAGTGTTGTAACAAGAACAAACAGCTCAAAAAATGAGTCATTAATAACTGAAAATAATATATATCATTTTTTAAAGACAATTTTTTGCACTAAACATGCTTGTCCCAAGGTGAGACCTCACCTCCGTGAAACAATATAAAAGTTCAATTATTATTTCCACAGATATGGCACTGTAGTCTTTCTATTTTCCTTGGACTCCAACTTTTGGCAGTTTTCTTATCATTTATATAAAGCCAAGCTGTTAGTGTGATTTTAAGTGTTGTTTTGTTTGTGTAAAAGGGCTAAATGCAGAGTTGGTAATTGGACTTCCTCACCTCTGTTACCTACACCCAACGGTAAAGTTGTATGTTTTTATATTTACTTTTGCTACAAATTATAATAATAAGGAATGCTAAGTTAAACTCTAGAACTGAGATTTTCTAACCTCAAATGTTCCCAAGCTGTTTGACAAATTAGAGAAAAATCTCACCTCCGTTACCCTCACCTCCGTTACTGTTACTCTCGAGTCCTATCCATGGAGGTGTAATTAATGTTGTAATTGATGACATATTAACTGTCTGCATTTTTTATTTTTGTTTAAAGAAGATACTGGTATAGCCTAATAGTTTATGACAATATATCATGTTTTGATTTAAAGTTTTGATTTTAAGGTGATAATCTATTTTAACATAGATAAAAATAAGTAAAACGTTGTGTGTTAATCCATTTGTATGGTAATAAATATTGTTCATTTTCATGATAACATTTAATACAGTAAATTAATTCTAATTCTCACATAACTTCTATTATAATTACTATTTCATACTATTTTCTCACCTCCATGAATGCGCCATTTTCTAACCTTGTTAATTTAATGCAAAATACCACTCCGTAAGTAGGGTAAGTACCTCAGTAGTACTCTGCAGAAGGAAATATTACATAAAAAAATTACATGATCCAAAATAAAAAACATTAAAAAAAATTCTAACATTGAAATCTGCCCTTTTCTGGAGAATGACCCTTAAAATTGACGAAGTCTATTTTAATATTTGTATTACCTAATGACTAATAAAGAATATTGAATCTTGAGATAAATTTGTATATAATTAGATCAAAATGGCATACGCCATTGAGGGGCCCTTAAATAATATACATTATATTTACCAGTAAACCTTCCTCCCTTCCGAATAAAATGAGTTTGTTTTTCTCATCTAATACAAAGCCTACAACGATGGGATTTTGCCAATTTCTGACGTTTCATACTAGCTACCCATCGTTTGCACATACTCAGGATTCAAGTTCTTTGCGTGAGGATCAGCATATTGAAAATGATGTCTCCTTTATACGGGCTGTTATTCTTTATCAAAACATGAGAAAATACTGTGCTGCCTAAGGTAGAGAAAGTAAGATGGGTGTACCCCATCGGACTTTGATTTACGTGGATTTCTATCACTACGAGTATTATTGATTTATAGGAATGAATTCTACCAATAGACTCTCTAATTGTATGATAGCTTTACTTTTACAGATTTTAGTATATTTTGGTAGGAAATGAAGTTCCTTAGCTATAGGCTATACAGTAGGCTACTATTATTTACTATCCTAAAGTTTAAGTTTATTTTACCCTAATGTATATTAAGGTTAGGCTATAGTTATTTACAAACATTATAATACTTTACTAAAAACTTAAGCAGTATGTGCCTATGAATAGTATACGGAATAGCTAACATTGTAGGCTTAGAGTTATTTACGAAACTGTATAATACATTCGTAATTACAAAAGCATTATGTATGAATATTTATCAGATGGTAATAACTTAAAGCATATATTTAAAGTTTTGTTCAAATTCCTTAATATTGTCTTCACTTTTATTTCCTATAGCCTATAAAATTCTGCATATTATTGTGGAACTTGTTCTACGGTAAATTAAAATGTATACAGAACCTATATACTTGAAGGCAAGAGCTAATGTATTCTTCTCTCTGGTAGGATGAAGTAATTTACAGAAAGATTTCTTGATTGATCTGACTAAGAATTTGTGAACGTAATTTAATTTCTATAATGTTAGATTATACTTTTTGTTTTTAAGGAGGCGAGTTCAATTTTTTTAGCTTGTTATATAAAGTTTCAGATTATCCACTTATTCACTGAAACTCTTGTATCGCAAGCATCTTAGATTTCACTTTATTTAGATTAACACTGCAGTTAATGACATGTCAGTTCCGGAAGAACAGAACAGCGTGTTTTGTGCTGGAAGTTTATGCAGATTCTCAAGTGACCCAATAACAAAGTTATAATTGCTATGTAATGGGTTGTTGCAAACTTAATTTTTCATTTAGGTTTACATGTTCGAAATTTTATACAACGACATTGTTTTAAGGGGGGAGTTAAAGCAACTCATAACTAGACTCCGGATTTAGCTGATATCCTGCAATTTTAGGCGTTTAAAATAGCCTCTAAATGATTAGGTTCTAAAAATCGGAAAATAGCCTCTATTATAAAATCGTTAATTCTATTTAAGTTGGCAATTTTCTTAATTATATGACTAGCAGGTGCCCGCGATTATTTACTCGACTGCTAGATGTTTTGTTTAAATAATTTATTTAACAAAAAATAATTAAAATATTATATTTATTAACACAGGCATCGTTTTTACATAATTGCAGGAATTACATAGGCCTAATTTTATTCTTAATCATATCCTTTAACGTTAAAAAAACTACTCAATTAATCATATGGGCATACAGATTCGAAATGAAACGATTAAAACGTACCACAGATTCATGAACATTACCCAAATCGTGCATAAATAGTTAATAGATTAATCATTGAAAAGCTAAAAACGCGGCTTCAAGGTGCATTTCACGATTAAAGTGCGCTGCCTGGAGGGGGATATGAGATTCGAGATTCCCAGTTATATATATATATATATATAAAAAAACACACACACACTGCATAGTGAGTTTTGTCCAAATCATTCAATGTTTTCCCATTTAGGCTGATCTGGGAGATCATGAATGCTCGTGCATTTTTCAATTAGTTTTACAATAGCCTAATGGGTCAGGTGAATAAAAAGCAAGCAATTGCTTTTAGAATTAAGTACAGTATTAGCAAAAGCATTTGCTATCTAGTATTAAGTAATAGCACTAGCATTAGCTCAGTTTTGTGTGAATAATCTTTTAATAGTGCTAGCTAGTAATTGCTGGAAAAATTTAGCCTTTTCTGTGGATCACGGCCCCCTAAATAATTAAAAATAAACCAGCAGGTCATGAAAATAGTAGGAAACATGTGAGTGTTTTTAATTGATATCGACATCAAAATGTCATCTTCTGAGTCTGAAATTTCTATGACCAGTGAAGAAAGTGATAAACAGTTAAAATTTGTTCATATTCTGAAGAATGATAATCACTTTCAAGAGTCCGAACACGCCTGCGATATTTAGGAGTTCTCACTTGCATAAAGGCAGCCATTTCATCATTTATACTTTCAATAAAATTAAAACTGTAGCATGGGTATAACCACACTTGAAAAATTTGCAGCATTTGCTACGAAGTCAAAGCAGAGTCTTGGTTTTATTCACACCTTTTTAAGCAAGTGCTGGGAAATTCAGCATTTGCTACAACTACTGTCTTTTGTTAATTAGCACGAGCATATTCACTGCCTTCTATATCTTACAAGCCATGTTGTTAAATCTGGAAACATTGCATCGGTAGTCCTATCGGCTATCAACATGCCGTAAATAAAGCAATGAACTCCATCAGAATCATCGCATATTTCAGCTTAAAGTAATCTCACTCATCGCCTATGGCTTAGAGAACATCTGGACACACCTGAAGAGCAACTGGAGAGCATAGAGAAGGTAAAAACCGTGTACAAAATGAGATATTTATATACACCGTCACCTCGAATTGAGTACACCAGAGAATAGTTTTTCATAGAATATTTTCATGTTCATCAGCTATTACCATCTACAAACGAATACAAGAGAGAGGTACGGTATGATATTAGTGTCCTTCAGGAAGAATTGGCTGGTATTAAAGAAGAATTGAAGAGAAATATAGTCACTTTTACTGGTATGAACTTTTATCAAGCTGCTCACAGTAGGCCTAATTCATCTCAATCTGGTAGACGCCAAATCCTAGTATATGCAATCTCCTATTCTCCCAATATTACTACTAGAAAATCGATTCAGCGTTTTCCTACAGTTTGGTGAAGCCAATGAACGGGATTCAAACCTTAACCTGGCGAATCAACACAGTTCACCACTGGAGCCAAGGATGAACGAATGGATGATTTTTAGACAGCAAATAACGGAAAGCCGAGTGCTTCCAAGGAATCAGGCAAAGTTATTCTTTTCAGTGACAGTCATGGGCATAGTCTTCCACAAAGTGCATGTGACAAGAAGATAGATATCAGTGTTCTAGGTTATACCTGAGACAACTAGTTCAGTGGTGGAACAAAATGACCCAGAGAAGTGTAGTAGCTTAATAAAATATGACTCTGTTGTGGGTAAAATAACAGAGCTCGTAGGCCTAACAGGATAAGTGAGGTTATTACCAATTAAATAAGAAAAATCGCGACATCATAACGTATAATGAGGAGACACTGACAACTACGAATTCCTTCAGATATGTGGAGTCACCGCACGTTACGTTATTATGCACATCACAAGTATAGGCTATGTAATATAGGCCTACTGATTTGGCCTAAATAAAGTCAGTATTTGTGACGAAGAAAAATTTTCTGCAATAAAAACGTATTCTAATGCTTCCCACAGACCACCACAGATAGGACTACCTCCTGTGTTGCCAGATTTCAAGCAGCATGGCTTGTAAGATTTAGAAGGCAGTGGCATATTCTATTTTATTATTCACATATTTTGAAGCTTATTATGTTATTTTCAAGTAAAAGCAATTGCTACATGTTTATTCACTTGACCCATTATTCCTGTCTTGCTATCATGTGTTTCTTATGGCTGGTATTTCGTCTCCTCGAAAACATTTGATTTCTGGCATTTAAAATAATAAATTTTGCAATTTTTTTAAATAGTATGCACTTACATTATGAAACGAAGGTAGGCCTACTGTCAAAATTCCAAGTCTCTACCTATTATAATTTAGGCTCAACGTTGATTCTCTGTCAGTAAGTCAGGACAAAGCCGCTTATACAGATAGAGATTATGATCAACACTGACATAAATGCACGAAAATATACGCGCATATTACTAGGGCTCATGTTACTTATTATAATATTTGCTGCAAGTCGTACGGCTTACGTTCAGAGTCGGATTATATATTTTCTAATGGTTTCAATGCGTCACTGATATGTAATACACTACTTACATGGGAATTTCATATAGTATATGCATTTAAGAAGACAAACTTATAATAGACCTATTATTATTATTATTATTATTATTATTATTATTATTATTATTATTATTATTATTATTATTATTATTAGCCCAATAACATCCCAGTGCGGGCTAGGGCCTCCTGTTACAGGGTGGCTTACAAAAAAGTGCCTCGGACCAGCCTTTCCGTGACACTATACACTCTCACACAAGTTTCTTAATACTTGCAGCTTTTTTCCACTTTTGTCTGTTTGCTGCTATTCTAGACCACTAGTTGATTCTTAAAAATATCACACCATCGCGTCCTTTGTCTTCCCACTTTCCTGCTCCCTAAATGGATTCCCTCACAGTTACAGCATATGTCCATTTTTTGGGGTCCATTCTAAGCACATGTCCCGCCCACCTCCATTTTGAATGTGTTGCTGTTCTCGCTGCGTCTTTCAACTTCGTTGTCTTACGTATGTCTTCGTTTCTTATCCGGTTTCTTATCCGGTTTCTTATCCGGTTATTTCCTTTTTAGTTAGTGACCATGACTGCGATCCGTATAGTAGCACTGATAATAAACACATATCCATAACATCTTTCTTATAAACAACATTAATTTCCTTATTCCATTTCTTGCCCATAATTGGTGTCACAATATATTAACACTTTTTTTCCTTCTAGAATTTCTAGTGTAAAGCAATGTCGTCTATCACTTAACACTAAATTATAGGCTGAAAATGAGCGCTCCTTATCTATTAAATATTTTTTCCATATGATGGAATCTAATTGAATATTTTTGTGGCAATATTTGTGTAAGAAACTTCTTAAACCAAGGAATGTTGTTTTCATGGACAATACATTGCTGCTCATTAGACATAACTTTCAGTATGGCATGTCTGAGCTAAAAATTCAATATGAACTGAAAATAAATTGTAGTATTTATAGCATAAATGTACAAAATATAATTTATTTCGACTTTAAGAGGAAAACGTGCAAAAAAGCAGCATTAGATTCTGACATAAAAAGGCAGTTTTAGGCCCTATATTCAGGCATTGTGACCTATGAAACGCGTATATGCAAGTTTTTGTGTTTGTATCTTTTAGGGATGGAATAGGATTTTACCTAAAGTCCGAAGTCTACTCAAAACGCATTACATAATTATTATATTGTACAATTAAAACTAAAAATTACCCCAATTGTGCGGATATTATATATAGGCTATATATATATACACAATACTATTATTATTATTATTATTATTGTTATATATTCAAAGGTACAAATATTATACCTTGATAAGGAGCAGAAAAAAATTAGGGTGGTCAGATGTCCTGCTTTTCACAGGATACATTTTTTAACACCTTACCCTGCGGCCCGCAGAAGGGCTTGGAAATCACATAAATATCCTGCGAAAAGTTATGAGAAATGTAATTTTATTTGAAATTCACTATTTTACCATTCTTCTTACTATTTTTTTTACATGTGATATAGCTTTTATGTTTGAAATGAAATTAAAACTAACGGCAGCTATTTATATTAGGCTCTGCTAAATGAGTCCTTAGATGTGTGTTTGCTCGCTTCTTCCTCGAGAACCTTTGAATCAGAGGTCTGAAATTTTCCCTTACATTCTCCATGACCTGTGGAGTATCTATCTTAGATTTAATCCTGATAGCACACAATTTCATTTTAAATTTCGGTTACGGAAATTTGTGTATTTTATGCAGTCATGTACAATCATGGTATGGACTACATAAAACTTACTCTTGCAACTATGGTATAGATACTATCATACTTACAACTAGCTGCCGTGTTTGTAAATTGTAACGTTGTGAGCCAATCGATCATTCCGGTTTCGGAACCTCAGTGTTGTGTTAATATTCACACATAGTGAGTTTATTTACGCGCAGAACTCAGTGTTGTGTTAGTACTTTCACTTAATTGTAAAATTCACTTAATGATAAAATTATTATTTTCCCAGCCAGCGTAACGGGCTAAATTATCTAGTATCTCATTAACTCCTTAAGAATACAGTAATTACTAATTACCGGTATACCACATTGCGTGCTTAATGTAACAAATACTGAATATTAACAATATTAGGTATAAATAGATTTGATAAAAATTAATAATGTCCACCTTTTTGGCACGGGGGATGCGTTCGCTCCTCTCACGTAGCAGGCGAGGGTTCGAATTCTGGTCGGAACAAGTTACCTAGTTGGGGATTTTAACAGGGTTTTCTCACCTGTAAGACGAATGTCGAGTAACTTCAGGCTCTTGTGGTCACGGATATCATCTGGCCGTCATTATAACCTTCATCCCAACCACACCTTATTCAGAATGAGTGTGTGAACGACTGGTGTGTCTCGTCCTATATTTTCCTGTTGTCTCAGAGGTAGCCCTGATTTCTATGCCCTTGTCTGGTCAAAAATGTATGTTTGTGATTCAAACATAGGCTAATCCCCTTTCCCGTGAGGTCGCGGTCCTGTGAGGTCCGAGTGGCATAGGTCGCATAAACATCTATATAATGGGAGAGGTTAAACTAAGAAAATGAGAGATATACTAGGGAGATCTTAAGCGGTCGGACAAGAACAAAAGGGAGCAACATATGGGGAATATTCTTTGCAGCGACATTGAACTATCAAGAACATGATGGTATAAGAATGGTATATGGTGGTCAAACATGCCATCGACTTTATTGCATCAAATATCGTATTGCTGGCATGAATTTAAAATGATATAAAATGTTGGACATTTTCATTTTATCCTCATCCTCGCCGACAGTGCTTACTGGGTCAACGAGCAGCTCCAGCATCCCATTCTCCGATCGAAAATCCATTTCATAACAACAGCAGCGTGACATAAAGAGGGTTGCGGGGAAACCATTCCGATTATTTCACAGCGATGCGATACATTTCATGAGTGAGTTTTTAATTCCTCCGCTATTTCACACGCCAGGCGAACAACATATCATATTCATAAGCACTTCAACAAGCATAAATAAATAACCTGTGTATGCTTTTATAAATAACACATCCAGCGTGTGCTTTGAAATTGACACACTAAGCGTTAAGCTTGTTGCTTATTGGAGCTGATTCTCTGTTTACGTTTAGACTGGGCTCAAAATTCTACAGGGCGTGCCACAATGTTGTATTTTGTAATTTATTTATTTATTTGCTTTATTCGTCTTGAGAACATAACGGGAACATTTCCCAATTACAACGTTCTCTTATGTTGTTACAACATTCTTACAATATTAATACTAAAATGTTTGAATTAATACTAAAACATACTAATACTAAAACAGAAAGCACACAATATATAGAAAATGCATAATAAGAGGAACAGATTTTTACATACAATACAGTACATTAGTTATGGAGGAAAATGTGAAAAGAAGAGATTTAGATGAAGAAAATAGCAAGAAACGCATTTCAATTCCCAAGTCAGTCTTTTTTTTTTTTCAAAATATCCCACTGTCCCGGTAGTATTGTTGGAGACGGTGAATTTTCCCGCTTTTTGTGATTGTGAGGAATTAAGGTGTTTGTGGAGGAAACGATATTGCTCAACTTATTTTTTTAATCTTTTTGTTGGGTTTAGTTTCCCACTCTACTGGATTTCGGCACGCGATGTTCGGCGTTAGTATGAGGTCTCTGGCTTGCAGACCAACACTCCCATTGGCTCCCAACGACCTTGCATGTCATTGGTCTGTTCCATACGGTCCTGCAACCTCTACATAAAGCTAAATAATGCAAAACACTAACCACATTAGTTAAGTGCGCGAGCGGAGGCGGCAGCCGAAGCGAAGCGCCCTTGCATTTTAGAATAATGTACGATACACTATTTGTCGGTTTCGAAAATGTGGCATATTATATCTTCCGGAGGGTTGTCTGACCATTATCACGTTGGCAGCTGATTCCAGCACCACGTGACCCATCGGCTTCTTCCCAGCATGCACCTGCGCTGTTTCTAGCAGCTGATTCTGTATTATTGTGATTTCAATCTGAGCGCCATTTTAGGTTAGTTTTTTGTGAACTTCTTACCGATTTTACCCATATTTAAAATATTCTTAGAAACAAAATGTGCCCTTATATGGATTCTAAAACTTCTGGAGAATAATATTACATGAAATTTTGCCGTTTTACGTGAGTAAAAAACAAAGTTAACGAATCCAGTAGAATGGGAAACTAACCCCTTTTTGTTTTTTATGATTTCTGACAAGACTATCTGAGCTACACTGTACTGCAACACTGTACTGTGCATTCTTCAGTATTATTATTATTATTATTATTATTATTATTATTATTATTATTATTATTATTATTATTATTATTATTACTACTGCTACTCTTACTACTGCCCTCACCTGGTTGCTTCATAATCTCTCATAACCAGTAAGTTGTAGCATTCAAATTGCGTAGCAGTTTCTAGTAAATTACTTTGAAACCTTCAACGCAAATACAACTAACTAGAGTATATGATTTTTAAAATTAAAAAAAAAAAAACAGTTATTTATGTCTTTATATGTTTATGGTTCAAACTTAACAAAAATGAAGTAAAATATTGTTTAACTATTTTTTCCTAGAAAAAATGTTGTTGGACAAACTGATTTGCACTAACTATGACATTTAGGTAATTGTCTTCTCTATTATTCCGGTCCTGTGGTATATTTAAACAGCTTTTATATAAGCTTCAAAATTAAGTCGACATATACTATTTCCTTCTTGTAGTTCAGATATCGTAGATAAGAACTTAATTTGGGCTTCGCATATTGACGGTGTATGTATTAGACTGAGCAGAGTTATTTTACCTATTACTCCACGTAAGAAATTTAGTCCCAAAAAACATAATTAAAAATGCATACTATGAAATTTAAATAGCATTTGGCTTTATGGTATTCGTCTCTGGGGAAATGGCACAGGGATTTCAAATGTTCTCTGCTTACAAAAAATACGTATAATAACAGGTTCTACAGTATTTTTCATATGGGAAGCCTTTTCCTTCACCGCCAATCACGTGCACAGGCTAAAAGGCTGCCGCTGTCAGTGAGAGTCTTCCCTCCGTCTCGCCGTCTCTGATTGGACCGCGTATATATGCAGTTGAAGGACATAGGGCTTGTCATCTGCAAAGCACTGTAATTACAGTGCGCACTGCAAGCATTTATTTATTAAAGAAATAATTTTAATATTAATAAATACGTATATCTCTACTTGTTTGTTACACAATGAAAATTTAGATTCTCTTAGAAAAAGCATCCATAATCGTCACACAAGGAATGATAATCTATTACATTGACAAAAAAACTGGTTACATACTTTAGCCATATCAATGTTTAATATACTACCATGTGAATCTACCATGTTTCATTAAATAGATTTAAAAGGGTTTTACATAAGTGGCTTTCCGAATATCCTTTTTATAATATTAATGACTTTATTGTACTACCTGTAATACGCTATAACATTCTGATGTTTATGTTATATATTGTATATATTGTTTGTTTTATTTACTTCTAGTTTATGTTAGCGCTGAGAGTTATACTGAGTCTATAGCATCATTCGCGTGGCTCATGACATAAATGTAAAATAAAATAAATAAATAAAATACCTAAACTAAAAAGCGTTAACAATGTCTGAAAATAATAATAATAATAATAATAATAATAATAATAATAATAATGATAATAATAAAGTAGAAAATTCAAAATTACAAATAAAGAATTCCATTTTGAAAAATAGTTCATATTTAGAAATAGAAGTAGGTGGTAGGAAATTAAGATGAAACATATGAAAGACAAGAAAATTACAAGATTTGATTATTGATATTAAATAGTTTTGATTATATTTTATAAGATCAGGATGCTCAACATAAAAATAGTATATAGGTTCAAACCTTTGTTTCTATTTATCCATCGATTTACAATCAGTTGCGATTACTGTTTTTATTACCGCCATAAATCGATCCTACATTACGATAACTACTACCAGACAGTAGATGAGGTCTACAATGGTAGGCCTACCGTATTATACGAGGGTGAAAATAAGTTTCCCTTGGCGACTGTGTACAGAGATGTGGGTGAAAAAAATATAAAATGAGACATTAAAGATAAGACGTACCTTTATTTTTCCACATAAATACCACGTACATGTAAGACATATTTTGTCATACCGCTTTAGAAGCTTCAAAAAGCCCCCCAGGAAAAAAATCAGGGCTCTGCATACGGAAGAACGGCTTGTCTGACGTCAGCAGTGCTCCCAAAGTCTTCTTCAAAGCCGGAAACAGATGGAAGTCACTGGGTGCGAGATCAGGACTGTATGGCGGATGGGTTAGGAGCTCCCAACCAAGAGTTGCAATATGGTTTTGCGTTGCCGTCGCCAAGTGTGGTCTCGCATTGTCATCCAACAACAGAACGCCAGATTGGAGAAGGCCAGGCCGCTTTTTCCGAATCGCCTCCTTCAATTTCAGTACCGCGTAGCAGAACCGCGACAGTGACAGTACCGCGTAGCAATGATGGTTCCATCCTCCAAAAAGTACAGCAAAAAACCCCTTGGGCGTCCCACAACACTGTTAGGAGCGCTTTACGAATTATACCCAATGGTGTATGGGTGTCTTTGTCGTTCAAAATATGTCTTGTTTCCTCCATTGCTGTTCGATTTCCTGGGGAAAAATAGAGGGGAAACTTATTTTCGGACTCTCCCTCGTATTTACGGGTAAGAATGAATCTTATAAAGCTCATTGTACCTGTAAGTTTCATATTACCTGTAGCATATCTCTTAGCGCATCCTTTTATGTAACATAGACCATTCTTGTTTCTGTAGGTATAAGTATTCTGTTCTCAGTAATGATTTTTACAACCAGATAAAACACCAGAGGTAGATTTACGTTTCCTCTTATCTTCATTGTTTACAAAATACAGCAGAACGCTCGGGAAGTGAATTTTTTATTCACAGAAAGTATTCTTTAGAAGTTAATTTTTTATTTTTGTTTGAAGATGAAACATTCGGTATTAAAGAGTAGGATATTAAAGAACTACACAATTTTGCATCCCTTGAAGTAGACTGGAGAGAATAAGATATCCGAGCCTGAAAAGTTAGGATATCGAGAGTTCAAATCAGTCGCCGGATAATCTGAGTGTGAGTTTTCTCGCGGATTTCCCCCACTTGCAAAGGTGATCTTAAGTTAGGCCTACTTTCCATGTACCTCCTATGTTTCTGTCCGTTCTGTTTGTGTTTTCCTAAGCAACGAGTTGGTCTTGCATTTGCTTGTGCTGTCTAGTGTAACAAATCATGTTAATGGGTGGTTAACATAAGGTTGGGTTTTGAAAAATCATTATTTTGTTTTAAAGCATTTCTAATAAGAAAATAAGTAACCTTCACAATAAAAGTTGTTTCATATGAATATGTCGATTAATTATCATCGTCATTACAGACATTTACAGTAATTGGTTATGACATGGGAGTGGCATATAAAAGCCCTTCAGCGGAAAATACATGTTGCAGGTAAATTGTCTTTTATCACATTTATACATTTTCATGTATGAAATGTTTTTTCCCTTTAAAAAAACGATTCAACACATTTACATAATTTCTGTGTGAATACTGTTGAATAATATAATTAACATCTGAACTTAGTTTTGCTTCTATCATCATTGTTTTTCTCACAGTAAAATAAAATGCATCAACATATTTTGAATTTTAAGAAATTAAAAAATCCTTAACAATAAAATATTCAAAATATTTTTAGTTCAGTTCGTTTGCTTGACTTCAAGCTGTCAAAATTTCATACCTTTCACTGCTGACACGTGTTCTGAAAAAAGAAAACTTTCTTTATTAATGTGAATGGTTTTCAATGAAAATGAAAATGGCTGCCATTTTAAAAATATAACTTAATGAATTATTAGATTTCTAATCTTCACATAAATGTAGTTACTACTTGCTGATAACTAGTTAAAATTTCACTGGAATATTGATCAAATAATAGCTTGAGAGATATTAATTTTATATACAACCTCATACGAACTGGTCTAACCTATGTTAACCCGCCCATTAAGTGAATCATTCAAGGGGCCTACCGTGTTTCGGAGTCAATGTTAAGCCAAACTATTGTAATAACTAACTGCAGTTTTCGTCTTCTTTTTTCTAGGGGACTAGCTACCATTCCTGTGGTCATTTGTGAAATGGTTTAATAATAAACAAATCCTTGGCAAAAAAAAAAAAAAAGAAAGAAAGAAAAAAAAAAAAGAAATGTTTTGCTATCCAGACACTGACATCATGTAAAACGTCAAGCAGTTTGTAGTGTCTATAACCGAACCTAATGTCGATCTTTTATGAAATTTGTATTGGAATTCTCTACTATTCTTCAGCTTCAAACCCTTCGATTTGCTCTTGTGTTTTAAATTTAATTCTGAGAGTACTTTATCTGTGAAGTCGATATCTGATGCTAGTACCGTAGCCAGACTGATAAGACAGGGTTCCACCGATTGAAGGGCGCTTTTGTCGCTTTTATTCAGTACGCTGAGAGGGTTGGGGGGGGGGGAGGTAGTGAAGCTGGCGCCTTCAGTGTCTGGGACCAATTGTTACGTTAGAAGACTGATCGGTTGCGTTGTTTTCCTCGTGACAGAAAACTTGTATGAAAGACAGTGGAGTGTTGTTACCTGAAAAAACCTGTCGACTACTTTTCTTTGTAATCTGCCCTGCTTTGACGAGTGGAAAATTGGCACGAGGTGGAAATGAAATAGACTGACATTTTCACTGCAAATTCCTTACTAAATACTAACTGTAAGATCTCAAAATTATCTTCTACGAACTTGATAGTATGAGCATAAGGCAAGACCGGGTGACGCGCCGCACCGGGATAGTTGCCGCACCCCTCTAACTCGAAAATTTGACGCTAGGGACCGCTAGTTGTCGTGATACCTAGAGTAATTGGATCGCGTGTGTTCATTGTTTGTGGTGTTTATGTCATTGTTATAGCGGTATTTATCAGGTAAGTGCACTAGTTTCATTGCGAACCTTTTTTGGACTCATTACTTTATTCTTTCCTGATCTGTATTTGTTCCATTTTTCTGCGTGTACTACTTTTAATAGACTATTTAGAGGTTGTAAAGATATTGTGAGTGAAGTTCGCCATAACAACAATAACAATAAGCTCTACAGATGAGTGCGGCGCGTGTCCCTGAGTTTTGGGTCACATGCCGCATAATTTTCAAGGGTGGCACGCCGCACATGTCTTGCGTTTAATTACACACCAAAATTATTTTTTTTGCTCTTTTCGGCAATAAACATACCTACTCGGTATAGGAAAAGGGAGGGAGCTAAACAACGTGACCGATGGAGTGACAGTGGCCTACAAGAAGCTGTTCGGCGAATGAAGGCAGGGGAAATTTCCATTCGTGAAGCCGAACGTTGCTATCATATGTCAGACAGGACTATTCGAAGGCGCATGGACACAGGAAATTGAGAAAACCCTCACTTGGGCCTGGTACAGAAAATGAAAAAAGGCTAGTCACCCATATTCAGAGATTGTGCAGATAGGTTCTCTTTTGTTCTATACGTGCCTTTGATGTAAATTTAAACTTATATTATGAATGCGGCATGTCTCTCATACGTGCGGCATAGCACCCTGTAACGTTGTAATGAAATCTGATTGTGTTTATTGTGTTCTTTTAAAAAATTGGCCCCAGGCCTATATATTACAGTTGGAGATTTGGAATTCCGGTGTGAAAATGCAAGGAATTCTCAGAGTGAAAAGTTGCAAACCATTATGTATTTTATGGGTAAATTCTGGTATTGTAAGATCAGGAAAACCCAAATTCTTAAGAAGCGATTTTATGTAAAATATGCATTAAAACTTTATGAATGTAATTTGCAATAAAAACTTCTAATTATGCTTTATTAAACCTAAAAGCCCCCAAAAATACATTATGCATTGCAATTGCCCATAAAATAAACAAGTAAACATGCAGGGGAAAAGTGTACTTATTTTGAATAAATAAACCATTAAATGGATATTTAGCACGTTTCAGAACTGTAACAAGCTTATATAAAACATGCATTTGCATGGAAATCCTATCTTTAATCATAACACTCTTAAAAAGAGCTCCATTTATTTAGTTCAGAAAGGATTTTGGACCGCAGTATGGCTGCCAGAGTAGCCGGCAGGTGTGGGGTTGTTTAACTTACGTCTCACACAGAGATGGATTGATGGCCGGGGTGAGGATTTGAATACAGAACAGAAGAATTGGCAGAAGTTAGCTGGAGTGTTGCGCGTATAATGCCTCTAATCGGTTGCCATAGACACGCTTTTTGTGAAACGCTCATTACGTCGCGGTGCTTTATTCATACAGTCCTTCATTACCTTTCATAGAAAACAAGCGTTTTTTATTGGAGAGTTTTATTTGAACAGGAATTTCTCAGTAGTTGTCATTTAACGCCTGATAATTCAAACTGAAGTGAATGGAAATGAATTCGATTCATTTCAAGTTCATTCTAATTAATGTCTAACACAATGGTTTATCATTCGTTCTTGTTAAGTTTTAATGGAGCATACGAGGTTGAACAGGAATGATGGTATCATCGAAACACAATATGCTCTAACGTGTTCTGTGAGAAAAAAAATTCTCAGTAAAAGTGAGCGTCTTTATATCTATTTTAGAACAGACGAGAAATCATACGAAGACAATTTGAACAATAATGCCTTTTTATCTGAATGACATGTGATATGTGATATGGAATTTCTGTTTTTATTGTATGGCTCTAAGAATCTTTCACTTAAGTGATTTTTGTAATATCCTTGAAAACTGCTACATTGGATTTCTTTAAACTTTGACTGTGATGAAACTGGAAAATTAAAAATCAGACGTGAAGCACTCATGGTACCTAAAACATGGCTTTTGTAATTTTAACCTTTACCATTTTGACCTACAGAGCTCATTGCGTGAGTGCACATTCAGTTATTTCAACTTTACAGAAAGCTGTGTCAATCACGAGACAGGGCATGAATATGGAAGAGGTAGCTAGCTTATGGGTAATCATTCTTCATGCCATTTCAAGGAAGGAATTAAAATATCGGTTTTAGTACCTAGATTCAAGCAGTTTATGTATAATTTAGAAGTTATTAAAATCATTAGAGCCGTTTTCTAGAAAATCCAGGAAATTGTAAATCTAATGTAAAATGACACCAAGAGAAAATCGTCGCCATACTTACGTCACATCCTCAGAAGATGTCTAATTCTAATATAAAATTTTATTTTGATAAGACTTTTGTTTCGAGCTTTGCCGTTCGCAGTATACACACAGAAATATGTCTATACGTTTTTCTTGAACTATACGACGAACGATTTTAGAAGGCGTATGAGCTGAGCTAATGCTTGAATGCAAGAGCTGCCTGCTACCAAGTGTTGCGTTCTGAGGGAGTAAGGCGCGTCGCTTTGTTTATGTCTGCCACGCAGCCATTTCATAATTACTGGTGGGACATTCTAGCAAATTGTGAAAACTATTTTTGTTTATTACATATCATAAATAATAAACTAGAATTAGTTCTTCACATTCTGTAAAATTTACAATGCCTTCTCCTCCACACTACATGCAAAGCATTATTTAAAATTTATTTTAAATATTTTAAATTTGTTTTTCAAAATCTCTTACGGGTGGGACACAATTTGGACACTGATTTTAATAATGCAAAACAAAAGTTCATTTGCTGTTCTGCTATTACTTAGGGTCTTAATGTTGTTATTAATGAAGATATGAGGGATTAAATACAAATTATAAACTGTTTCCAGGTTGTAAGAACATTTATTTAACTCATCAATAATAATTTAACAAATCTATCACCATTACGGGTGGGACAAAAAAGTCACTGTTCCTTATTTTACATAGTAATTAACCACACATTTTTTAAAGTTAATCTTATACCAAATTGTATTAAGAAGTCTATTTTCTCATATGAAAAATGGACATAGCTGATTACTCCTGTCTACTTGGTATTAAAGAGTGTTAAAATCATGCTAAAAAGGCAAAAAAGTAACTACAACACAATAAATAAGTAAATCGACAGATTTTACACATGAAACCTCTTCAAATACACCCAAGTTCTTAATATTCAGTGAATTTGAGGTTTTAAACTTATGTTTGACCATCCAATTACAATAATTTTATAACTTCTCTCTTTGAGGGAAAAATTCCATTATTTTATGAAATGGCTGCACGGTAACTTGAGAACCTTACGGTGCAGAGATGTGTCGTTTGGATAGGCTGCTTCAACATTTCTTGCTTCTTATAGCTAGGCACATTAAACTGACGAATTTCCAATAGTATTTTTGGACGCATAAAAAATAGGAAACTCTGTTGCTCATGCTTGTGCTGTGAGTGTCCGAACTAGGCAACAGCGCACGAATATGATAGGCTAATCACCCTGGGCGAGCCCCTCCTACTCCTGCCTCATGTGCCTTCTAAAACCGTGTGCTTTATAGTATGTCCGAACTCAGGAAAGTTCCAAACGTGTATTAATTTTAATGACTCGCGATGGAATTCAGGATCGAACACTGGTACAGCTAGAATATTAATACTAATGACAACGAAGAAAAAACAAAAGTGAAGGATTATTTTCCGAGACGATAGGTATTGTAGGTAGGTAAGAGTACATGTCATAAATCAGTTGTGTTGTGGATATGAGAAATCCCAATTGAGCTATCCATCAAGTTATCCGAAGTTAAAGCCTAGCATCAAGATTCCATCTTTAACATTATATCACTGCTTTCTGCTCTGAAACATTTTGCACCATGTTTGCTTGTACAGTTTCCAGTCCTCGCAGTACTGAATTATTTATTTCCATAAACTCTAACGTAATTACAGTTTTAATATGTTTTACAGTCAGTCAAAATACAAATTGAGATTAATATACATGAAATATGTATTTTTTTAAATATTTCGAGTGGCTCTATCGAAAAAGCAATGCTAGGAGCCACTTGTTTACAATTTTAATAACACGAACAATAAATTACATTAACTGGTTAGTGTTTATTACATTATATTACATTAACAAAATTAATGCACTAAACGAAAACAACATACACATAGATATAAATAATTAGAAAATAAAACATGTATGAATTAATATAAAAAGTGTCACCGGTAGTGACACATAACAAACAAATTATAACATATAAGAATTAAACGAAATGTTGTTTATATTTTTCAAACTTTCTGTTGAAAAACGTCAGTATATACATTCCCAACAATTATCCAACTACATTACGTAAGGAAGAAAATTGATAAATCGTTTAAGAGCGAGATTTTCTGTTAGAAGACACAATTACTCTATTCTATATCTATGTTTTTATCATAGGTAATCCCACGAGAGTTTACGAGTTTATCGATGTACTTACTGTATTTGCAAGAACGGAGTTCGAGCAAATTTATCTGATGAAACTCTTAATCTCGGGTAGGATTGATTATTACTATTCAACGAATAAAATGTAGGCCTAATGGATTTTGTAAATAATAATTGTTTTTTTCTTATTTTGTTGGCAATATTGTCAACTGTGAGCTCACAGCATACTTAGTGATTGGACAGTCGATGAATAGAATCGGCAAATCGATTCGAATTACAAATGCTACCAATAGTGCGTATCTCAAGTCAGATCGTCATCGTAGATTGCTAGCTTCAGAACGCTATAAAACCACACGAACTGGCTTTCACCGAATCGAAATTGTGATTTTAATTAATGGACACTTATATTATTTCAATCTACAAACAAGTTATGTTTTATAAAATAATGTGTTTTCATTCTACTGAATGTCAGCATGTTACGTATTATTAATCACCGCACGTTGATGCCGAATATGTCCAGTAACAATCAGACGTTTTATCAGATAAAATTGCATCCTTACGACCCTAGGAAGCATATTATAGGTCTAATATATACGATCGTGGTTGGTCTATATCCAAGTAATTGCTAAACGATATTGGTCAATAGCAAACACTTAGCGTATGAATGGAATATTCCCAGCGATTATCTAGGAAGCTGTGAATGTATGAAGGATGAACTTAACAAAACCACAGGATCATTATTGGAAAAATTTAGACTTCTGACAGCGGTCATCAAAATTAGTTTTTTTTATTTATGAGCATTGTATTTGAGTTTAGTGACTGATATTAGAAGTGTCGCATAAATAACAATAATAATAACAACAATAATTGTTAATATTATTTTGCCGTCCTCCGCTGTGGCACTGGGGATTCCCCTATCACGCATCGGGCCCGGATTCCAATCCTGTCGGGACAAGGTGGGGTTTTTCGGTTTTTTTCTCAGCTGTGAGACACATGTTGGGTAACTTTAGGCTCTTATGGTCCCCGGACTACCATCATCACCTTGTTCAGAGTAGATCTGAAATGTGTGTGTGTGAATTGTATGTCTCGTCCTATGTGTTCGTGTTGTCTTGGAGGTGACCCCGGCATTGTTCTGATCGCTTATCCGGGAGGACATACATGTCCTTTTCTGGTCAAAAAGCATGTTCATGATCCAATAGGTAATCCCTTGTAAAGCCCGGGCGGCGTGGGTCACTTAAATTTCCCTAAAAGGAAGGGGTAAAACTAAGGTAAAGAAGAAAAGTAAGTAAACTATATTTACAATAAGCACGTATAAAACATTTACGATAAGACTTTATAGTGATCCTCTATTTATTTATAAGAATCACAGCCTTAGAGATCGACCGATTCAGATATTAATTTTAGGACTTTTTATTAGATGCAGAATCGTAGATTTTTAGATGAGGTGGGTTTCTACCGGACGCCCACAAATATTGAAGAGACCAGGCGTACGGGGTCGTGACAAGCGTTCTACCACTCTATCACCCAGAACACTTTGGGAATTGACTTACAGTATCATATTCATAATCATCCGTTAACCACTTAATGGATACTCATAAAATCAATGGCCGCTGGAAGGCTAATGAACTGTATACACTATAAATATTTATTTATGTGTTTTCTACTTCAATTATCTCTTAAAACGCAGCTTGTTTATTTATGTCAAATGCAACTTGTCAAAGTTGTGTATTTCTGTGTAGATGTCAATCTATGCCATTAAAGAATACCAATATGCTTTAGAGTGAACATATAGACTATTGAAATCGCGGCAATTAAAGTTTAGTCGTGGTTGTGGCATTGAGATGAGAGTCTGTTGGAATTTATAGAACCATACGTGTGGTGATACTGTAGGTCTAGGGCAAGATAGGGTGACGCGCCGCACTTTTCTGGAAATTCGTTTACCTCAAAACAGGATTGAATATTTTGAAAACTCTTTTTGAGATTCCAAGCTATGATCTTCCCTCCCTTTATTTCAGCAACGGAAATATTTACAAAATAATAAATAAATGTGTACATACAATTATTAAATTGAAAGGCAAAACGGGAGAGATGCCGCGTTACAGGGTGCTATGCCGCACGTATAGTACGGCAGACATGCCGCATTCACAATATCAGTGTAAATTTACTTCAAAGGCACGTACAGAACATAAGAGAACCTATCTACACAATCTCTGAATATTGGAGACTAGCCTTGTTTCATTTTCTGTACCAAATATTCTTTCAGGCCCAAGTGAGGGTTTTCCCAATTTCCTGTGTCCGTGCGCCTACGAATAGTCCTCTCTGGCATATTATAGCAACGTTCGGCTTCCCGAATGGAAATTTCCCATGCCTTAATTCGCTGAATAGCTTTTTGTAGGTCACTGTCACTCCATAGGCCACATTGTTTAGCTCTCTCCCTTTCTTAATACCTAGTTAGCATATTTATTGCTGAAAAGAGCAGAAAAATAATTTTGGTGTGTAATTATACTGCAAAACAGTGTGCGGCGTGTCACCCTTGAAAGCTATGCGGCATGTGACCCAAAACTCCGGGTCACGCGCCGCACTCATCTGTAGAACTTATTGTTATTGTTGTTATGGCGAACTTCACTCACAACATTTTTACAACCTCTAAATAGTCTATTAAAAGTAGTACACGCAGAAAAAATGGAACAAATACAGATCAGGAAAGAATAAAGTAATGAGTCCAAAAAAGTTTCGCAGTGAAACTAGTGCACTTACCTGATAAATACCGCTATAACAATGACATAAACACCGCAAACAATGAAGTCACGTGATCCAGTTACTCTAGGGAGGGAACTGGAGATGGTATCACGACAACTACCGGTAGCTAGCGTCAAATGTTCGAGTTAGAGGGGGTGCTGCAACTCTCCCGGTGCGGCGCGTCACCCGGTCTTGCCCTATATCAGTTGATGCAGACGTAGTAGGCCTAAATGTGAACTGGTTAGAGGCATAAAGGATAAATTATTTTGAAATATATTTGACACTAAAAAATGTTGTAAAACGTTTTATAAACCTGATACAGGCCTTTGAAATTCGTTAACCGGAAGTATTTATGTAAAATTGTATGATTATATCCTTTAAACATGAATTCATACACGTATACAATTGCAGTAATTTTATTTCAAGCACTACTTCATAATTTTGATTTAAACTTCATTTATTAAAAATTTTCTTTAAGCGATCTTTTTTTTTGCCTGTCAGTAGGCTATATTTCTGAAACAAATCTATATCAGTTCCTCTATTTTGATTATTAATATTATCTTTGACATTTTTATATTCTGTAATTTGTAGCAGCTTTCAGGGTGAGCAGTTTTTTTTAAGTAAAGAACAATTTTTAGTTGTTTAGGAAAGAATATAAAAATATAAATGTTAAAATTTGGGTTTATACTATTTTTTATCTTTCTTGCTACACTGTTCACATGTTACACAAGTTAGCAGACAGACAAGCAGATAATAAGATACACAGGTATTTTTTCTTCTGAAAATGATATTTTTGATCACAGATGACCTAAGAGGAGACCTGAGAACAGGGTTATTGAACGTCACGGTCGAATACTGAACTTTATCTATGGGCAGAGAGATTAAGAATGAAATATGGTATGGTTTAAGTTTACCTTCAGGTATGAATGCATAATATTTGATTTTTCCTCAGTTACTCTGATTTTCTGTTCTTTCCGTTCCTCTATTTTATTAAGGTATTTTGGATGAGAAAATATCTATATATATACGCTCTTACGGAGAATCTTTAGCAATTTCAAGTTCATTTCTTTCACCTTTCGCATTGGTTGCTTGAAATAAAAGTCTACTTCACGCGAAGACTGAAGCCAATAACGGCAGCTCGTTCGATCCGTTATTTTACCCTTGTATACCCACCCAGCTCATGTTTTTAAGTACAACAAGGAAGCACTGCCAAACCTGCAGAATACGAAATGAGGTGCCAAACAAAGTGAGGTTATGTGACCTAATCCACTGCGAGCGTCAAATTCCGTCGTAGAAGCGAAAAGAGGAAAATGTTATTACTAGGGCAAGCTATTTAATGAACATGAAATAGTGAAAAATTCCAAAATGAAAAATGCATTTATGCCCTAAAACAGAAAAAAAACACATTAAAAAAGTACCAATAAATTAATTACCCATTATTAGGCTACTTATAATTAGTTTTTTTAAAAAGAAGTAACGAGTTGATTTTAGAAAGCAATTTAATGAATGGCAGTGTGTTAAATTTAAATTTACAGTATAAAACACTCTTATTACTAACGAAGTAAATAAATTAATAAGTTACTAAAGCGACACTCTTTGCGATAAATAAAAATTATATCTGAACTAGCAAATTCCTCACTTAACTTTTATACACAAATGAATGATAAAGTGAAAATAGTGTTATAGTTTTTGTTTTATAACTACAGCATTTTTTTAGTGGAATCGGTGTCACGCGTGGGATACAAACCATTTCCCATGATAGGAACAATAAAATCAAAATATCGCGCAAATTACTGTCGAGAACTCTCCTGAATAAACAATTAACACCATCAAAAGTATACTGTAAACTTATACCTAATACTAGACATGTCTGATTAATTGTTAAATTTACGCCCTTTCGTATTTTTCACCGAATTCATAGAAAATGCTATTTTTCACATGCTTTATGTCTGGTGGGGAATATGGCAAAATTACCAATACAGTTTTTATTAATGGTTACATTATTTTAATATTTTCTGTTAATATCAATTTTATAAGAGTTTACGCATTACCTTGACATACCTTTTTATTTCCTGATTGAGTTAACTTTCTCTTGCAATGGCCTATGTGTAAAATTACTGACAGAGTGGGCCGATTTCCTATTTTTACTCGACCGTTCGGCGTTTCGTCTGTTTTTAACGCAGTTATGATCAAAGGATTTGTTCAATCTTCTCGGCCGGTGTCATTAATCAGAGCTGGGCCATAAAGGGTTAGGTTTACCACTGCTTAGAATTTGGAAAGATTTTTCCTGTGTGAGCTGAACTGTGATTTCTGCCCAATAGTCCAGTAACTTCAGCTCTCAACAGTCAGGGTTGAGCCTTACAAAATTGATAATACTCATGAATCCTGAATGTCTCCTGTTTGGAGTAAAATAATTTCTGCCTTGCACGTTATATTAAATAATATTTATTTTATTTTTTTCCTGAGAATTTTTTATCTCGGGACTTGAGGGGGGGTTGAAATCACCATTTCATAGTTCTTACCGTCGTCATGACAGTAGGCTATTATGATTTACGTTGAATTGCTTTTCTTGTTGAACTTTACAACCTGTCTCAAAGATAGTACAATATTTTCTTGTACACCTGACCCCATATGCATAAAGTCAATTATTCCATCTCAATCTTGTCAAAATATGTCTACGAATCATTTATCATTCCCCTACAGTGCAGGGTGAAAAAATTGCACATAAGGAGCATTTAATTTTCTGTATGCACTATTCTTTATTAATCATTGGTTGAATGGTAGTTTTCATTATCATTCAGAGAGATGTCCGATGATCTTTTATCTTTTAGTAATTTCCCCCTCAACAAAAAAACATTTTTGACAGCATTTACTTGTCAACAGTCAGGCTGTTGTATAATTGCTGCCATGCTGCACACAGGGACATTTTGGAGAGATGCCATGAGTAGGGAAAGTTAACAACCCAAAGTTAGCTGCATGAATTATGTTACCTAATCTGCTTAATTTCGGAGAAGGTACCATGAGCAAGTGTAAGATGTTCCAAGAAAAACTGGGCCATTTAAATAATGGACTGCAGGGTATGTGATAAGGTTCAACGCGAGACTGCACTTGAATATTCATGCGACTAGATGCGAGACAGATGTTCTGTGATAACGATTCCCTTCCTCACTTCACGAGATGAGGAAGTTAAAATAAGTAACCATGTTGTGTTTCAACATCCGCCATTTTAAACTGATGCCATTTTTGTTTGCTTCATGTAATATCTACCATCATTAAAAAATAAGGTAGGCCTATACCAGTAATCGAAATATCATGTCCTCTTCCCGTACCATAGGTACTATAGGTAGAGGAAGTATTGTCCTCGACCCCCAAATTAGAATTTAAGTTTTTAACATAAATATACGTTTTGAGGATCCCTGAATCCATAATATCATTTTCAGAAACATGTCCGTGTGTTCTGTGAACAACATAGCTCTAGAATGGAAAATCGTATGAAAACAAAATGTTGTACTTGGGTTGGGTTCGGCGACGAATTTATCTTATTTTTAAGGGGACTTTTCATAAAGAAGATTTTGTTTTTCGCGATTTTCTCGAAAAGGTTCTAACGATTTCGTTTAAATTTTGTACAGTGCGTTTCACGCAAGAGTTGGCCAATCATGCGGGTTTCCGCGTCGCGGCGGCCACAGCTCTAACTCCCGAGCGATCGGGTGAAATATCTACGCAAATGAAGCCGCTAACGGTGTAATGATTCAGGTTCTTACAGTTACAGCTCATTCTATTCATTATGGTTACAGTTAAAATTACAATGAAAATAACCACGAAACTCATCACAAGAGATGTTGGAAATTTCCTCCTCTTGCATCCACACAACACTGGCACCTTTTTAGGAAATTTTCTTTCATGTGCAATAGGTTCAACTTCCGAGATAGAGTTAATTTCTCTTGTGATGTTGTCTTTAAGTTATTCTAACAGTATGTGACTATTACTTATGGGGAAACTTGAAAAATAAAGTGCATAGGTTAATTTTCCATTCATTAGTGACAATAACTGTAACTCGAGGTCCGGATTGTTGTGCAAGATGAAGGCGCTATCATTTTCCTACCCAGGCAGGAGAAATTCATTCAAATGTTCTCCAATCTGATAGAACCAGCCACTTAGTCCTTTCAACAAGACAGCCAATGGCGAGGTTGCTGCCAAGTAATCTAATATAGCAAAACACATTCAATTTTTATGCAGCCATAACTCATTTTCAGCTAAACGAATTCGAAATAATTGGATGGGAAAATTTATCCTGGCGTGAATCCAAGTTGGGGGTTTGGCTTAGTGAACATAAACTGGGATAATGCAGTTACCAGATACTATCTCAGGACTGTTTCAAATAGATCTGTAGGCCCTTACATATCTCACTATAATATTATGAACCACTGCGAGATGGCCGATCACAGGAAATGATCAGTGAATCTTCTATAGTAGATTAACATTGTATTTACTCATTATGAACTAACGAACTTTTGAAATTCTATGTAAGTTATGCATGCATTGAATGATTCGAAAGAAACTCACTATGCGGTTTTTTTTTTCTTCTTTCTTTTTGGTTGGGAACTCGTATCTGAGGTCGTTTTTCCCCGAGCGGGGCACTTTAATCGTGAAATGCACCTCGAAGCCGGGTTTTTAGCTGTTTAATTATCAATTGTTTTAATTGTTTATGCATGATTTGGACAAGGTCCTTGAATCTATGGTACAATTTAAATGTTTCATTGCTATCGAATCTGTACGCCCATATGACAGTATAAGGTTTGTTTTGTTCGTTTCATTATTTATATTTATTACGTAAATAATATTATTAGTAATAAATTAATATAATTCATGAAATTTATGTACAAATATTTCAGTGTTACTAATATATTTTAATTATTTTTCTGTTAAATAAAAAAATCCCTTTAGGCAGGCCTACAGGCGGAGGTAGATTTCGAAGTGCTTTTGGTTTAATTTATTGTCGCTGCATAGCACTCTTTTTCTTTAGCCTTGGCATGGTAAACCTGCAGTAATAAGAACTGAATTCGGTAAAGAGGAAGAGCCTACAATCATTTGTTTTGACAACAAGAATAGGATATAATATTCTGGGAGGCCGTGCGCAAGATCAGCAATGAATAAAATTAGCAAAGCCGCTAAACAAGACAAAATTATGATATAATAATTCTTCTAAGTGTTATTATTTTCAAACATTAAAATCTCGCGTCATATGAGAGCTATCAAGAAACTGTTTATTGATTTGTAGAGTACTCATCAAGAGCTTTTCAACGATACCCCACAAGACGTGGTTTCAAAAGTTTCGAATTTTCATCCCCCACCCCCACCCCCACCCTCACTCGAACCCCCGAATTGTTGGTGTCACTGTGAACTCCATAGGGAGTACTCTAATTTATTCAAACAAAGTTTCCCTCTATACTTCATAGGGGCCGAGATATAAATGTTTTAAAATTTCAACCCCCTCCCCCGACCACCCCCTTGGGCCAATTTTGCCCATTAACGAACTTGTCCGAACTATTGGGCCTAGAAATAACATAATAAAATTTGGTTCAAATATCTTCAAAATTACGGCCGCTATCGTGTAAAGATATATATATATAAATATATATATATATAAATATATATATATATAAATATATATATATATAAATATATATATATATATATAAATATATATATATATATAAATATATATATATATATATAAATATATATATATATAAATATCACAAAATTTTTTTTTGAACGGGCGGTGGTTTCGTACTTAGGGGTGCATGAAACGTAAAGATATGAAAGAATTTTTCGAAAATCATAAAGTGGTATCCATTGCAATAGGTAGATTTTTCTTAAAAAATGATTTAAGGAAACGAACATGCAGAGAGAGAGAGAGATCGAGAGAGAGAAAGTTGAGGAAGAGAGTGAGAGAGAGAGGTGAGGAAGAGAGAGACAGAGAGAGGTGAGGAAGAGAGACATGTGAGGAAGAGGGAGAGAAATGTAATGAAGAGAGTGAGAGAGAGTGAAAGTGAGAGTGAATCTGAGTCTGACCTCGACGAATATTAGAATTTTAGAAAACAGTAGAATAGGGATGAGTTGCTGACCTCGCCTGAATCCCGGCTGACCTGCTTCGGCCGGGACACGGACAGGGACAGCTATTATCCACAGAAATACCAAGAGCCCTCTGTCAGAACATTAATCCACTCTCATGTCCGTTATGTTTAGCTCTCTGAAGCAAGTCAAGAGTTATGTGGGAAGGGGGATGCTTTGGTGAAATGTGGTAGTCTTAGTGGAAGAAATGTGGGGTATAGAACACGTCACATTACAGCCTGCAGGAATCTGACAATTGGATCTGCACCCACAATGGTATTAATGCCACATTACCGATGTCATAGATCTTGAAACCTAAATATTTCTAGCGAAAATATGCCGAACTTGTGGTGAAGTGTTCAAAAATTGCGATGGCCAAAACACATGCCTTTAAAAAATATTTCAAACTAAATTAAGTTCTAAAAGAACAGTTATAGAAATATTTTTACTAAAGAGAAGTTTTAGAAAATTACAATAAATTTGTATGCATTATTTTTATAGAGTTATGATGTATTTCAAGAATGCAGTAAAAATAATATAACGGTGAAATATAGGCCTACTATAACTCAGCGTAATCGATAATTTTGTAACAGTGTCACAACACCCTAAATTTTAGTAAAATTACCATCTCCAGTAAGGGTACGACATGGGTAGTGGTTGAGGTACTGCGCTAAAAACCAGAAGGTCGCGGGTTCGATGAGGTCAATTGGGACTTTTCAATTGCCCAATCCTTCTAGTGGCACCATGGCCCTGGGGTCGACTCAGGCTGTAAACAGAAATGAGTAGCAAGAGCAATCTTGGGGGTAGAGGTGGCTAGTGCGTGAAGCTGACAACCTTGCCATTTTCACGTTCCGAATGTCTAAAATCTGGGAGCCTCAACTCTTGGAAACCTTGTGGCCTCCACGGTCATTTTAGGGATTACTTTTACTTTTTACCATATTTAGTAAAATGTAGTAAAACAGTTCCATGCATGAGATCGAAATCAAGATTACAAGACAGATTAATCAAATAGTTAAATACGTTATAAACAAAATTAAGGAGTTAAAATCTGCTATTGTCTGTTTAGATGAAGTTCGATTGTAAGACATAATTAATGTGATATATTTTTCGTGTTCTGATTCAGAATATAGCTCCAAGTAACTTAAACTTTAAGTTAATTATTACTGCGGTATTTTGTATTGAATGCTAATGTTATTTATTCAGAACGTTGTATTTTTAAGTAAAACAATATAACAGTCCTGTCATAATTAACTTATCATTATCGCATTCGGACATTTGTTTAGGAAAGTTCTAAAGTTCTAATTTAATTTACAGTATCCGTTTTACGAAAGAATTCAAATTAGTAGACTAAAGAATAAGAGAAATTGAACAAATGAATATTTGTAGAAAATCTTCTCGGGTTTGCAGCCAGGTGAGAAGTTTGTTGTGGTCCAACGTTTCCGAGGCTGACGCTGCCTCCATCCTCAGGGAATCTGAAGTGTCGAGTTTTGACATGTAGGGGAAATATATACCAACCCGAGTTGGGCGGAGTCGACCATTCAGGGAGCAGCTGTTCTGTTTTCGGTCCTTTTCCGGGCCATCACTAACACTTGACACTAACACCATTTGACACCAATGTGACACTAACATTTTGGCCCGGAAAAGGACCGAAAACAGAACAGCTGCTCCCTGATTGGTCGACTCCGCCCAACTCGGGTTGGTATATATTTCCCCTACATGTCAAAACTCGACACTTCAGATTCCCTGAGGATGGAGGCAGCGTCAGCCTCGGAAACGTTGGACCACAAGAAACTTCTCACCTAGCTGCAAACCCGAGAAGATTTTCTACATAAGATTCGCCAGGAAAGCCTCAAATCTTACAAATGAATATTTGTTTTATATTATATTTGTTGTACACTGAGCCAGCCGAGAAAGATAAAGATAAACAAATGCCAACAATCGGTTCTAGACTTTCTAAAACGATAATATTGTCTCTCAGAATGTTGTACATAATATCATAATATCAAGTTTTAATTATGCAATTAACTCGAGACCTTCCTGGTGTTGTTGAATGGTTGTGGAGTTTTCTACCGGTTGAGTGGTGGAGTAATTTTCGTAGGCCTAATTGATCCAAGCTTTCTGAAAGAAGTGAACTAGATCGTCGAGGAGGACTTGTAATCACTTTTCCTTTCCCCACCATCCAGATGACCAAATTACCCGTTTTATTTCCTAGCTGTCCTATTACCTTCCCTCCAGATAGCCTTCTTTTGACAGGTCTACATTCTAGATCACTGCCATAAAATAATAATTTACTAAAAGCAACTCAATAGCCCAAGTAAAAAGTCTCGTCGACAAACTAAATCACGTGTCACACAAAATCGCAGCAGAGCTATTTGCCGAAAACTCAGAAACAGTTTATCCCACTCACCGTGCATAGAGCCCGAGAAACCATTAGTGTAGAGTGCCCGGAATCGCCTACATTGCAATGTTAATTGTAATAACGATTATGTTTATATTTCCGAAAATTGTTACGCTACTAACATGCTTTTTTTTTTTTACTATTTTCGGAAACATGTCTGTGTGTGTGTGTCTGTGAACGGCCTAGCTCCAGAACGGGAAATCGTATGAAAACAAAATTTTGGTTTGGGTTAAGTAGGCCTACCATCTGAAAATGTGACACTAAGATTGGCGACAACTTTTTCTTATTTTTAAGGGGAATTTCGTTTTTCGCGATTTTCTCGAAAACGGCTCTTTGGATTTTCTTTAAATTTTGTACATGGGTTGCTTACACTAAGGGCCAAAACTTTTATTTGAATAATTTTTTTCGAAAAAATCTCTGAAGGATAGTTATAAGCCACCCACTGTTTGTATTTACTATATAAAAATCATCCTTCGTATGTCTAAGAACTTACAAACCGACGCCACCTATTAACAAGACATTACAGTATTCAATTGTAAGATTAATTGCCATAGCAAACGGGAAAGAAGTGCATTAAATAACTTGGACGAAACTCACTACGATATACATGTTTTTTTTTGTGGCTAGGGAACTCGAATTTGAGGCCTTTTGTCCCCAGGCATATTATAATATATATTATTATAATATTATTATTATTATTATTATTATTATTATTATCGAACTTTAATCGTGAAATATAAATCGAAACCGGGATTTTTTAAATATTTTTTTATACATTTGCAGAGTAAAAACATAAAGTAGGAACCTTTTAAAACTTATGCTAAATGTCTAAAGATCCCGCACGAAATCTGTGCCGATGAGACCGTTACTCTCTAGAGAGAGACATGCTATTGTGCGAGAGAGAGAGAGAGAGGTAGTTTGGCCTTTACAAATAGAAAGGGATGTACCGTTGTGCGAGAATGATAGGTAGCAGGCCAATCGACGCTACAGTCCCCACGAAAACGCAATGCAATGACTTAGGCAATCGGCAGATTTCGTGCGGGATCTATAGTTGTATATTATGAGTAAATCCTGACAAATTTATCTCTATTATTAGTTATGGACGTAATATTACTTCCTAAAAATTAACTCAAAGGAATTGCACATTGAAGTTTAACACGAGCCTGGTTTACTGTTCAGAGTTGGGGGAAAAAATTATTTCTGTCTTAAGCAGCCCTTTTTCTCAGTAAAAACTGTCGAATTAAACTCTCCTTGGTTGTTCAATTATGTCACTATGCCACTATTTTCGGAATAAAAACTTGCATATTTTGTAATCGTACTAAGTGGCTTTTGGCTAAACGGTTGAATGTTTGTTTCTGCAAATTGGTTGATATGGTAGTAACAGGAAGTGATCATTAAGAAGTAAGGTGTGATAATGTTGTTCGGCGTTAACAAAGATGGGGCTTGTTATCAATTAGATCACTTTGATTGGCTGATGTTAAAAAATTCTTACACGTTATTTCTTGAAGAAAATCTTATCTTTCTGTCTCCACGAGAAGACTGAGTTAGACTTCTGAGACAAATGTATGTCAACCCTTTATCCCTTGTGACATGGTCTGGCGTCTTGAGATCACAAGGTCCGCTGTCAGTTATTGATGGTGACAATGAATTATGGTGAAAGCGTGGCAAAGCGGAAGCAGTAAGCCTGTCAGGAAACCCATTCTTAACATCTACTCATCATACAGTAATTACATAAGCTTTCTGAACTCTAACCATCCACGCGCTGAATTATGGGTTTAACTTCCTGCAGTCAGAACACCCAGGTATACTGATATATGTATATTTAATGCATGTTCTTTTTTAGGGCTACAGTGAAACAATGCACAACAAACTAGACCGTCTCGGGTCAGACTGCAGATGAGGTCAAAATAATTTTCCAATTAGCTTAATATTTTGGGTGACCCTATGAGCCTGAAATCTATTCGAATACTCTATAAAGATTTTCATGAAACTTAGTATACGCACGTATAATGTCCATATGACGAACGCTATTGATTTCGGTTGACCGATAACCGGAGTAACTAACAATTAACGGTTTAAGAACAGCAAATCATCACTATACTACAAATCGGAGTTGCTAACTCCTTGAAATTTGTTTGCCTACTTCCAGGTGAGCCATAAACTTGGAATTTGGCATGCTTATAGCTTATAGCTGTTTACTGACGGAAATATTAAAACTATCCAATTTGTATTTTTTCACCCCGAAAACATTTAAAATGCAACGCGGTTTGAAGGTCTGTTTAGGAGGCCTATGGTAGCTAAACGGTAAGTCGTATCAAAAAACCGATTGCACTAGCAGTAACAAATTTTGAGAGATGTACAAGTTTGGTCCTATGACCTTTTGTCGTATCTCCATCGGTTATGCCTTATTGAGTTAGATTATTTTTTAAAATTTCAAGTACATTTTGTACATTTTCCTCACATTATGTAATTATGACAGACTTATGGGTCAGATAGAAATGTAAAATTTTGTAGGAATATTGGCACATACAACAGCCTTAATCGTGCGAAATTTGGTGTTTCTAGCCGATCTATAAGTATGTAAAAACTGACTGGATAGCCGTGACGTCATTCCCATCTACGACAGTCTAACCATCCACTTATTAACATTTACTCACTTCTAGACGTGCTAGAAACTTAAATTTTGGCAAAAGTATAGCTTTTAGCGTGTAATCCATGGAAAAATTCCAAAAGTTCAAATTTTTATTTCATCTTCTCCAAAATAAACTTTGAAAATTTTGATTGCGTATTTGTACGGCTCAGATGTTTTGACAAAAACCTGTTGTTGACGTGAGGGGTTTGTTGTAAATTCGTTCTGTTATTATTCTACTTATCCCACTTATTCCTTCACATAATGCTTTTCAAACAAACTTTCTCAAGAACCGTGGTCTAAAACTGAATAGTTTCAGAATTATGACCTATTAATCAATATGACACTTTGTTGTATCAGTTAACCTGATTTTATTAATATTATGCTTATTACTATTGTATACGAGGGGTACGCCGTAGCGTAGTGGTTGAGGCGCTGCGCTACGAACGGGAAGGTCGCGGGTTCGATTCCCGATGAGGTCGTTGGAGCTTTTCAACTGGCCTAATCCTTCTGGTGGCACTATACCCCTGGGGTCGACTCAGCCTGTAACAGAAATGGGTACCAGGAGCAATCCTGGGGTAAAGGCGGCCGGTGCGTATGGCTGATAACGTTACCACCTTCGTGTTCCGGATGTCTAAAATCTGGGAGCCTCACCCTTCTGGAACCCTCTGGGCCTCCATGGCCTGTATAGGTAACACTTTACTTTTACTATTGTATACGAGATTTAAAACGTTTCTTCACCAACACATATATTTACATTATTTTGATATCTTCTTTTTCTCACATGCAGCGTATACCCAATCGCTGTGTTCAGCTACAGGTATGAAGATGTTTCAGTGTCCAGTCCTTGGTGAATTTACATAAAAAAGTGCATGTATATGCGAAACAATGAAATTGATAAAAATAAAACTATCAAATTACGGCGATAGACAATGGCGATTGGTAGTCAAACATATGAGGGATGGGGCATAAGTCATGGCAGCTATTTTTACTTTCGAAAATGTGGGAACATTTTTGAAATTTTTGAAATTTTCAGAGGGAAAAACCAAATATAAGGTGCATCGTCGCATGAGATATATCCCGCCCTAACCCACCCTCAGTGAAGCACTTTCTTTTATACCACGATCTAGCGAATTCTTCGAGGATAAACAGGCTGACAAACCGTTGGGTACAAGGCAAACCTGTGGGTAGAAGGCACTTACGCTCGCATTTTTAATATTTGGTACAAGGGGCACTCTCGAATTTGTAATATTTGGTACAAGGGGAACTCACGCAGTTTTAATATTTGGTACGGTCGGGAGTGTCGGCGACAATATACAAGGATAGTTTGTCACCATGCTTCGCTGAGAAACAAAATGTGAATATCGAGTGGGCGGAGCTTAAAGTGCACCTTATATTTGTCTTTCGCCTTTTCAGATGAGAGGGTACGTGTAATGCAGATTATGAGGACTAGATTGAGGATAGTGAAGGAAACGCGACTGCATCATACCACTCTAATGAATTGAGGGAGTTGAGAGCTTGAAAGCACAAATGCCCACTCCATGATCCCTTAAAGTTCAGTACGAATGGGAATTATTCCCCAAAGCTTCCACCATCTCATTATTATATGGATTTTCTCTCTCGGATAGTGACTGTTTTGACGTAATGCTATTCATATCTTGTCATATCAATTCTGCACGCCGCGGCGTCTGACTCACAACTAAATTACCATCTCCATTATTTGTATAACCTACATCACAATGCTTCCAAATGATGTGTCCATATACAGAGATCTCCCGTGACATAATACATCTCATGACTCATGCCAAGATTTATGCTCCATCCCTCTTAATTATCTCTATTTATATGAAGGAGATTTAATTCATGTCGGCGCTTAAAGAGTATTTTACAAAAGAAGACCATAACAGATAGGAACTGCAAGGATATGAAACAGGTAATTAATTTGTCGAAGCACTAGTCGTCTCAGATACAAAGTAAGTTATTTTAATAAAGTACTTTTTGAGATGAGATCTTTGGTTCCCTTCTTTTGTGAGGGGATATGTAGCCTCTTTTGTAACTTAAAGGCAAGAAATGTTCAGAATAATGATTGAAACTGTTTCGATTGTGTACTTTGCATTATTTAATTAAACAATGACATATATTTCAAATAGTTTGAACCAGTTTAATCTTTATGTAACTTAGTTGATTATCATTATGTAATGTTCATACTATGAATTGAAGGTGTAATTGCTTCTTGCGTAACTTACATTTGTGTTGACAACATGTACAGTTATTCGAAGCATTATATTAAGTTTTACAACCACTTTGTATGTACAGAATTTAATTTTTCTCGAAAAATGCTCTAACGGTTTTGTTTAAATATTTTACAGGAATTGCAAAATGTGCGTAATATAGGCTATATAGTATACGCCTATTATATATTATATTATACTAAGGGCTAATACTTTTATTTGAAATATTTTTCTCAATAAATTCTCTTGCACAAACTTGGTTTATGTCATACCTCGCGAATAATGCGACTTTGAAGTAGGTTGAGGCAACCGAATGCGTACTACTACAATACAAACGTGTATACCACACTGGAGTGTATTAAGGGTAGAGGAAGTTGTTTCACATAAGATTTTTAACAGCATACTGGTTTGATGAATTTGTTATTAAAAACAAGCTTTAATTTTTTAGTTGTAAAATTCAAAAAGCCTACATCAATTGCAGTATTTATGTTGAATAAAGGCTGATTTTAAAACTACAATCTGCACTCTACAGTCTACAATCTGTTATATGACTAACCTATGTCCAATAGGCTAATAATAATAACAATAATAATAATAATAACAACAATAATAACAATAGCAATAATAATAACTTGTTACTTTTTAACTTTTATCTTCTGCGACTTTCTTGTCTAAGTAGGTGTTTTCATTCAGATATTTTGTTTCTTCAGTATAACTCCTTCATTAAGACTGCTGGTCAATAATTGATTAGTTAAAAAAAGTCTGTGTAGTGTAGTGGCCGAGGTGGCTAGTTTGTAACTATCCTTCTGACAATTTACTGAAAAATGTTCAACTAAATGTTGTACAATGAATGAACGAACAATATTTAAACAGAACCCTAATAGCAATTAACAAACAGGAATATTACGTTAAGTTGTAGTAAGAGTGAAAGAAAGTAGTCTACATATTTTTTTAAAATCCTTGTAAGATTCCCAACTTAAATGTAGAAATCTGCTGATTTTATTTCAGAACTATATCAACGAGTACTTTTTTGGAGGGAATATTGTTCATCTATTTTCACATATGTACATACTTCTTTGGATGAATGATTTCTTAAAAATATACGTTTACATACATTCCAAGTGCAATTTAGGAACAAATACAGTAGTTCACCTATAGATGAAATACATAAAGGAAGTACTGTAATATGATTTGATGTAGCCCACTTACTCTAGTGAGTTTTTGTACAAAGTAGTCGTCTGCCTGGAAACAATGATCATTACACTACCTTAAATTTACATAATGATGAGTTGCTTACAAATCGGGACTTAGTGTCTGACCAAGACGGCAAGTTTATAACTATTGTTTGTACAAATTAACGAAATAAATATTTCAAATAAAAATTGTAAATATCAGTATTGGAAGTTATTGTAGACACTAAACTATTCGCTCAGCTTTTTTCTCCCCCAGAAAAGGGCAACGAAGACTATTTCGTTTAGATTACAGTGGAATAGGCCTTGTGTGAGGCTCTCGGAAATGTAAAAGCTTAAAGTACAGTATCATTTTGATAGGATTTTTACGTAATAGGCCTAGGTCTATACTGTTCACACATTAACAGTCACTATATTCTAAAAATGACCTTTCTTTGAATTTATGGACCTAAAAATCATACAGCCTTCTTATTAATCTTTTTATATTAAATTGGAAGCGAATTAAAAGACGGTTCAACCGAACGAGGTGGCCGAGATGGTAACATCTTGGCCTCGGATTTGGGAGGTCCCAGGTTCAAGTCCCGTGGCCGGCAAATTTGATGTGGGGTTTTTCATGGTTTCCCCAGTCATAACGGCAAATGTCGAATTCGATATTTACATACTATGAATCATCCTCACCATTTCATCATCTATCATATCCGTTTAAATTAATATCACTTGAAATATACTCCATAAAAATACAATAACAGTTCCTACAGCCAATAGTTCAATGGCCTATCCTACTGTATAGATACAGATCCCCAACTCCTGATATGGCCTCAAAGCTAAAAGGAGTATAAACACTTCTGAAAAAAAGAAATATGTTCAAGATTAAAATAAAAACGCTTCAAATTAATTCTTGTTTATGATAAAAAAACACATCGGATTTCATGGTCGAATGCGTTACTTCCTGTACCTATAATAGTGCCTACTCCACTGGCAGGAAGTAAAAATAAAATACGTAATACTAAAGCTCATTTGTAGCTATAGACAACTGTACGTATTACTCAGGTGTCAATAAAGCACGAGGTGTCGTAGTTTCCTCATCAATCCTAGCATCATATTCTGAGTTCCCAGAAACAATGTGATTACATTGATTTCTCAAGGAAGATGAGCTGCAGGAAGTGTGAAAGTCTGTCTGGATTTCTCTTCCCACTCACATTTCTTGTATGACGGAAGTGAATATAAAACACGTCCCAACATCATTTCGCATGGAATTCTTTGAATAATGTGAACAACACACATTACTTGACAGGATGGTAGAAAATCCTCAGATTTTTGTAAGTCGAACCACCCTTTGAGCTGTACATATATTACGAACTATTAAATAAAATAATACTTCCTATCTTGTTCTTAAGAAAAGGAGTTGCAGATTTCTTCAAAACAATATAGATGTTACAGCACATGATGTAGATAATATATCTTTTTAATAGCTGTGGCTGTAGCTGCTTTTAATATCGCTTTAAGCCTACTAGCACTAAGTGGTTCGCTACAAACTGTTCGCCGTCATACGTCAGTTTTGAAGAAAAATGTTGAAATTTGAATACATTTATGTCAAATTTATCTGTCTTTTGTAAAGGACTAACGCAATTTTAAGTCAATATTATACGGGCATTCCCGAAACGCATTCCACAAGGTTCGAATAGGCAACCCAAATGACAAACATCAGGGATGGTAAAAGACTTGCTCTAGGACTATTGGCTTCCGTTTCACTTCTTTTATTTGAAAGCTTTCTGGTTAGGTTTGCTTACAGTGTGAACACATAAGTGAAAAGTGTATTCAGTGTACTAACAATATATTATTAATTCCTTTATTGCAACCAAATGGTCATATTATGATGAATGGAGAAACGGTGGAATGACATATGGTAGGGGAAACAGGAGCTCCCCGAGAAAATCTTCCTTGACCCTATTCTGTGCTAAAAATTACTTTAGATTTGGTTGTTAGGTGTTCCGTAATGCAGCAGGCCTACAACGACAATAATGTATTTATAATATAAATATTTTTTTATTTAATAATAATTCTAAAGAAGAACCATGTAGACAAGTTGCCTTTGATATTCATTTACTATTATGAATGCTAGCGAATAACAGTGAAACATATATTTGTTTTTGTGATATATTATATACACACAAGAAGAAATTCAGTGCCGTATGTTCCCATTAATATGGTGATGAATGATTCCAATAGAATCAGATATTATAGTCTCCGATCGATATCAGGTGACTCTTATCAATTCCAGTTTTTAGTAGGACATCAGCAACAAACTGAAAAATGGTTTCCCGTGAAATAATAATAATAATAATAATAATAATAATAATAATAAAGTATGAGTCAGAATCTGGAAATTATATCAGGTAACTTCGATTACCAAATTTGCATGTTTTTTTGTGTGAGAGTGATTAGGGCAGAAGAGGTTTCGAGTTCGAAACCAGCTTCCGTCTGCAAAAATTATGAATCAAGAATAGTGCCAGTAGTATTAAGTATTATTAGTAGTATTAGTACCTAAAGTATTATTTTCTTTTCCGTTATTCAACAAAATTACCAAATCGTCTTTCGTTATAACTCAAGTTCAGTTATAACTCGAACAATTCTTAGCCACGAATATTAGAGTTTAATGTGTGTGTGTCACCCCTGAAACCACTCTAACATGACACCAACAATACTGGCGTGCCATGAGCAGTCATGACGTGTAACTTCACGAAGTTGACGGCGAATCGGAAACATCTGGTATATCCTGTTTTATGTGACACTGTAAAATAATTTTATCTGACATTCTTCTTCTTAATGGAAATTCATAAGTTGAGAAGTCAGCAAATAAAATGCCAGATTAAAACTAACATATACTAGAGCTCGGCCAATTTAGGGTAATTTTTCGTGTGATTTCAGTCTAGAAGCACGTTAAAACGTATTATCTAAATATTTATAGTCATATTTATCTGAAAATGTAAATATTGGATATTTTTTTCATTAAAAGTACATCCACTTATCCTACCCAATTAGATTTTTTTAGTTGGAAATGGAACTTTGGGTGTTAAAAATAGATTAATTCCGCCGAGTACCGTATTTTTTAAACTATTGCCAATTTTCAGCGATTAATGAGATAAAACGGAACTAACAGTTTTTTGCGTATGTTTTCTGAGATGTAAATCGGTTAAAACTGGAGAGTGTAAATATAATTTGCTTACTTATAGAGGGCTGTTAATTTAAAGATAAGAGCATAGACATTTGTAAACTTTAATGGAATTAGTGCAGGTTCTCACAACTCTATTGTTCATATCATAAATACTTTTGAACATTATATTGAAGAGAATTCCATAGTTATAATTTAAGTAGTTTGAAACTGAACTGTATTTATTGAAATATTTTTACATATCATAATTTGTCATGGAAAACTATCGCGGAAAAATTGTTCCGTGACGTTTGCTATAACCCTAACACACAGCAAAGCCATTCAAATTTGTCAAATGATGATACCGTAAAAATCGTGTTTACGCCAAAATAAATAACAGATTTGTCCCATCACAAAATTATAACACAATTAGCGAAATAACAAACATTTTACAGCGCTCAGTCCATCGTTTACTGAAGACAGAATTTTATTCGTTTTATTCTGCATTTTGCCATAACCACAGATTTCATTTTATACTTTCACTGGGCACGTGGACCATTCTAAACAAATGCAATTATTATGGGAGCCATGTAGCGCCGCGATTACTCGGCAACTACTTCGACACATCTACTCTACATGTGGTCTGATGCTGGTCTGCAGGCGTCCTGCTTTATTTGCAATCTCCTGTGAGATACAAATGTGGCTGTTTACACTAGCTTAGCTTGCCCGCATGTGACAATGCCACTTTTGTAACACACTCTTCAGTATAGTTCTGTTGTGCCTGCATAGCAGCTGCAATAGTAATTAGGTACAAGAATAAAATGAACATTATCGATTACTTCAAAATAACAATCTACTGAATTTCTCAGCATAGATTTTATTCTTCGGAAAGAACATAATCAGAGAGTGTTCGAAAACAGGGTGTTTAGGAAAAATTTCAGACCTAAAAGAGACGAAAACGAGGACTTGAGAAAACTGCTTATTGACGAGCTTCATAACCTGCACTCTTCACCGAATATAGGCCTAGTAAGCGTAATTAAATAACGGAGTATGAAATGGGCTGGACATGTTGTGTGCATGGGGGAGGAAAGATATCTAAAACATTTTATTTGGGAAACTTAGAATTAGGTGGGAGAACAATATTAGAATAGATTTAAGGGAAGTATGATTTGCGAGGGATTAGCACAAAATATGGTTGAAAGGCGGGCTCATCTAAGCGCGGCAATGAACCTCCGGGTTCTATAAAAGGATATGCCTTTAATTTGCTTAAGAATTGTCTGTTGCCATTGAGTAAGGTAAAATATATATATAAAAAGAATATATCTTAACCCTAACGCTCAGAGTGTAGACAGAAATTACATTTAGTAGGCCCATGGGAAGAAAAGTGTAGGTCTTCTAAGGGCTAGTGATCACATCATTACTTGTCAATGGATTACTAATTCGGGCAAGTGGAGATGGCCTACACAAAAGGGTGTCTGTCGCATTATCGAAAATAGATCTGCTAAGAGAAACCTGAGATACCTATCATGGTTTCATGCCATGTTATTTAGGTCTCGTCTGCTGTAATCAGATTTAACAACCCACACTAGGAGTGTCCTTCCTTTGTGTGAATTAAATTTCTTAAATAATGTTATGTCTGTGAAAAGGAAAGTCAAAACCAAGAGTGATATTTCACCTTACCACTGAACTCTTCATTAAATATACGCAAAACTCCTCGATAAATATCTAGGAGAGAACGTTCAAATCCACGACAACATCGTAACAAGTAGGTGAATGATTCAGTTTCTTCCTAAACTTATTTTGAACATTCTTATCGTGCAAATTTTTATACTAAAAATATGTTAGCATTTATAATTCTCATATTGTTTGTCAATTTTTCGTTCGTTCCACTTCGTTCTTTTATAACCTAATTATTTATCTCACTCGAAATCAATATGCGTCCATCGGAGTAACTCAGGGGATGCGTTCGCTCCTCTCACGCATTGGGCCCGGGTTCGATTCCTGGTCGGGACAAGTTATCTAGGTGGGATTATTTCCGGTGTTTTTCCCTCACCTATCAGGCGACTGTCGGAGAACATGAGGCCGTTGTGGTCCCCGGATACATCTTCATCCCATTCACCTTGTTCTGAGCGAGTGAGTATTTGTGAGGTTGAGTGATGTGTCTCGTATTGTTCGTGTTGTGTTGGAGATGGCCCCAGCATTGAGCTGATCCCATATCCGGGGAGGCCCTCCATGTCCTTGTCTGGTCGAAAAAGTACGTATGTGATCCACAGAAATTCTCCCCGACAGTTCGCTATCCTATAAGGACCGGGCGGCGTGGGTGTCATCAGCATCCGTACAAGGGGGAGGTAAAAATACAGTAAAGAAGAAGAAGAAGAAGTTAATATGTAAGTCTTATAAATGAGATGAGATAATAAGAAGAATAAGTAACATTATTTAGTTTTGTAAAATGAAGGGAAGTAGTTAGTTTTAAAGTAAATGAAAATCGGAATTGAGACACAAATGTAGTTCATGTTCAGATTTTAACAAAGAGGAAGTTACTTTACTCGAATACAAAGGGAAAGAGTGCCAATTAGTAGGAGTTCGTTAACTGGATGTTTTATGATCAGTCCTCTATTGTCTGAACTCTTTAAAACTACGGTCTTTATCTAGCTGCTAGACAAGCAGGTGGCGTAGCTATTTCATTATATCTCGTATTATGTTACATCTCCGTACAAAACAATCAACACACCAAGAAAGATAAAACTGACATTACTGCCAGAGAGTCAAACTTGCGCCACTTAAATCTGAGACAAGTATACAGCCCTAACATATCATACATAGGCTACCACATATCCTACTAGGATTAAAAATGGGCAACCCTAGGTACACACGTCAAACAAATTGTTACCAAAATTTGGTTTGACCGAGGTAATCAACTTCATTGTTGGGCACTCCGGGGTAAGGGTGACACACACACACACACACAACACACACAAAAAGTCCTTTAAGACAATTTTACTTGCAGTCGTGCTTAAAAAATATTTTACGTTAAGGGGAAACGGAATAGCTTATATTTACAATGTTAAATACAATGTACATTTTCTCAGAAACTACTAGAGCTGGCACTTGACCTTTTTTTACAGTTTCTGTATACAATACTTGGGTCAGTACTGAGAAAAGGATTTCTCATAAATGTACTTATTTATTTAAATATTTTTTCTTTATACATTTTTTATCAACATTCTCCAGTACCGAATGACCTGCAAACAGCTAATAGATTAACCGATTCAATCAACATTTTTCCAGTGTATATAAGACGTTTGAATAAACAAATCCTGAAGATTTAAAGTTTTTAGGTTAAGGCAGAAGCTGACTAAAATAGTATTCTTGCAGAAAACTAGCTTGAAAGTTAAAAATTCCCTGGTACATAATGGGATCTTGTCAGAAAAAATACATGTAAATTTATAGTACAATTATGTATGGTACACTATTTTAAAGAGGAAAGTCCAGAGAGTAAAACACAGTATTAATAAAAATATCAATTTTCATCCAAAAAACCAATTGAACTTCAAAGGTAATTCAAAGGTAGATATATAAGCTTTCATGAACCACAGATTATTGTCTCTGTTGGACATTACATGATAATATTATAGGAGAAAAATTCCTCCGACACTGGGACTTGAACCCAGGACCTTTGGCTATTCGCGCCAATGCTCTACCAACTGAGCTAAGCCGGAGTTCAATTCACAGCGCCGGATGGAACCTCTCTCCTATGACTGATTGCCCTAATGGTCTACCTCACAGACAGACAAGTTATGTCATATGCAGTACTGTGAGGCACACTAATTAGTGATTTTTGTGACCGGGCTCCCACTGTTATTGTACAGTTGACATTCAAGATAGATATATAAGCTTTCATGAACCACAGATTATTATCTCTGTTGGACATGTCCAACAGATTATTGTCTCTGTTGGACATGTCCAACAGAGACAATAATCTGTGGTTCATGAAAGCTTATATATCTATCTTGAATGTCAACTGTACAATAACAGTGGGAGCCCGGTCACAAAAATCACTAATTAGTGTGCCTCACAGTACTGCATATGACATAACTTGTCTGTCTGTGAGGTAGACCATTAGGGCAATCAGTCATAGGAGAGAGGTTCCATCCGGCGCTGTGAATTGAACTCCGGCTTAGCTCAGTTGGTAGAGCATTGGCGCGAATAGCCAAAGGTCCTGGGTTCAAGTCCCAGTGTCGGAGGAATAGATATATAAGCTTTCATGAACCACAGATTATTGTCTCTGTTGGACATGTCCAACAGAGACAATAATCTGTTGGACATGTCCAACAGAGATAATAATCTGTGGTTCATGAAAGCTTATATATCTATCTTGAATGTCAACTGCACAATAACAGTGGGAGCCCGGTCACAAAAATCACTAATTAGTGTGCCTCACAGTACTGCATATGACATAACTTGTCTGTCTGTGAGGTTGACCATTACGGCAATCAGTCATAGGAGAGAGGTTCCATGCGGCCCTGTGAATTGAACTCCGGCTTAGCTCAGTTGGTAGAGCATTGGCGCGAATAGCCAAAGGTCCTGGGTTCAAGTCCCAGTGTCGGAGGAATTTTTCTCCTATAATATTATAATTCAAAGGTATTCCGGTTTCGAAGGGACAATGGTGGTGAAGACGGTTTTATGCCCAATGCACTTCTAATGTTTAAGTCGGGTACACAATCAGGAGATTACCACGATGACATGAATTTTGTCAATTATCAAAAATAGTTTACGATTAAATTAATACCCAACCTTCCCCAAAACTCTGCTCTGGTAATCGATAATGTACCATACCTCAAAGTAGAACTTAACCCCGCTCCAAATTCCTCATGCAGGGTTTCATTTTTAGTTATGAGATAAAATATTGTTAAAAATATTTCATTGCATGACAAAGCAGAATATAAAGGCAGAGAGGCTCTCAATCTATTTTAAATTTAAGAATTATCATACGTTAAGTTATGGGTAGCCTATTAAATTGGCAACGCTATTGTCACAATTTTTACTCGAGGCCCTCAATCTATCTTGACTATTTAGACATTACAGAATTTATATTTTGATCTCAGATGCTATAGAAGGCACCACTAACAGTAATATACACGTATTTATACAGCAAAGTAAAATAAATATGCCTAAAACAACTAAATAAATTAAACTGGGAAGTGAAGGTGCAGAGAAGGGTGCACTAAAGATACAACTTAAAAGTATAAAACTAACACAATGTACTGTAATTATTGCGTTACTACGTAATTTAAATTTATATGTATTTACTCTATTTAAGAATGGTCCATAACATCTTTTCGGTGCTCACGGCAAATTTAATATTAAATTAAAAATTAAATAATATCCAATCGCCACACTGCATATAAATATTCATACATTGATAACATATTGCTGTAAGTCGGGTACAAAGTGATGTTGTCTATATCGAAAATATCTCACAATATTTGCTGGTTTAATCTTCCTTTTTCTGTGATATTTAGAGCCAATCTGCTATAATTTTTCTTTCGTTTTATTGACACATAAACATTCTAGAATGGCCCAGTAAACAAGGAAATATGTATAGTAGCCTCGTGTCCTCGATAAAAATAGAAAATTACGAACATATTTTTGGTCTGGGAAGTTGAGAGCAGACGACAACTTGAAAAAACAAAAGACGAACGGCAAACGCATACCGGCTAGTATAGTCTTCGCGCCCAAACGAACCCCAGTCGGCTACAAAGCGAGCGGAACGCTTTTAAGTCGGACCACTTCCCTCATCTGGAAAAGATTATTAGGGTCTACCCACCCCTAAACGCTTTTAAGTCGGACCACTTACCTCATCTGGAAAAGATTATTAGGGTGTACCCACCCCTAAACAAATGCGGTGGTCCCTCCCACCAGGTCAGGCCTTGTTGCAATGTCACTTGTGTTGTTTCTCCAGATTTGTGGAAATCAGCTGCAAGGTTTTTAAACTGTGGCAACAATGCGCATCTTATGCTTAGGCACGCGCAACATTTCCCTTCCTTCCATTTCGGCTTTTCAACCCCAAGATGTTTATGGAGGTGTTTATGGAGGGTTTGGTCAGGGTTGGGGTTGAGATACTAAATTAGAGGGTTGCCGCCTGAGGATCCTTTAAAAGCGGTGACTATACACCCACGCTATCTTTCGGAGAAGTTTGGCAGGCTACATCCCTATTCAAGGATCACTAGATGGTCATAATAATTTTCATGACCGCTGTGCGCACTTAGCTATGTCCCATATTAAGTTGATGGCATTTTTTATGCTGTTGGTATTTAAAGTTGAAAAAAGAAGTGACTTCGATGTATTGAAGCAGAAAAAAATCATGGATTCTATAGGCGAAATTTAGACAGAGCTTCGTAAGAAACAAAAAGCTATAAATAATAACAAAGCAAAACCAGGTAAACGTTAAAACAGAATCAAAATGTATTCGGCATGCATAATAGCTGCTAAAACAATAAAGAAGTTCCCGAGAACTGACAGGCGGAGACAAGTTTTCCCTACCAAATGAGATTCATACATGTATGTGGAGCACACACACGGTTGCCAACTCAGTGATACCAAACCACTCTTTTGTAGTCTATACGAGCGACAACGCGGAATCGAAATCAGTGCAATAACTCTAATAGTATGGGACATGATAACAATGTTCCAAGTTTTGTGCTTTACTCGAATATCGATATGCCTTCTCACTCTCATCTTGGTATAGCTTGAAGTAAAATGGATACTTGATTCTCACAGAAGAGTTTTCCATCTATAATGTATTTATTATTTTAACTAGTACACTATTCTTATTGTTCTTAATTATGCTACTTTTTAATATTTAGTTCATTTGTATTTAACTGCTATTTGCTGGCTGTAGTGTAGTGTAAAAAATCGGCTAGGATTGACAGTCCTGTATCAAAAGAATACCTGGGGAAGTTTACTTTCATACAAACTTCCTGGAGAAGAGGGTAAATTAAGGAATTAATTCAGTGCTGACCACACTGCCTCATCAAAAGTCGAAATGTAAATTACTAGAAGACGTATCTCTCACAGTCCCAGCTACCGTAAAGTGGAAAGGGGTTCCTTTACATTTACCTTAAGTAGAATTTGTACTTTCCCCATTACCTCAAATAGCATATTGTCAAGTATCGTATCGGGTACAAAACTAAGGACTATTTTCCGATGATGAACATTTCCAACAGTTTGTTTAATATATTAGTGGATATAAGACCGTAATACTTGTTGGGTATAAGCCTCCTTGTCCTCATACTTTCACAATCGTTAAGAAAAATAATTAAACTTAAATCCACGTAATCCCCAAATTTGAATATAGAATGGATTGAAAACACTGAAGTTTGACTCTTAGGGTATTTTCCAGCTGTCCAGGTAAAAAAAATGAGTCGCGATGGATATCAGAAAAGTATACATAGGACCAAATCCAGGACTCCCTAGTCTACAACACTAACAACTTCACTACAATTTCTGTCCCCACTGAACCAAATACACACACATTTGTGCTATAACTTCCTCAATATCTAAAATTAAGGCCGGGTTAGTGTCCCATCATCAACAGTCTTTATAATACGAAAATTGTATAAAGTTTATTTTGCCTGCCATCAATACTTGATTTAGAAACATTATCTGGAACACTCTTTATAAATCAAGTTTATAGATTTTTGTTAACTTCCATGTATCTCAACTAATACAAAGCTATCAGCAATATAATAAGGTATCATGGTTGGATGGGACTTTGTAACGACTTCTGAAATAACTTGTTTACGTTAAAAGACATTGTTTATTTAAAATTTTCATATAGTGATATAATAAATTACTTCTCTGAACTCATCACATGGAATTCACTGCGTGCTAATGAAGTCAATTTTCAGTCTCCATGACAACACTGTTACTTGCAGTGTACACAGCTGGCTTGGAAAATTGTATGATATTGGGATTTCTTATAATCGATCAATAATAATGTTAGAAATTCACGTAAATGAAAACCTAATGTTATGTACTCACATAATTTCCTCCCCACTGTGCATTGACAATATTTTTTTCTTCAAGTTTTGAAACAGAATGAGGGGCCGTATTGCGGAGAGTGCATATTCAGTTATCTCAGCCTTTCGCAAAGGCAGGGCTTGCAGCCTGAGTTTGTGCAAACGATGGATTGCGAGTATGCTATGTCAAAAGTCGATAAAAATCCTTCCCACTGAAATCTTATTAATTGTTCTTGGGTTTTGTATTAGAAGAGAAAAATGGAAAATTGCCACATAAATTACATAATTTTTTTAAAACAAAACGTGTTTTAACATGAAATGAGTCATGCTATGTTAGTAGTTGATAAAAAAATTCCTATTCATTGCTGTAGGCTTTACACTACTTGATAAAAAAGGATGTTGACAACAGAAATAAAATTCACATTAAAAAAAACTTTATTTGCCATTTTATGTATACACTTTGCCGAATATTTAATTTCAACAATCCAAAAAAAGTGTACATAATTTGGGGAGGGAGAGAAAGTTGAATCTGCTAAATTTTTGCATGGATTTTCTGGTATAATAGAATGTTCGTAACTGCATTTAATAATTGTCACATTATAGCAGCTGAACAAAGAACAGTATAATATTTAAATTGGTACCCCACAATCCAATTTTCATGAATTAATGTAAACAACTTTACGGACACCAGTAAACCTTAGGCGTACTGATGTAGAATTCCTGAATCGTCCGTCAGTTTGAAGTAATTTTCGTAAGGATGAAAGGAAAGCCTGTGACAAAAGGACAGTCTTCACAGACGCAGGGAAACGCTGGGTGCTTTGATTGTTAGGGCTAATTGATGGGGGCTGAGAATTGGGGCAGAAGACACGACTGACATCTGAGAGCTAATTAAATAGAACAGCGGCCATGTCCTAACAAAAGACAATGTGAATGCGAGAATGAGGTGGTCTGAATTGTTTCATTGTGAATTGTATATATTTTCTGGAAACGTTTAACGATGTTCCATGCAGTGTCGAGTGCACTGACGCGGAATGGGAATGATAACAACTTGGTTTTGCTAGAGAAAAAGATGAAGACAAAGACAAATATAAATCAATGTAACGGGATAAAGAAAATGAAGCGAATGAAAAGCCACGAGAGAATAAATCCACTAGAAGAGTGTGAACAAAAGGCTGCAGAAAAAATAAAAGAATATTAAACAGAAAACTAATGCTAAATTATCAGATTTCGAGTCAAACATCTCCAAGATTGTCTGAGATTGGGATAAAAAATGTCATTATTGCTATTTTAAAGTATAATATGTTTTGAAATAGTAACTGGTCTTCGGACCAGTTTTTATGGCGTTGGCTATCTGTGCCCCAAGTTGGGAGTTCGATCTGACTTAGGTCGATGGAATTTGTATTTATGCTGTATTTATGTATTTGTAAATCGTCCATTTATGCCGAAAACTCGATGTCGATTATCAGGGTAGAACACAATATTTCCTCTACCTAATATGTTAGTAAGAATGAAGATATTCTGACATCAGTTGAACTAGCAATTGGAATTCTATAAGAAAATATCAGACAATCGTGCTGTTAACAGAAGAAAATAGCAAATAAAAGGAAACAAACTGAAACAGCTGGAGTGAGTGATTGGATTGTGCTCAGTTCGCCACATGATTAAACCTGGCGGCTACTTCACAAAGTTTTGTACGTTCACAATGGGCCTTGCAGTCACTGGCAATTTGTTGTGAAGGTAATATGTCTCTGTTCAAAAGAACATAAACAGAGAAAATGTTTAGAAATATAAAAAATGAAGGAACGTTTAATGTATTTTGAGGAAGTCAACCTCGCAAGCTTGTTAAGTGGAAAATTTTATGGCGAAATGGAAAACTTCAACTCTAGAAACACTGATAATAATACGACTCTTTGTGTCTATTCGAGGTGTTATATTTATTGCTGATTTCCTGGCGTTAGTTATTTTACTGAGTTCCCGTAGCTAGTTACGGAAGTTCCTGGAAATATCTGGGAGTGGCAACAGAGAGAAAATTTTAACGAGGTTATAAAAAGGGAAATAAACTATCTTGTCGGAAGATTACAAAACCAAATTATTAAGTTATTAGTTCTTCGAAAGAAAGTGATCTTGTCGGGTAATTACAAAGTAGAATGAGTTCTTCAACGTCACATTTGTAATTGTAAGTCTCTAGAAACAAGGCAACATAATTACACAATTAGCTAAATATTATCTGCAGTAATAAGTGCTGATTCAGGAAGTATCATTTAAAAAATGGCAAGAAGTATTATTTAAAAAATGATAGCGATTCTCGAGAGACATTTGTTGAAAAGATCATTCTGTAATTCTAGCTTCTTTTAGAATCCCTCACATTCCCGGTTTTACTATTATTTCTAATAAATATGACGGAAAAGTCATTGTTTACAATTTATTCAGTAACTATAAATAAAATGTGGTAATTTCCCTCTCTCATCTTAGCTCTTCCCTGCATTATCATGTTTTTTTCCTTGCCATAGTGTATTGAGGAAATATTGAAACCAACTCAAGGCTGAAGAGTACCTATTGGCCCTTTCTAGATAGGTCTACACTTTATTCACTCAACTTTTGTTAGTACCGTACTACTTAACATTTTAAATGAAGTAGCAGTGTCCACGAGGAAAATTTGTTTAAATGTACCCACAGGGAGAGAGACAGTTAAGTAAATTAGTAATGCTTTATGTTAAAATCTACCTTCTTTGTCTTTCTATTATAAATATCACTCGTAAAGCACACCTTTTTTTATTGAAATTTCTCACAGATTTATAAATTGCATTCCGCCATCACAGTGGCGGCCATGGCAGTTAAAACTTTAAACTAAGCACTCCTTGGAAGTGTGATTAGGGGTTTCCATGGGTTTCTCTGACTGTAAAGTAAATACCGGAATTACATAAAGGGCAACGGCCCGATCCCAAAATCTCATTATAATTGACCTGCATAGGTTTCAGCCCTATGCGAACAACTATAAGCACAATTAAGTTATAGGATAGGAACCCGTTCTCATTTTCAGCAGTGCATTTCGTATGCAGCTATGGAATGGAGTCGAGGTTGTCGCTTAGCCCTCAGCTTATTTCGTCTGATCTGGTTCTTACAAAAGTTCTTATTGTCTGTATCAGAAGATGATCAAAATTTTCTTCTATATAATATAACAGTATTAATATTTATTGTAATCGTATTCACTCTGCCCAATGTTTAAATTAAAATATCATAGTGTCCACTATGTATGGTAAATGAGTACAGAAACGAATCTTTACGTTTATATTACTTCCATTCCTTTGAATTGATGTTGTAGAATAGCAACACTCGAGAAATATTGAGCATTTAGATAACTGTGGGTTCATTAACCATTTTTTATAGTTTCACAGACATACTGCTACGGAATCCTGTCGTTCTCACTCTTTTTCCTTCCGTTTTGTCTTCCATATGACTTTGGTGCATATGAATGTTATATGTCTGAGTGTGGAGAGTTTATCTAATCACACGTACACGTTATTAAAGAAAGGTAAAAGAATCTAAGAAAGTAGTAGGGAGCATAATGGCCTTTTCACACTGGGTCACCGGTTTTTGCAGTGAACACACCTGAGTCTCTTGTGATGGTCACCGCTAATATTGCCAATAGTAGCTATACGATAAAACAATTTGTAATCGGTTTTGACATCCCAAATGGCAGATCGACATTCCAATTCACTTATATAATCTTCAGTATTAATCAATTCTAAACTCATGGCTGGATAACTAGTTTCGCTGAGCTCATTATATAACTTGCATTGTTGGCAATCATAATAAAAGTGACCATGCGGTAACAGTCACAAGTGACCCATTGTGAATGCTCCCATTTAAACCAATGCTTCTTCGCCGATGACCGTCACAAGTGACAAAGTGTGAAAAGACTCTAACTTATCCGAAGTCTTCTAATACAATATTTAATATATAACTAGAGGTTACAGAACTTAAATCTACTATCAACTAAAGATTTAATGTACTATTTAACATTGAATACATTGAGCATAAATTTTAAGAACTCATTAAGCATAGTTATTTTTTTCTTCCTGCATCAATCTGGAAACAATTCAAGTTCTCTATATCGTTGTTCGAGTCTTTCAGACAGCAAGTTAATCCATCACTATTCCTTGCTTCAGCTATCGGGACGGAAGTGCTATCAGTTCTTCCCTATTGTTCAACACGTGGTGCGCGGGCAAAGAGAGTTAAGTCCACCATCCTAAAAAAAATTGAGATATGTCCATAGAGTTGTAGATAAAAATGTTCTCTACATTTGTGTTAAGTCCAGTAAGTCATAATCAAAATTGTACGGTAGTTATGGATGTGTGCCTCATGGGTTTATCCATCTCTAAAGCTATGTTGGGCTGGTATAGTGTGTTAAGTCACTCTAATTCTCAGTAACAAGAAAGTGGACTTAACTCTCTTTGCCCGCGCACCCCGGATGATAAGTAATACGGAAGCACAAGATTCGTTCTATTCGTTTAATTATTTATGACTAAAACAACATAACTAAAAATAAAGTTATGTTATTCATGCTATTTATGTAAAAATTATAAACATAACGTTTTAATTATTTATCTGTTAAATAAATTATTTAAATAAAACACCTAGCAGTTGAGTAAATAAATCGCTAGTACCTGCTAGTGAAGCACAATTTGACATGAAATAAATTGATCTTGAAAGTTCCATTACTTCAGAAAATACGCCAATATCACATTATAACTAATTATCACAACATATTTTTGATAAATAAACCACCTTTTCGTTCTTACCGCTTTTTAGATTTACCAGGCAGAAAATCATTCCTTGTGACTCAAAAAAATTATTCTAGTTCTTTATACAAACCAACCCATATCCAATGGGACAAATGTTACCAGATGGGTATTCGTATAATCTCATATACGGTATAATCAGAGTTGAGGTAGCGCATATATATGTTGTTTCAGAGGTGAACGCCCGTCCTGTGTGAGTGTAACATCCCAGCGCATTTACATTTTCTCATCCAGGCACACAGAAAACACATATTGCATGTCAAACTTCCTGAATATGTTATTTAATTCCTCGTTTTAGATTTTGGTATCGACTACCATGTTCCTCGGCGTTCCGAACTTGAACATTTGAAAATATACTCCAGTAATAATCATTCGTAATTATTGCATTTTCGATTTTTTCTGCATTGTTTTGAAAACCTTACTTTATTTTATCAAATAAGGAAAAACAAACATAATACATAAAACATTTTTAGTCAATCTATATAACAAACCGATCCCCTTTGACAAACACATTAAACATCTTCGAGAATGGCTAAGGTCTGATTACGATATCCAAGAATGGACTTTTCAATAGCATTCCCTTAAGGGAAGAGGCTATTGAGGAAACAGTTATTAATTTTATAGTAATCATTTTCATAATTTATGAACTTAAAGTTCATCAGGAATGATGAATCGGCCCAATTTTGGAGGCCACTTGACTCAAAAAACCTACTTACTTTCTTTTTCACCAAACAAAACTAAAGGATGTCATTTTTCTCCAAGAAGGAAATGTTAGTATTATTTGTAACTCAAAAGTAAAAATATATTATTTCTTAGTGAGATTTTAACTTCAAGATTTTTTCTAGAGTAGGCTACTATTGCATTTTCAATAAATTCCTTTTCATCCATTTTCTGTCTATGCCGTCATGAAAACATATATTGTACCCATTGCTGTTAATTTAATATAGGCTACCTTTTCAGCCCACGTGAGGCATTACATCAAATCCATAACTTTTGATATACTATTATTGAACACATTAATATAATCCTATTTAATACTTTAATTTTACCATTTCAATGTTATCTGTGTCGTTATTTTTATTTATTAATATTAATGTTAGAATTAATTTGATCCAGCAGCTAAGTATGATGCAATCAGTTTCGCCTGCGTTAAAGTAATGTATATTCGATCGCCACAAAGATTAAAAGAGTCACTTATTTTTAAAGTTGGTACCCTTGCTACTTGATCACCGTTGAGCAGCCGTTAACGATTAATTACATTTCATGTAAGTAATATTTTATTACTTACTCCCATCGAAAAAATAGAATGCAATACATGGGCGTCGAATGCATAATAGAGTATCGGAATTTCTCCCAACTCTGTTACAGACCACATTCCTACTTAGGCAATACAATTTGCTTCGTCGCAAGTCTATTAAAAAGCTGCGTCTTTTAATGGAAAAGGATATGACCCAGAGTCTGGGTCATGAAAACCGGATTGTAAATATAAAAGGAGAAATTTTGTCGTAGAACATTGAGATTAAAGCAGGACCGGAAAATTATATTGCAAGTAGTTTTCAATTAAGCACAGCATAAATTTGATTCCCGAAGATTATTGAAAATCGATAAGAAGTTTAAAAAATGAAGGAGCTAAATTGACAGTAATTACTTCAGACACTGTATAAGTGATTATATTTTCTGAGAAAATCGTGTTATGTAAAAGTTCAAGATCTTAATTACGTGTGCATGATGCTTGATCTGTATATTCACAGTTGTCAGATTTCATAGAAAGACAGCGCTCTTACACAGGAGCGATTTTTTTTGCCCTCTTCCTTGAAAAGTTGCTTGGTAATCCCACTTGCTTGATAATTTTTCGAGGAGATCTCGTCTGAGAGGTTTTCAGAGAATCGTGAAAGCTCTGGAAGTTGACAAGAGAAGAGAGAGAAATAATGAAGTTACGCTGCCTCTAAAAGCAAGATCGTGATCGAAGATGACATGGATACATCGATAGGGATAGGAAAACAAGCAGAAATTCAACTCCAGAGAGAGAAATATATGTTTTTTAAATCTCCTGCGTAGAACATAATACTAAACATTTCTTTTTATTTACTTCGCTCTCAGTATTTTATTTGTAAGACTGTTACGTCATCATGTTCTTGAAATCTGAATATTTATATAAAAGATAGAAATATTCTGCTTCTTACTACAAAACATTAAAGCAACATACATTTCAGAGCGAACCGTGGAACAGATGGTTGAGTCACTGCGCCAAGAGCCTGATATGGTCATTGAGATTTTTCGATTATTTTAATCCTTCGGGTGACACTACGCACCCTGGGGTGACAAGAAAGTCCCAGGTGCTATCATAAGGGTAACTGTGGCCGGTGCTTAAAGCTAATAACATTGCCACCTTTAGGTGTCGAATGCCATTTTACTTGCCGGATACTCCTTTTATGTGCCGAATATATAAAAATTCGCACTTTCAACCTTCAATAACTCGAAAAGTTTCATGAAAATCGGATAATATATTTGAGTTATCGCGCATACGGACACACGGACATATGGACAAACATTTTCCCGTCCCCCACACAGTCTCATGAAATAATATTCTGACACTTAACAAATACTTTATCCTTGTTATCCCCTCGGGTGTGCGGTGCCCTCTTGAGTCGGATATCCACCACCCTCTGAAAGTATCCAGCACGGGCTTTTTCCTAATTTGGAAACCTGATAGTGTTACATGCAACATGTACAGGAGAGCATTATGATTCGCGTAAGGTTTATGAATTTGTGGTTCGTTTTTTTCCCTTTAAATATTCATATTTATTACGTAAAACAATATAATTATGAATGAAATATGCAATTCCTGCAATTTATGTAAAAATATATCAGTGTTAATAAATATGTTCTAATTATTATTTTCCTGTTAAAAAAATTATTTAAATAAAACTTCTAGCAGTTGAGTAAATAATCGAGGGCGAAACCGCGGGCACCTGTTAGTAATATACAAAAGACATAACATAACGTACAATTGCATCAGCTATCACCGTCTCCTTTGGTAGATGGCAGGCCGATGGTCAGCAAACAGGCTCCCAGTGTTTTTGTTTAATGACTTTTAAATTTTAAATAGGCCTAAAATTTCCTTTATTTTGAAATCAATCGGCAACTCTAACTGAAATTATAAATCCGAAAATTATAACGTCATATCACCATATTTCCCATGAAAGTAATCTGAAGAAGATTTGATTCAGTAAGTTCATGTAGACCTCTACATTACTTGCTAATTAGCATCCAAAAGCTGAAAACTATTTTTTGATTGTCTCAATAAATAATTCTGTGCCCAAAACCCTTTCGAACTAAATTTATATATAACTTATATATATATATATATGTATGTATGTATGTATGTATGTATGTATGTATGTATGTATGTATGTATGTATGTATGTATGTATGTATGTATTTTTTTTTTGCCCTTTATTTGCTGCATGCTCCATTACTTCTTGTAATATTACATGCATAAGTTATTTTACATACATGTTACAAATTATAATATTAATGGCAGTGTTGTTATAACATACTGATGCCTGCCAAGTGTTTAAAATGAATCAAGATCGATACTGTTTATGAATTTAACAAAGAGTGTCTTATGTTTCACAATAAGTTCATTGTTGCTGATAGGCCACTTCCCTCCCACTTTCGTTATGTTTCTTTCCAAAATCTGTCTTTGATTCTTCAATTGTTCACATCTCCACAGAAGGTGGTCCACAGTTTGAACTTCCTTATTACATACACAATTTGGGTTATCTGTAATTTTGAATCTGTGAAAATATTCTCTGAGCTTTCCGTGCCCTGTTAGAAAAGTTGTTCTGAATGATGGTAGAGTAATGATTGAAACAACAACAAAAAAAGACATAGAAATACTAAATGCATGTATAAATGAAAAATGCAGCGAGTCACTGGAAGTAAGCATTCAGAAACTATGGGATCCTAAACTGATAGTCTACAATATACCGGAAGATGTCACTACTGAAAATGCAGCTGTGACAATAGCAACTCTGTATGTATGTATGTATGTATGTATGTATGTATGTATGTATGTATGTATGTTTGTATGTATGTATGTATGTATGTAGGTATGTATGTATGTATGTATGTATGTATGTATGTATGTATATATGTATGTATGTATGTATGTATGTGTGTTTTATCCAAATTGTCTCTCATTTTAACTCTTCCATATATTACAAAAGTTCAATTTTAATCAAATAAAATGAGGATTACTTAGTTAGAAATCAAGATTATCCCAACTATAATACCAGAAATGCATTTTCTCTTAGTCTTGACATGCATAAACTGACTGACTCCAGTTATTCAGGAAAATTATGTAATAAATTACCAAAACGCTTCAAAGAGATACCAATTAATATTGTTTAAATAAAATATAAAATAATTCCATTCAGAGAAGTGTTACTACTCTGTAAGGAATATTTGGACGATAATCTCACCTGAGTTATGACAATTGGTGTGAGCTATGTTTTAAACAGTATTAATGAAAATTTTATTTCTTAGTTTGAATGAATATTGTACATTTAGTGTAAACACGTCCTATAAAAATAACTATTTGACTATGTCCACAGCATTGTAGTATGCTCTATGACAAATAAACCATTCTATTATAAAGCACCTTGTTCCCAGAAAAAAAAGACAAATATGTTAGAATTGTTATGGTAATGGGTATTTACAGAAGATATTTTTATTGCGTTTAAGAACAAATACGTCAACAAGCATAACATTGAAAACATAAGAAAATATTATTTTAATTAAAGTGCTGTGAGGTGTACACATTTTAAACGTCATAATTACATCTTGTAACGAGTTTGAGTGTCTTTGCCAGTGTTTGTCTTACCGGAAACTCGGTCAAGGGGACACGCAGGCGCAAACAAAGTTTCCATAAATTAACTTTTAAGTAAATTAGGTTTCCTTCCTTGTCGCCTTACTACAATGCAAAGTAGGCCCATGAAATTAATGTCTCTCTCTGTTTGAGAAAGGCTTTTAGTAAAGATATAACGTTGAAGTTTCCTAAATTAGAAAGCTGTCCGCTGGCATTTTTAAAGAAATTCTTCTTTAGGTTGGACCGTTCCCAGAGAACTTTCCCTAAATTTTTTCCTTTAACCTCTCTTCCCTTTGGCAATTTTCCTTGTACCCTTTTTTTCATTAATTTTATCCTCAAATTATGTTCTCTGATACATATTTACCTAACTGGTATAAAAAGTATTAAAGCAGGTCATGTTTTTTATACTACTATAAAGGGAACAATATGAAGATAATGGAGAAAAATAGCATGGTTTTTTTTGTAACGGAAGGGTGGAATTGTTACTGGAATTAGGGCGTAATGTTGCGATGAGTCCAGTCGTTAATTTGCAGAAATGTTCGCTATTATAGGAGTTGTGATGAAAATAAATGATCTCAAAATCAATTTCCGTGAAATTACTCTCTTCTTCTAAAAAATAGAAGCTCATGCTTAGGTCCACGTGCTTAGGACTACATTGAGTGAAGCATATAGCGGAAATAAATTTAACCCTCTGTCGAATTTTTGGTAAAAATTATAAATGCTGCATTCAAAACATTAATATACCTGTATGATTAAAATATTGTAAAATTTAATTGTTGGCGTCATAGAACTTCAAATAGTTTCTCAATAACATTTCATACAAAAAATAAAAATAAACGTGACATTCCTTATGCCGGGTATTAATAAAAAATAATATCCTATGTTTGTAGCTTTAGCTAGTAGCTGCGTATTTCAAGTTATTTAATTAGTTTACTATAATAAACCCGATGATGTCATTGGGATTTTTACGTTGTCCTAATCCTTCATGTGCCGAATGACCAAAAATCTGAAAGCCTCAACCTCCCTGAAGACTAAGGGCCTCATGGCCTGTATAGGGATCACTTTACTTAAATTTTGCTGTAGTAAATGCAGTTAATGAAATGTTTATATACCTAAATTTACTTACATAAGAACCTAATGCTTTCCCTTTCACTAATCAGAACACAGTGGAAGTAACTGTTCCTATTACAGTTTAACACATACAATATTATCAAAAATCATTAGCCTTTTCAGAGCTGGATTTGAACGGTTACTCGTCACGTGAAACCATTAGTGGGTTGAAATCAATGAAAAAATCTGATATGAAATTCATAAAATTTCCTCTGCCCAAATAAAAGTTAGCCTCTTAGTACAGTGAGTCCAACGCAAGAGTTGGCCAACGACGCGGGTTCCTACGGCGCGGCGGGGACAGCTCCAACTCCCGAGCGATTGGGTGAAATATCTACGCTAATGAAGCCGCGATCGGTGTAATGATTCAGGTTCTCACATTTAAAGTTGGAATTACAATGAAAATAACCACGTACATCATCACAAGAGATGTTGGGAATGTTTTCCTCTTGCATCCACACACTACTGGCACTTTTTTAGGGAATTTTCTTTCACGCGCATAAGTTCAGCTTCCGAGATAGAATTAATTTATCTTGTGGTATTTGTGTTTAAGTTCTTTTAATGTATGGGGATTTGATCTTGACACTTTATTTTTCAATCCCCCCCCATAAATTATAGTCATAGGCCTATACTGTTAGAAGAACTTAAAGACAATATCACATAGGCCTATCACAAGAGAAATGAACAGTGAGCAGTGAAAAGATTAGTGACTAATAACAAATAAGACATTACATTAAGTTAAATTTATTTCTTAATAGTAGGAATATTTTTCTTATCATTGTGAACCTGTACTTTGAAAGACTTGTATGGTAACATGTATCGTTTTTTGACATAGAACTGTGATGTTTTGCCAGCTTCATACCTGTTAAATACAGACGCGCTTCTTAATCCCATTAAGCACACTTCACATCTGTTTTAATATTTTTAATGGAGTAACATGATAACAAATGCCACTTGCAAATGTTTATCCCCTACAAAGCTTATGAGGCTAACGATACCACATCGCGACTTAATGCAGGAGCTACAGCGTAACAAAATACGGACTTTGCGGTCTTTTTTTTTTTCATTTTTATCTTTCCATTATTAAAAATGTAACTACTCCCAAACAGCTTTGCTGGGCCCTGATATTGCACTCAAATAAAATCTCCATGTATATTAACACAAGTTCTTTTTAAAATTCTTAATATTATTAACAATTCTTCCAGAACTAACTATTCGAGAAATGTGTAGAAATGAAATTAATTTAGGATATACTAGGAGTGTGAGCTGAATGCTGAAATTCTGTCTTCATAGCCATCATGAATAGTCTTCACCTTATTCGTGGCCCGCATCATCATCATCATCATCATCATCAATATTAATTTTACTATCATCATGATCATGGTCATCTTCACCATTAATATTACCATCATCATCATCATAATCCAAATCATTTTCGCCATTGTACACATTGCTTTAGCTTTCGAGGTTTTCACTCGATACATCTAAACCCTATTTTCCAGCATTTCGTAATTTTTTTCGATTCATTTATAATTTAGAACTGTCTATATTTTATTTGGGACATTCTATGAATTTCTTATAGGGTATAATAAAATAATACAACGAAGCTTATAAAATTAACATATTTTATTTACTGAGGTCTTTCGTTTAATTCCAATGTCGTCAGAACGTCTGGAATTAGTTAAAATAGTTCATTTCATCGTTTTATTGTATTTAATTTATTTTATTTTATGTTCTGAATGAAGGAATAGCTTACATTTGTATAATATTACGAATGTTGGAAAGTATTAGGATTCTCGTTAATATTCTTGTAGGAAATGAACGACATACTGAATTAATAATTGTTTCCCCAGTTAGCATATTAGTTTTATAGGTAATAAATTAATTTGCTATACAGAGTGCGGGCTCGATCGTATTGAGAAAACTGTGATTTTTTTAGTTGCCCAGATCCTTCTGGTAGTCTACATTTTAGTCTATACACAAATACACACATAGATAATACATAATTTTTAATTAACTTCGTTTCTATTATTATTAGATACATTTTCCCCTTAGAAATCATTATATTCAATAATAATTTTATTATTATTTTATTGTTAATATTTTGTATTACAGTATTATTGTAGCTATTACATTTATTGTTTTTTTTGTAGACATTCATTTAATGTAATTTGTGTTTATCCTAACAGGGAAAATAAAACATTATTATTGTTATTATTATTGAACTTGAACTTGAACCCGGTTGAGAGGTATTTCACCCAAGGTTTAGGAAATGCATTCCGTTGCCATCATCGGGGTATTTTAGACTAAATTTGGGAACCGGTCAACTATCTTATTAATGCCTGGGATCTTGAGAGGGAACGTGGATTTGGGATTCACATGCAACCCTTTCAGAAATACGAAGCTTAACTTGTGGTTGCCAATTAGATTATTTTTCGGAATAAAATGTAGATGAAGTAGATGAATTCTTGAATTCGAACTCAATACCCTAATCAAGCCCGCGTTCTGGCTTAGTGTTAAAACTTTTACAGTTTTTTACGATGGCATAGCGTTTAATTACTAATAAATGGCACAGCGTAAATTAAGGCTTTTGTTATGGAGATTTTCTTAATAATTATGATAGTAAAACGATTTTCATTCGTGATGGAGGTTGCAAGAAATTGCATGATTTTTATAATTCACACGCGATTAAATAACAGTTTGGTGATAATAGTTATTATAATTATTAATTTAAGAATACTTTACTTAATATGTATAAGAATTAAATAGTGCATATTATTCTATTTAAAAAATAAGAGCTCTGTCCATAGCTGAAGAAAAATGCTCTAAATTGGAGTGTATTAAGGACATCGCGTAAAAAAAGACAGTCTTAATTATTTTTACTCTAAAATACATTTATTTATTTACCGAAAACCCTAACTTAAGTAAACTCTATGGTACTAATCTCAAGAAACAGCCAGGTGTACAGCCTGACTGTAGCATCATTTTTCGAAATCACTATCTAATTGAGGGCATGATTGTGGTCACGGTAAGCCTATCAACTCTCAAGGCTATATTTAATTATTTGTTTACTTATTTATTTATTTATTTACTTATATGTTTGTTTATTTACTTAAGTCACTTATTTTTGTACTTCTCGCTCATGCTTCATTATCCTACTAAGGCCTATTGCAATATTTCAACAAATCTTACTGATTTTCTTAAACCTAGGCTGTTTATTGCAGAAGAAATTTGTCATAATTATGTTAACCGTTTGGGTTAAACATGGAAACTTCTTTATTGAATGGTGAGTTGCCAGATCGTTCAGTCTACTCCATCACTAGTTTTCTTTTCGGTATTCAGAAATATGCAGGCCCCGCGATTGGAACATGTGAGGGGGTTTTTATTGACTTTTCACTGGTATCGGATGCTACAACGGCATAAAGCGACCTTTTCAGCATTGTTCTGACTTAAGGAGGCCTGAAGGTACGTATATTAGTTTAACGAAGAGGGGGCGTGATATTTATCTATTTTATTTTATGGTGAAAGCCTATAACTGTCAATCTCTTACCCATAGACTATTCAAATATTTGAATTAATATCCCTTATTTAAGAACGACGCCTATCGCCACCTCGATACATTATGGCGAACTAGTACAATAATGAGGCAAGATATGTAATATTTGTGTCTGTAAACTCACAAATAATTCCTTTGCCCCGGATTGTATTGCCGTGGTTAACTTACGAATATAGATTTTGTGAACTCCAAGTGAATAATTGAGGTTCTTATTGTGACTGTGTAAGAAAAAGAAAATATTTTAAGGAACATATTTTTGCATTTTAAATAATGATTCAGGCATTGAGTTTAATTTGCCTTTCTCTGGTTACAAAAAAGGTAGATAAGAGCATAGTTTATATGTAAAAGTACAGTTAATTTGTATTACATCCATTATAAAAAATAGTCTGTTGCACTTTTATAATATGTGATACAGAAATAATTTATTTATTATGACAATAATAATAATAATAAAAATAATAATAATTATTATTATTACTACTACTGGCGCATCTGTGGTCCAGTGGTTAACATTGCTGACTATGGATCCACAGGTCTGGGTTCGATCCTTGATACCGCCTCGGATTTTTCTTATGAGGTACCCAGGCCTGGAACACAGGAAAAATGTTTGGGGAATTTACTTTTCAATTTTATTCAGTTGATTTGATTCTGGTTAATCTGTCAGTTATCGCGAAAATCGTGTCCCCAATGTTGTATGAGGCACCTTGTACCGCGAAAACCTCACTCAGATTGGTTGCTGCGAGGCTGTCCCGCAGCTTCCGAGGCAAGTCTTGGTCTGTCTGCTATATCCGTTTTGCTCGGTAGGGCCCCCGGGGTCTAAGCATTCCCTCAAGGCAGATTCGTCTCAAATTAGGTGCGTCTTAGGCATCATCACATTAATTTTATTTCCTACTTTCTATTACGTGTTGTGTGATTAATTTGACTTTTCCGAGCACTCTGCCTTAATAAATGTTGTTCATATGCTGCTGAAACTTACTAAGGAACAAGTATTGGTTACCGCCTTACACCCTTAATAAATTTCTCTTAAAGGTACCCTTACATAGTAAGTCTATTTTCACATAAATATAGCAGTGTAGTGAAAACAGACATAGGCTACTGTGTAAGTATACTTTCAAGAGAAAAATATATTGAGAGGATAAGGAAGAAACTAATAAAGTACTTGCACATAACGAGAAAAATATTTAAATAATTACACAAGAACATTTAATTTTGAATATTTTCTGGGGCAGGTAAAATTAAAACTTTTAATTGCCTGTCATCCAAACATCTTTCAGCTTCTCTGAGAACAAGGATAGTGTATTATATTGTATTGTAGAGTTATACAATATATATATATATATATATATATATACATATACATTATATTGTAGAGTTAGCGTCATGTCGCCAAATAAACATGAACAGCGATAAACATTTTATGCTGTGTACCGAGAAGTGTTATTAGGTAGGCAATGCATGTTGTATCCCATTCGTGGGCTGGTTGACTTTAGGGAGTATGCAACTAAATTACACTGTAATTCAAGCGACTCTTCACTTTGTCTAGAATATTTCCGATATTGTATGACTTTCATAAGCAATATCGGAATAATTCTCTCGTGAATACTTTAATCGTGGAAGTGAAATTGATGGAATTTACATTTTCATTAAAAGTCGCGGTAGATAATATAGTTATCACTGTATACTTCATTGCCTGAGTTTGAAAGTGCGGTTTAAATTAAATCTTTTACGAAAGACCAAAATGATGCCATTCTTGCGTTATATAGGGTGTTAATAAATAACACCGAAATATTTTATCTGTATATAGAGGGAACATAGACAAGCAACTTTTATTAGGAGATTTTTGCTCTATGACGTAAAATGAGTATGTTACCGGGCATTAAAGTCATAATTTGGTGCTCATAAGTCAATAATTACGGGAAATAGGGTTACAATTTTCATTAAATCGACTTCATGCCTTCCTAGTGATCGATACAAACTTGATTCTTAATCATTCATCCACAGATATATCATAATTTAGAGATTTCATAATCTGCAAAATTTACAGACTAATCACATGACTGGCCAGCACTGCATTAGTCTTCTTTTATTCTTAACTACTGACTACAGTGTTAACAACGAAGTTCCTTTGTTTTGCATTTTCTTCTAATGTTAGAAGCCAGTGGTGGCCATGCCCTGGGAGACATTATGTTGTAACAGAAAAAATTGAATAAATATATATATTGTGCATTCAGAATATCAGTACAATAAAATATTAAAAGGATAAAGGTACACATATAACAGTCATAATAATCTAAAAGCACATACAAAATTGATTGTATTATTTACTCATAGGCGTGTACCAGTCAGATTATTTAAAATAAATACAGCACTATTCCTCAACATAGATCTCGTTTTCGGTTACTAATTCCTTGTCTAGGTTTTGATAATGTTTTTGTAGGCTGTTTCTACTTCATACTTTATTTAAACTCTTAACTTTTAAAATGTTTCAAGTTATTATTTTACCTTTATTTTTAAATGCATGGTGTAAAACATGATCCGGTACACTAATTATTAAGACAATAACCTATTTACTTTTTTAATTACATTTTTCTTGGAACTCAATAAACAATGCATACTTTTATAACATGATCTAGACTCACTTCTTTACACTTCTTTATGTCAACTCGACACATCATTATCTTTGAGGCTGGAGGCAGCGTGGGCCTCTGAAACGTCGGAAACAATATATCCTCAAACCTGACTGTTGAAGATTTAAACAGTACTCCTTTTTAAAGTTGCTTTACCTAAAGCCTCAGAACATCTGTTAGTGAATAATTATTTTAATTTTTATTGCATGCTAAATTGCTATTGTAGAACACCAGTATGTAAAATTTGAAAGGATTGTATTGTGACGGACTTTATCGGTTGACTGCAAATTTCCTACACCCAGTTTACTCTCTCTTTCTTTTAACCATTTACTAAGTTTAATAATATTGATGAAAATTTATATTAAGGGCGCCATCATCAATACTCTTCTTTTTATTTTGCATCAGCCCAGTCACAAATTAAATTATAGATACACAGGCTATGTACCTACAGGCCTCTCGGCTAGCTTTTTAATTTAACAGTGGAGATGGGAATGGATTCGGCTCTGTCCTTTTATTATTATGTAACTTAGCCCAAAAATCAGTGGCTCTCAAACCATTACAAGGATAGGGGTCAAAAATCTGTGAGGACTTCACGATAATTTACTTTGCATAACAATAACCATAATTTATTTAATATTTCTTTTTCTGTTTTCTTTTTTTTCAACAATAACAATCTGATTTACAATAAATTACATTTACTCTTGGGTTTTCCCCTTTTTAACAACTACTCATCCTTAAAATCTTCAGATCACCCGATCTGAACAACATTGACCATTCAACACTTTTATTGGAAAGATTAGTATTCAATTCTCACCTACAAGGTTAGTAGCCCAGTTTAACTGTATGAATGTGTTCCTTGTTCTACAAGACAAATTCCTAATTAATTACTCTAATCTCTTTTCTTTCTTTATTTCCAGGTGTCTACTAGAACATCTCAGATTACCCTTATAATTTACTACTAACTTGCGGAATCGTTTCCATTTGCAATTTCAAAACATTTCAATATATATATTGTACTTTCTTCTGAATAAATAAAGGTTTTCAATTCATAATTCAGTCATTAACTCGACATATTATACTCAATGATTCCACCTATTTCTCCTATACCAGTCCACTAGTCATTTTAGTCTATGAAGAATCGTACTCAAAGTTAAATAGGAAAGACAGTGTTATGAAGAAAGAAACGGAAGTTTAGGCCTATACCCACAGAGTGACTGTGGCGATAGACCACCGATACAGGGGCGGCGTCTAGATCTTGAGTTACAAACAATCTGACTCCCCTCCTGCAACCGGGAAAATATTAATGGGCCGCAAACAAAAATACAATTTTGACAATCGATGTCAGAGGTCCCTGACACTCTCTCTCCTAGAGGCACGTGGGGCCGTTGTTCGCCTCCAACACCGATGACTTTCACAATTTCTCATAAATCTTTTTATGCTAGGTTTATATTCACTTTATTTGGGACACTTCCGGCGCTCCCTCACCTCACCCTTGTTCTCTTTTTTTTTCTTTTGGAGTAATTTCTAGTACGTGCTACTGAAACCACTTATCATCTATTCACTACCCAGAATTACCAAGTCTCCTCTTTCTAACCTAACCAGTCTAACCTAACCAGTTATTATTTATTATCTTTTATATCCTTTCCATTAAGCAGAGTTCCTTTTCAATTTATACCATTGCTCTAGTTTACCTACTTTATGTTACTCGGGTTTCCATACTTTTCAGGTTACTACTCTACTCCATGGGCACCCAATTTTCTTGTTTCTAAATTCTCTAGAATTCTAACTGAAACTAACTCACGCCCCAGGTCAGTAACTCTCTCTTTATAACCCTTGAGTGAACTTCTGCTTCTATCCTAACATGTAAATCTTCCAATGGTATACGCCTAATGTACTGTTACTCATAGGCCATCTTCTGCCTCTCAATATTCACCTTCTTATCCCCCTCTACCATATTCCATACAATTCCTGCTCTTCGATAAATCTCTTAAAAAAACAACTCAACATTACAGGCCAGCATGAAATCCACTTATAGATAATCACCTGTCACCTAACGAAAACCAAGTGGGAGAGGCCCTCGTAAGCAATACTAAGTAAACCCCTATTACCCTTCTTCCTTACTCCCCTCGCGTCCTGTCTTATAAAAAACAAAGTTTGTATGAGCATCACCAACTGCCCCTAGCTATGTATTCATTCGTGGGACAATTACCCATAGCAACCTAAAGTATAGAGATTTATCTTTACTATTCACGGTTTTACTCCTGACTGCTCTTTTTGTAATTAACTTAGACCAGAAATGTAAACTGATTGGATTACTGTAATTTACTACCTCACCCTAGACTAATCACATCTATCTTCTAACCCTACTCTTTTACCTTTCATTACGGCGTCTAGTCGCCACACATTTCTTAGAAACCGGCTTTAAATAACAATGCCTCAAAATCTTTTCCACTTCCCAAAACAAAAAAAAATAAATGTTTATGTGATTATACTCAACGGGTGGTGACCAACTTATCCTCTGATCCTGAGTTGTTTCCATCCACTTTCTGATGTCCACATCTTCCTTTATTCCAGACTAAGCAGCCGTGACTCACTCTTCTTTCCCCAGCTGGTGTTCGCTGTAGCGGTCTCTCGTACCGGCTGACGTGATGTGTTCTTCCAACTAACGACTATCTCCATATAGTCGCGTCAGTGAAATTCCCCTTCAGAATTTCATTAGATGAAAGTCTGACAAACCATCATGCCAGGGCGCCTCTACCGCTGTCACACATTCCAATCTCGTCTCCTCACCTCCTTCTCTTCAACCTTTCTCTCTCGTAGTCAGAGACGTACTCCTAACTGTTTTTCAGGTTCCACTCCTCTCCCGTCGATTCGCCGTCCACGCATGCGCACTTCTCCTTTTTCTGTAATTCAAATAAATTCAGGGCAGTATCGATAATCATGAAAATGTTCAATATCGATTAGTTGCGGTCCCCCAACCCTTCCTTTGTTTAGGACTGGTTTTCTACCGTCTATTTGGCACGCAGCCATTTGCTTCATTACAGTATGTCCACCTTATACCCTCAAAAACTTATGTAACCTAACACCAACTAATATTTTTTGGGATTGCTTCGAAAAAGTTTTTAAAAATTACAGTATTTATTTGCACACTTTTTATTAACTTATTTAAGCTAGATTTGTAAATATGTACATTGGCTAAAATTAAAACATATCCAGATTACAATCAAATGAAATGAAGATAGTTTTCACATTTTACATATTACAATTAAAATTTATTAATAAGTAACACTTGTACAAAGTGGCCAAATTTCATATTTACAACATTTAATTATTCATTCCTCTTATTGTTTTATATTTATTTTTGCTTAGGATCTGAGGATGGCATATATGTATGCCGAAATGCATCATCATTTCTCTCCATGTAACATATAACCACATCAGCATATTGGGATTGCAGCCGAAAAAGAGCACTTATAAACAACATATTTTATCTGGATCGACGTACATTTTACTAGCCAGCATTTGCCAAATCAACATTACTTTTATTTATAGCTGAATAGAATCAGCGTTTCAGAAAATACGAATAATATCTACGTAAGGAAACATAAGACGCCTATTTGATAAAATAGGAAGTTTTAATCTAGTTTTTATCCATAAACAAAAACTGAAATAAATACAGGTCATAAGAAAATCTAGTTTTATATAAAGTTTTACTAAACTATGACTGTTCCATTTTGCATGGAGTTTTAATATAAATGTTTCACTATATGTGATAAATATCAATAGACTGATTTTAATTTTTAGTGGTTTTAAATTAATGTCGTACACTTTGTACAAGTGTTACTTATTAATAAATTTTAATTGTAATATGCAAAATGTGAAAACTATCTTAATTTCATTTGATTGTAATCTGGATATGTTTTAATTTTGGCCAATGTACATATTTACAAATCTAGCTTAAATAAGTTAGTAAAAAGTGTGCAAATAAATACTGTAATTTTTAAAAACTTTTTCGAAGCAATCCCAAAAAATATTAGTTGGTGTTAGGTTACATAAGTTTTTGAGAGTATAAGGTGGACATACAATCCTTTCAAATTTTACTACTATAATACCACCCTCAAAAGGAAAATATGAAATTTATTAATACCAGTATGTAATACATATGTGTGAAGTGTATAACAAACTCGGAAATGGAAACAACTCGGCCTCGTCTCGTCTTTTCTAACTTTTCCTCGATTCTGTTAAAACACAATTCCCATGATTAAAATGAGTCAAAGAATAAAAACAATTATTGCTCCACTTACATAATTTACGTAGGACTAGTTTCTAGGGAAGCAGCTCCCTTATCTTCAGCTGAGGATAAGGGAGCTGCTTCCCTAGAAACTAGTCCTACGTAAATTATGTAAGTGGAGCAATAAGTGTTTTTATTCTTTGACTCATTTTAATCATTATCATGCTCTACTCACATTGTTTATTACAATTCCCATCCTTATATCGCATTATACTATGAAAGGCTGAGTTTCTTGGCTACATGGACTCCATGTTGGGATCTCCTGTGACAGACAGCTTACTGAATCTTTTAATTGCAGGTCTTCTGAGGACAATATTGTGAATCGTGTGATCCGTACTCTTCATGGAAGAAGTGGATGAATCCCTTCTCATCTTGCAACTCCACGGCGCAGGCAAGGTAAGCATTTCTAATACCACATGTCAACTTAGCCCATTATACTTCACATAATGGTAATCGTATCAATGAAAAATAATATTCAGGATTTCAATAAGTCTTTCGTCGTGGGATTTCGATTAACTTCGCCTAAATTTGTAGTGACAAGCACAGTTGTTTATTTTACCAATTAAATTATCAAAAAATATTTAGATTAGGTGTCTCAATTGTAGCATAATTATAGATATTTTATTTTATATTAATTTATACAGGCCTCAATTGTGAAATATTGGTATGGAAGAATTCGTATGCCAAAGTACTTCTTTTTGTACAGATACCATTTGCAAGTGGTGGTTATATGTTTAATCATCATTCATAAGGTCAACATTTATTATAAAATTCAACTAATATAACCTCTATTGGTATTTGTCATAACACTGAACGGACTATGACCATATGAAAAGCCACAATAAGATTTTCAAGACTGTGTCAAGGCCGGCAGTGAAATTGGCTGAGGACTTTGCCACTGTATCGGTGTAAAATAATTTCTAACCATATAAAGTCTTAATACAATTTATTTTTACATCTTCTGTTATAACTTTAAACTTTTTTATTTCATTAAATTGGATTTCCTGTGTTACCGTTGCTTGTTGTCTTTTTTATTTTATCTTTTTCCGCGATATCACTAAAATGTACACAGTTCTTAATTTAAACAGCAATAATTGATATAACTTACACATTATACTTAATGAATAATGGTCAGCTTCAAACAAGGCAACCTGTAGTGTATAATTTCCTACTTATATACTAACACATCTCTATTTTGACTGATTAGAATGTTTTTTTTCCTGGAAGCCAAATTCCAGTAGAATTCTAACACTATAGTTATAAAAAGAAAAAAAAAAAGAATACGTTTATTTCTCAACAAAATGTGAATATTACTGACAGGTATAAGTTGTTAGTTTCCTTAACTCGATTATTTTTCGACAGCTTGAAATAAAAACATAACTTTTAGGACAAACAGAGGAATTAAAAGTCACACATTATCACACTAGTGTAAAAATCCATTGTAGCCAGCTTTGGTTTCAATCACATGGAAAATACTCTTTTAGATAAGAATATAATGCGTATGGTTACTAAATAGACTAAATTTGACGCCTTTTTAAGCGTTAAATTTCTCAGGATGATCGCAAAAATCAGTAAATCAAAGCGTTGTCGACTCCATTCCTTATGTTAGCAGTTGTACATTATAAAATAAACAACCTCACCCGAGCATAGATTGCAGGGCAGCTTGAGGGTCCAATATGGCTACCCCACACGTAATTCATTAGAATAAGTATAATAATAACTTCCCAAATATTAACGACTGACTTAAAAATAGGTTATGATACACACGGTCAAATTTTATTTTGCTCGTAAGATTGCGGCACTCGAGTTATGGGCTCGTTCGCAATCATTCCTATTCGTAAAATCCAAATCTCTCTTTTGTCACTTGTATCATAAATAACTGATATTAGATTTCTTACCTTTCCGTTTCTTTCAGGATTGGGGTGTACGCGTATGTGTTAGTAAGTGCGTGTGCGTGAGTGTTTGTATGTATGTGGTTATGCATTTAGGAACCGCAACTAGAGATGGCTCATATACTTGAATTGTATATTTATGAATCTATCGTCCAAGAAAGAAAGTAGGCTATGTCAGTATATGTTGTGGATTCAGCTTTGATGCGAAAAATTTCTCCCTAAGTTTAAAAACAACTTTGCCCTCTATAACAATGCAATTACAGCCTGGAACACACACCACCTCTTATATTTTTATTATTTTAAAGTGCTTTCACTAAAATTTTAATTAAACTTCAATATAAAAAACTGCATTAAATAAATAAGATTATCTGCTCTTGATTCTATTTTTGAAATGTCCTATTCGTTTTAGAATGTTATCCTGTTTTCCAGACAATCATAGCATTATAATCTGTGGCAAATTAGGACCCATACTGTGTGACACACACACACTCTCTCTCTCTCTCTCCCCCCCTCTCTCTCTTTCTCTCTCTCTCTCTCTCTGTCTCTGTCTCTCTCTCTCTCTTCCTCCATATATTTTTTAAATGTAAAATGTTTATGTATAAATTAAATAGTAACTGATTCAACTCTAAATAGAAGGGTTCTTTAAAGAGGATGTTACAAGGTTTATAATGAAATAATTTCTAAAATGTCAAGATAGGACTCTCATTGGTCACTTATACACGTCTATAGCTTCGGTTTTAACAGACATCCAATCGAAATGAATCAATACATTAGCAATGCAATTTCTACAGCATCCACCGTAAAAACGGCGAGGCATGTATACCGAAGATTGAAAACCTTTAGTCTAATAACTTAAGGAATTATCGTATAAGAAGAGCAGAATCTATAAAACATTAAATATACAGATCTTGTAAGAAACATGGCAGTGCATGTACTCTACTACCGGTATATGTTTAGGTTCAATACAGTCTTCTTCTCTTGTGAAGCGAAGCAGTAAAACTATCGGTGAAACAGGGAAGTTTAATTATGCAAAGCATCTAGCTACTAGACTATGCATGCCGTGTAATTGCTCGAGTGGGCATTGCGGCTTCTTGCGAGGCTTTTCCACCAGCTTCACAAGTGTCTACAGTATTCAGTCATTATCACTAGAATGCACTAAAAGTTCATAGCGCTGTAGCAAACTACAAGTTGCAATTCACGTCGCGATAATAATAATAATAATAATAATAATAATAATAATAATAATAATAATAATAATAATAACAATAATCATAATAATAATAATAACAATAATAGTAACAACAGTACAACCGGTACGGTTAGAGAAAGTAAATATTAACTGAGAACTAAAATATATCGATATTTTGTGATAACCTTTCGACTTAGGATAGGGTTCCACTTGCGGTAGTTTACTCCTTTTATTAGCAGCATTTTGCTGCATACTATCTGCAATAAAAACAGGATGGCTACATTTAGTGCTTCGGCCTGAACTCGGCTCTACTGGAATAAAGTGCAGATGTACAGTTGCATGCTAAAGGGTTTGTGCACGGGCAAGACGATTTACTATATTCTTAAATCACTTTTCCGTTTATGAATTACTAGCATCTGCCCGCGGCTTCGCCCGCGATAATTATTTCAAAAATAAAAAATTAAGAGCATAATAGTTAAAACATTATATTTATTAACACCTAAACCACGTGGACTACTTACCACGATTAGATAGCGTCGCCTGGCCAAAGCGATCTCAGATTCGAGTTCCTTGACCCAGAAAATCCCTGTATAGTGAGTTTCGTCCAAATCGAACAATGTTTAATCATATTTAGGTCTATGTTGATTATCCCTCTTCCGTGTAGGTTGAAGATTTCGTATGTCTACGGGCCTTGACATTCTAAACAAATGCACCAGCGTGGGCTTACAACATTCAAGCGATCGCGATGCTTTTATTTCCACGGTATGACAAAAATAGCCAAAGCCAAATGCAATTGATTTGACATTGAAATGTATTACTGAAATCTGATGCTTCGACAGCGCTAAAATCACGTTTTCTGCCAGTTTTTCACTCATAACTCGCGAACGAAAGCTAAAATTAAAAATCCGGCTTCGAGGTGCATTCGCCCACCTTTCAGTCCATCTATGTTTAAAATTTCAGATCTCTGCGTTCAGTAGATTTCGCTGGGCATCGCGGACAGACAGACAAACACGTCCTTTTATTATTATAAGATAACATGTGCCCGCGGCTTCCCCCGCGATAATTATTTTAAAACTTAAGTGCATAATAGTTAAATCATTATATTTATTAACACCTAAATCACGTGGAGTGTATTCCACGATTAGGTAGCGTCCCCTGGTAGAAAAAGCGACCTCAGGTTCCAGTTCCTTGGCTCAGGAAACCCCTTTATAGTGAGTTTCGTTCAAATCGAACAATGTTTGACCATAATTAAGCCTATGTTGATATCCTTCTTACGTGTAGGTTGAAAATTTCATATATCTGCGGGCCTTGACACTCTAAACAAATGAATCGTCCACGATAGACTTACAAAATCAAGCGATCGCGATGCTTTTATTTTCAAGGTAGGCTATGAGGTATGATGACAAAAATAGCCAAAGCCAGCTGTAATTGATTTAACATTGAAATATATTACTGAAACTGATGCTTCGAAATCGCAAAAAATACACGTTTTCTGCCCGTTTTTCACTCATAACTCACGAACGAAAGCGAAAATTAAAATTCCGGCTTCGAGGTGCATTTTCCGACCCTTCAGTCCACCTAAGTTTAAAATTTCAGATCTCTGCGTTGAGTAGAATTCGCTGGGCATCGCGGACAGACGGAGGACAGACGGACGACAGACGGAAGACAGACGGAGGACAGACACTTCCTTTTATTAATATAGATGTCACATTATAAATTAAGAAGATACGACTATGTGTTTTTTGTTTTTTTGAAAAAGCTATATTTTGTTTGCACGGCTTTGATGATTTTTAAGAAAAAAGAAAAAGCTTTTTATAGTTACAAAGGTTTATCGAATGCAATGTATATTATCTAGTATTCTTGTTTGGTACGTAAGCTAATGTAAGTTTTAATTTTTTAATTTTATGTTAACTCTTATGAAAGCGAATATTGATTTTAAGTTCGGTTTGTATAATTTGTATATGTCATAGATTCTATAATATTCTGACGATATGTTTTGCATAATGTATATGCTCATGAATCAATAAAATTATTATTATTATTAAAATTTAATTTTTGCATTTCTATTCTTGTAATTTTCGTTCTCAGAATTATAAGTAACCGGATATTTTTCAACTTCAGTTATTATTAACTCACCGCCATGCTCCTTATTAGCAAACAAAATCCATAACATAAATAAATCAACACAACGAAATAAAACTCAACTGGAGAAAGAGTGATGATAAAGACAATATGGTTTCGCAGTAAACTACTGCCAATGGAGCCAAGGCGCTGGCAGTTGGGTCTATACCGTATTACTACAACAAACTAGAACCCGGCCTATTCTCGGCATTACGACCCTAATACTGCCGCCCAGAAAACTATTGCCCCATGTAGCCGCATCCTGGGATTGCTTGCTTCTCCTTTTCAGGCAGTACAGAGGAGGGCTTTATAGGGCTATATTGGTAGGTACACAGTAATGATACGCTATGTAGCCTATACAAAGAAAATCCACTTTTATCACTTATGATGAAACACTAACACAGAAGAGTACTATCACTATCACTATCGTAAATGTTCAAATTGTTGGTCTTCGGCATTTACACACTATTGTACTCTACATTTCAAACTCAAGTACATTTTTGTGCACCGTTCTTTATTTACATAATTTTCTTGGCATGCCTCTCTTATGAAATGAATCATTCCATCAAAAGTACGGGATTATCATGCAAATGCCTTATCTTTAACAAAAAGAAAAAAGGTTCATCGGAGTAACATCTGGAGATCTTGGTGGCCATGACCATTCTATCGACGTATTTGAAAATTCTTCGCCTGAAAAGCCATGGCAATTTGTACTGTACATAGTGAAAAGGAGTCCCATTCCGTTGAAAATAGAAGTCATCATCATCCTGTTGAATTCGGTGACCGGTCGACCATTTTCCGGCACATCAACGACAGATCAAATGTGTTACGTAATCTCTAAATTGTGATCTTTGATAGAGGTGTTTCAGATTCTTCACGCCATTTCTCTCGAACCCGTTTGCAATTTCGTCTTCCAGTAATGTTTCGTGATGCAGATTCGTTGGTCTTTTAGTTAAATTTCCAGCCATCGCTACACAATAAACTGACAACAGTTGCAACAATTACGACAAACCGAGCAAGGCTGGGCAACTTAAAAATGAAGTAAGTAGCCATTAACAACAAAATTACTAATGTCAATCCCCAAATGTACCAATTATAACAACTGTATATTTTATAGTTCCCGCACGATATCTGTGCCGATTGTCTAAGTCATTGCATTACGTTTTCGTGGGGACTGTAGCGTCGATTGGCCTGCTAACTATTTCTCTCGCACAACAGTACCTCCCTTTCTATTTGTAAAGGCCAAGCTACCTCTCTCTCTCTCTCGCACAAAAGCATGTCTCTCTCTAGAGCATGGGTGCGCAACTGGTGCACATCGTGTCACTGTACGGTAGGGGAATTTCTCCCACTACAGCCGCCCTTGACGTCAGCATACAGCAGTTTCGACGTGACATTGAACATGAAGAACAGGTTTCTTACGTCACAGCAAGGGATGGGACTAAAACGTTTCCCCTCAGTTGCTCACCTATGCTCTAGAGTGTAACGGTCTCATCGGCACAGATTTCGTGCGAGATCTTTACCTACTTATGCCCTCCCCTGTTTAATACCGCTCATTAAAGCAGTAAATTACTGATAGTGGAGCCCTAGCCTTGTTCCGGCTCGTTGTAACTTAAATTTTAGGACCATATTTTTTGTATTAGGATTTCTAACATTTATGTCGGCTGCATGTGCATAGTTTTGTAATGGGAGAAAGAATGTCATTTGAATGAAACCGTTTCACAGTGAGTTTTAAAGTGGGGAGTTGCGTACTTCCAACCATCGCACGGCTTCATAGCTCACTAATTACTTTTTTTTAGAGATTTTAGTGCTCTCACCAGACACGTTTTAAAGCTGCCTCATGAATGGCCGTGGGAGGAGTGGAAATAAATACGCTTTCAGATTTGCAGCGATTTCATGGCATTAATTACTTCCGCCAAACATAATCCTGCCTTTGAACAACGATATTTTTAAGTGATATGGAGATACAGCATCATCATGTAACAGAGATTAATGAAATGAGAATTTAAAGATTTTCACCACCCTATACCCTCAAAAATAATCCTATAAAGATAGATAACCTTCAAAACTGTCATAAGATTTTTTGGGATTGCTTTGAAAATTACATGAAATATCAGATTTTGTACAGGAATTTATTTACATATTCTGTGCAAGGCTATATTGTTAACAGATTACATTAAAAGAGTAAAATATATTTACAAAAGCCAGGTATACTTGCTAAATTATACACATCGATAATCTATCATTAAAATAATAGATCTGGCAGTGTTTATTAGCCATATAAAATGGATCAGTCATCAATAAAAAACACTTCACTTTGTAAATAATTAAAATATGCAAAATTAGCTTATAACAGACTATATGAAACGGCCTTGAATTTGTGTATAAATTATAATATCTTATCATTAGGCGTACTCTTTGAGCTATTTATATCCAGCACCAACTATAGCTATAGTCTGTTGTATTCTATATTCTATGTTGTTAACAATATAGCCTTGCATTGAATGTGTAAATAAATTCCTGTACAAAATCTTATATTTTATGTAATTTTCAAAGCAATCCCCCCAAAAAATTATTACAATCTTTCTTAATAGGATTATTTTTAGGGTATAAGGTGGTGAAAAATCTTTAAATTCTCATTTCATTCACCCTCAAAAGGAAAAATTAAATTTATCAATCCTGACGAAGATTAGCCTCTAGATAATAACATAAAACACATAACGTAGGAGGTCTCAACAATAGAACATAGAAGTAAATGTTAATGGTGTTTTACAAACATTTATGTTTATATTGTTTTAATTTAGTGATTCTAATAAAATAATAATGAAACACTTTTATCCATCTTAAATAGTGATCCTCTAAACAAATTGCCCTGATGATGGTACAGTGAAACCGGAAAACCTAGGTGCAAGGAATCTTTCCGAAATAATGCGCAGTGTTTTATGTTGTTAGGTGGATCCATAACCGGATCGGCCATGCCCACTCCCAAACCCCTGCGCATATCCTTTTATCGCGTTGGCAGATACGCAGCAGAGGCCAACCCCTCACTTAATTGTCTCATTCCCCTCACTCCTTCTCTCATGAACCTGAAACCGATTTGTGTTCATAGATTAATGCTTTACTAGCCAGACTTTTGACAATAAACCAATACGAGTCGAAATCTTCCAGGAGTTGGTATGGACATTCGTCGTAACTCACTCCTTCTGGCACTTCAAATGGAATTTTTCCATACTCCACCCCCATTTAACCGCTCACCTAGGCCTGAGCTTTGTTCATGGGCTAACACATGTGTTTGGACTTGAATTCAAACCAATAAGAGATTGGCTCACCCAGGGGTGGTGTGGTGGACACAGATGGTACGGAGATTCAACGCCAACTTTAAATGAAGCAAAACACTAGAAGAAACTGGAAGCATCAGAAAATTTATGTGACTGTACAGTAAATATCCTAGGCTAAGAATGAAGATATTGCATAGTTATTTTACTGATGGAGCCCAACGGTACTGAACAACATGAATTTAAACACAGTAGCCTGTAGAACAGATTAAAAAGAAAAAAACGTTAAGAAAGATTCAGCTAGCTTTTATTATTGAAGTGTATCATACAACAGTAAAAGACGATATAAGGGAAAAAGAATCATGGAATTATATAAAAATATATGACTACCACAAATAAAACTTATATTAGTACAGAATATTTTAGGAGACAAGTTTCTTTGACACTCGAACCCATGCCGATGCTCTACTAAATGCCCGAAATCCTTCTTAAAGTAATTTTAATAAAGTTTACACCTGAATTAGTAATACAAGTTCATAGTTGATGTAAAATGTTTGTGTTTGGATAAAACATATGTCTTGTAATTTTAAAGCTTACGTTAATAATTTCCCTGTAATAAATTGGCGCTTTTCTAAAAAATTAAATGCTTAGTAAGCTCTACTCTATGTGCCGTAATTTAAACACAACGCCACGCCTCTAATAATAAATAAAGCGATCGAAATGCTTTTATATCGGTTGCTTTACAATATTATATAGGATATTCCCTGGAAGATGATCTCAGCCTTTGACCGTATTTTACTTCACTAATCTTTACTCTGCTAATGACGTACATATTCATAGCTGCAAAAATTGCATAAAGGCCGACGATATATACATAATACATCATTGGGGTTTAGTTTCCCACTCTACTGGATTTCGGCACGCGATGTTCGGCGTTGGTATGCGGTCTCTGGCTTGCAGACCAACACTCCCATTGGCTCACAACGACCTTGCATGTCATTGGTCTGTTCCATACGGTCCTGCAACCTCTACATAAAGCTAAATAATGCAAAACACTAACCACATTAGTTAAGTGCGCGAGCGGAGGCGGCAGCCGAAGCGAAGCGCCCTTGCATTTTCGAATAATGTACGATACACTGTTTGTCGGTTTCGAAAATGTGGCATATTATATCTTCCGGAGGGTTGTCTGACCATTATCACGTTGGCAGCTGATTCCAGCACCACGTGACCCATCGGCTTCTTCCCAGCATGCACCTGCGCTGTTTCTAGCAGCTGATTCTGTATTATTGTGATTCCATTCTGAGCGCCACTTTAGGTTAGTTTTTTGTGAACTTCTTGCCGATTTTACCCATATTTAAAATATTCTTAGAAACAAAAGGTGCCCTTATATGGATTCTAAAACTTCTGGAGAATATTATTACATGAAATTTTGCCGTTTTACGTGAGTAAAAAACAAAATTAACGAATCCAGTAGAATGGGAAACTAACCCCCATCATCGTTTTATCTTAAAATATGAAGATATTTATCCACGTATTAAATTTTCGTTAGTGAAAACGAGCTATCCAATTAAATTGTTCCTAGTTGATTTCAAACTTATAACTCACTTGTGACTTGACGTAATTAATGCTTATGTTAAAATACATATTCAGCTCGGAAAGGGTTAATAGTACATTTATTTGAAAAAGTGCTGATGCAATGTGTAGACTTTAGGAAATAGTAAAATATAACCAATTCAGCTGTCGTGTCATAATCGGAGCGAGGAACTACTAGTAAATGAACAGATCCTGTTATACACAAAATTTCCTTCTCTAACGACTTGTCGGATGCTCCATCAGCTCCTCGTATTGAATTAGACGCTTCAAAAGTTACACCATCATCAGTGGCGGCCTGTGATGTTCTACTTCAAAGAAATAATTTTTTAGAAGTAGAAACTGAACCCAGAACTGCTTTGTAAGGTAATTTTTGCATTACATTAAAATGATCTAACGTTTTATCAGATATCCGAGGCATTTGTAAACGCCATTGGTCAATATTAAATACGTGTCGTATTAATGGAATAGTCGAAATAATACGTCCGAAAACTTAATTCAAGAACTCAAAATTCATTTAAATTGATCTAAATTAAATTAAAGTAAACATACATCTGCACAATTGTATTTAATAATTTATCACAATCCTATTATCCTATAGTGAATCTAGAATAGAGTTTTAAGTAGACTAAATCGATACTTGGTTTTTCAAAATTTTTGTGATTTATTTTACACCACTTCTAAAAAGAAAGATATTGACAGCTGCAGTGAAACAAAATGTAGTCTTAAAACTATTGGACTGCAACGACGGAAAAGAAACTTTATCTTACAGTAGTGCTTCCTGGAATGGGATATAAAAAAGTGCGGGAGAGAAAGGATCCGCAAGAAGGAAGATTCTGGGTTTTGGAAGTCGTCCAAAGGGATTCAGGAGGCATTGAAAACAGATTAGCATCCCAGCACGCAACTGTAATTCTCGGCAGTAAATCCTGTTCACATCCCAGGGTATGCCAGACCCTGCCACGAGCCAAGATAATCCCACATTCCTCTAAACCAGGGCCATTCAACGTTTTTGCGAGATCTACATCACACAAATTGAGTTAGTGATCACTAGACAAGGCATTTGACAATATACGCACAAATAAAAATGCAATTATAACCTTAAAATAATACAAAAATGGCCAAACAATTTTAAAGAAATTACCAATAAACATTTGAATGTATTATATGGCACTCCTTTTATTGATGAGTAATGGAGAGAAACTAATGAGTAATCCCTTTGGAATTTAATGCTCTTTCGGAAAAAGAAATCTGTATACATATAGTCTGCGGCCATTGGTGTATAGGTAGCATACTTGCCTTCCACCTTGGCGATCCGGGTTCGATTCCCGGCCGGGTAGTGGGTTTATCAGTAACGAAAAGTTCCCGGGTTCAGGACTGTACATCACCCAGGAAAATTATAGGCTATATTAAAAAGCCTTGAATTAAAGTGGTGAATGCTAGAATAGGGTATAGGGTATATTCACAATAGATCTATTAAGGTCGCCGTGTTGAGAAGCCGAAGGGCTTACACTACCCCTCATTAATCTAATCTGAATCTAATATGTATATATATGTATATATATATATGTTGTATATGTTTTAAATTACATTACAAAACTTTTTAAAAACATTATCGATGCAGTATACTTTAGTTAATCGAAAACTAATGAAGTGAAACGTCGCTTTAATATTATACAATCGGTTTCGAAAACATTAGGCTATGTGCTGTCAATGTTTGATTTAACAGAGATGTGCACAGTATTTAAAATGTCGGGAAAATGCCGTTAAAATATGATAAATTAATACAGTACGTACAAATATTTTAACATCAAACAAATATAACGCATTAACACAAAACTAACAAAATATGCACAAATATGTAAAATGAAACCATCAATTATCTGTTATGTCTTTTGTGTCTTGTACATTTTTAACACTAGCATAGCCTATATATAGTGAATTATTAAAAATAAGATTTTTCACAAACTTCCGGCCCTGGTAATGAGTTTATTATTGTTATTTTATTATTAAAATATATTGTAAATTGTATTAATTTGTATAGAATACACGTAATTTAAAAGGTATTGAGAAAATGTGTATTGAAGTGTTTCTACTTAGTGATTTTATTTTTACAACTTATGTAACTTGGAGGTTCATTATCGCGCTTACATTAGCTCGCCATTTAACCCTACTCTGTGCTAACTCCATCCAACCGTCCATCGCAAATCCTATATCCCTTAAAGGTGCTCTAATATTGTCCTCCCACTTAGTCTAGGTCTTCCTTCGTGTCTCCCAGTCAATATCTTTTAGATATTTCTCTTCCCCCATGCGCGCCACATATCCAGCTCATTTCATCTTCCGTGATTTAATTACCCTTACTATATTCGGTGAAGAGTAGTCTACAGGTTATGAAACTCGTCGTTATTAGTTCTCTTCAGTCCCCGTTTTCATCTCTCTTATTTCCGAATATTTTACTAAGCACCCTGTTTTTGAACACACTCAGATTGTTTTTCCGTAGGAGTAAGGGACCATGTCTCACCTTTAAATAAAACGATTTGTTAATTTTGATGATTTAATTTATTATAATACATGTATACCATTTCGCACGATACTACCCGTATAGGGATGAAACAATGCAAATTTTCTGTGGTATTCGAAGAAGAATCGACAAGTAGCTATCGATTCTCATCAGTCCCTTGGGGATTATTTAATCATACACCAATTCCCTTCGTTTTTACAGAGCTGTATCTGACTTGGCCATTGCATCTGGACTATGAGATCGACAATATATTGAAAACTGGATGAACAGGATGAAAATTCCACTCATATGAACGAATAACGAAATTCTTGTTGAATAGTTGGTATTGAAACGAAGTGAAATCAACAAATATGTGGCTATCACTATACGACGGTTTTATATAAATGTCCTATTAAAAAACGTACCTTATCAAAATATTAAACTGAGCCAGTCACATTAGAAATATAGCCGTCAGGATGGCTTATGCTAATCGCGTGGGACTGGCATGCAAGCGGTCGCGAGTTGGATTCCCGAGATATGGAGACGTATCATTCGTGGTGGATTAAGCCGTGAGTTTTTCTAGGGCTACTTTTATGCCACCCTTCTCATCCCATCAACACTTCCACTCGCTTCTGCCTAACTTTATGTCTTCTTTCCCCCCTCCGTGGACCATAGAGTATATCCTAAAGGTGTTTCTTCAATATTCGTAAGAGACTATTCAAGGAAATCATTATTCTTGACCTAATTAGAAAATATATAGAGTAGAGAATTAGAACGTACCAACGAATTTAATATTTCAAGAGAAACCTGTCAAGGAGTTGAACTAAACCCAAGTAATATTTTCTGAGTCAAAAGACAAGTCTGTGAAGCCCTTATTGTTGATCCAATTTTCGAGAGAACATCATATCAAACTGAATTCAGTCGAAGTTTGGTAGGAAAATGTTATCTATTTCATGCATACTTTGCTCAATAAGAATTAGATTTATCACTCAAATAAAATGTATACATCATGCAATTAAGTTCAATTTATTTAGAATTTTTATCAAAAGTGGGGGTTTCCCTTTATCTTTTAAAGTGAACGCCCATGTCTTTTCTTACACACCATGCTAGTTTGTATTCAATTCCTAGACGTTTTAGGTCATCGGTAGTATTCATGAAATACATAAAGCACATAAAGTGATGGTTTATAAAAATATACAGCTCATATAAGGTAAAATCTTCCAACGTGTGCTACTTTACTTTAAATGGGTAGGCGTTTCAGCGCTTCAGTTGTGCCATCTTCAGCCCCTAAGGAAATTATATTTAACAAAAGAGGAATTTATCTAAACAATAAATATTTGCCCCGTACAACTCAGATATATTGAAGGAATAAAGTGGAATTTTCGATTATACTATATTGTATTTACATATATTTTAAGCACCGTATTTATTATGTGACTAGGCCTGTATTTATTTATTTATCTATTTATTTATTTATTTTGTGCTACAGCAGAGCGAAGCTCCAATTACAGTAGCTACATATGCATTAAATATAAAAATTAAAATATGCTATAACTAAACTAACTAAAACTAAACTCAAAACAAACATTCAAACAAAATAAATACAAAACTAAGACTAGGACTAAGACTAAAATTACAACTAAAAACAGCAAAAAAAAAAAAAAAAAAACAACAAGTAAATAATAATTCAAGACACGACAATACCATTTAGGAAACATACGATATACAGAGTGGTGCAAAAAAGGTAACCGAAATTATGAAATGAGCATTGATTCGATTATCCTTTTTTTCGCACCACTCTGTATGTATGATTGTATAATAGTGTATTTCTAAGTGTCCAGTCCAGTGGCTAAATGACCAGTCTTCTTTGGCATCAGTCAAATGGGGGGGGGGGGCGAAGTGCTGGAGCTTCACACGGGTTTACTATTATTTTAATAACTATAATAAAGTTCATTTCCTGGAGTTTTCCTCATACTTCAGAAATCAAGGTCTTACTGAAGTAGAGATAAACAGCTTTTCATCGGGACTTACTGGTATTTAATTTAACTCTGTCGAATAGATTGAAAACGAGTGACCGGAAAATGTCATCAGTTAGCCTGGAGCTTCCTAGAGCAGGAAAAGGGAATGATTCTGGTATCCTGTGGGATTTTGTATTTCTCATAGGATCTTCTCGAGGAGCAATCCCCGGAGGATAACACTGACGTAACGTAATGGGCTGGTGTGTAGAATCTTGCAGTGACAAATGCAACTTCATTAAGTTCATATGCTTGTGGAATATTCTCAACACTAATCCTAAAATAACTGGGTCTGTGTCGTAGCCAACATAACCATTAACTTCAACCTCTGACTGGGTAATATGTACTCATTATGTTATAAAATATATTCTTAGACGGTCGTATGTAAAAGAAGCACTTTAAACAGTAAATTATATCAACTTAAACGAGAAAATTATGGCACAGAGTGGCATAAAATTATACCAGGGTTGCCAAATTTGATTGCTTCGCATGGAAAAATATACTTTTTCTTGGAAAATATTTGCATATGATTATATTTCAGGAGATTCAGTTTGACAAATACTGAAAATTTTAAACTTCATCAAACTTCATTACGCCTATTTAAATGTTAAAATTTTCACAGTGGTCGCAAAAAGTAGTCACTAGATGGGTGAAAAGCTTTGTTCACTTCCTTCCATATTTTGACAGCCATGCACCAGAAAATTAATAGCCTTTGTCTGTGCAAGTGTATACTAGGTAGCAGGATAGCTGGAAGGCTCCCAAAATGGCTGCCAGTACGTAATAAATGTATTCTTTCTCAAATATTAATGGCTGTCTAAAAATAGGGTATGGTACACATGGTAAAATGATTTTACCTACTCGCAAAATAAAATCTCGTTTTTACAATGTATTTCACTAATAATAATAATAATAATAATAATAATAATAATAATAATAATAATAATAATAATAATAATAATAACAATAATAATAATAATAATAATAATAATAATAATAATAATAATAATAATAATAATAACAATAATAATAATAATAATAATAATAATAATAATAACAACAATAATAGTAATAATAATAATAATACTTACTATCATAGGCGTACCGAGGGGGGGTTTTGGGGGTTTGAACCCCCCCCCCATTGATTAAAAAAAGGAAAATTGTATAATTTTTCTAAGTCTGCCCATAAATTACTTAATACAAGTATAAAGCGTGGGAAGCTTAAAACTCGTTATTTTGCGTCTTAATTTTTAAAATTTTCCGGGGAAGGACCCCCGGAAGCTTAAATATCGTTATTTTGCATCTTGATTTTTTAAATTTTCCGGGGGAGGACCCCCGGACCCCCCTCTCCCTGGGGGGTATTCCATACCCCCCAGACCCCGCGGATGTTATAACCCCCCCATATGGTCGGCCTGGTTACGCCTATGCTTACTATAATAATTATAACAATAATAATTATAACACAAACTAAAAACTAAACTAAACTCCGTGGCGCTACATCCCTGGAGGGACTTGGCCTACCACCCGACCGCTGCGTCATCTCCCGTAGGCAGATGGCAGGATTGGGGGGCATGTGGTCAGCATGCCGACACCCACGGCCGTTAATGGTGGTTTTCTTGACCGGAGCCGCTACTTCTCTATCAAGTAGCTCCTCAATTTTGAATCACGAGGCTGAGTGCACCCCTACCAGACCTCCCTACCTCAGAAAAATCCGAGGAGGTACCGGGAATCGAACCCGGGCCGACGGATCTGTAGTCATAATACTAACTATTATTATTAATATAACTATAATAATAATAACCCTGTTTACATAGCAAACTATTTTAAGCTCACAAGTTAAGGATTTGCATTTGCATTTGCACAAAAATAGACAAATCTGAGAAAATATAGTTTCTGTTTACATTATCACCGTGTGTGTAAAATAGTAACGTTGTATACACCATCGCTAAGTCGATTGTTTACGGATGCAGTTAAGCAAACCCAATACAAAACATAGGTCTGTTTACCTAGACATTTGAATCGAGAAACAGTATTAAAAAAACTAAAAAAAAAGTACTTGATACACTACAAACCTTGGGTATTCTGGAATACGTTAGAATAGTGGTTTATAAAGATGATGCACCAATTTTGCTTTGGGCTTTGGGTGTATTTTTTAGCACAGAATCTACATTTTTTTTTTTTAGATCTGGCACTTGACTATATTTTTGTCCTTTTTTCCCCTACAGTTTACAGTTGTAATCGATCATAACTATCTGTAACTTCTCGGCTGCCATTGAGACAGCGTAAAAGGAGAGAATGTTTCTAAGAGAATGAAAAACAAATTTCAGACACTAAGAGTTACGATTATACAATATTATAGTACAGATTTCTTCATATTCGTACTGGAGAGGGTGTATTTCGTGCTTATTTAAAAAATTTAAATAAAAAATCGCGATATTTCATGGATATATTTCACTTAATAATGATGTTTTAAGCATGTGTAAAGCTAAATACAGCTAAGAAAAAGTTTTTTACATTATTGTTATTGCTGTTTAAAAAATAGTTCCTTAGTTATGACCAAGGTCTAGAAGTTAATGCACTATCAGGATACTATATATGCAAGCAAATGTGCTATTTGAAATTTTTAAAATATGCTCCGGAACAAATGAAGTTTGCTCTAACATTTATGTTTTTTTAAACACTTTACGTTGTCTTGCTAATGGAACTACATTAAAAATAAACAAAATAGTCCTAGAAGATGTATAAATTATATTAAAAACCATTAAAAAAACCGCCAGTGCAACAAATCTTAGTCAATTAACGAATGAACTGATACGTTCATTAATATTACACAATCAGTTCCGAAAACATTATATGGTGTACTGTCAATTAGTGTACAATCGGTCCTCAAAACATTTACTTAGCTAAATATGTTGTAAATTCTTGAATTAACAGAGATATGCACAATTTTTAAAACCTGTTAGAAATATGCCGTTAAAAATATGAAAAATTAATAAAATATGCACAAATTTTTAGATCTAGCACTTACGATGCATTATCGCAAATTCATCAAAATATGCAACTTTATGCAACATGAAACCATACACTTTCTGTTATTTCTTTCATTATTGTACACATTTTCACACTAGCATGTAATATGGTGCAGTATAATATATATCAATAACTTCCGAGGCCTAGTTATAAGTCTAAGCAAGTTATAACTTAATTTAATAATTAAACATAGTAAGGTTAGGCCTATTGGTATCCCTCAAAACTGTTTTTATTTTAACAATTAATCATAGTAAGATTAGGCCTAATGGTATCCCTCAAAACTATTTTCGTTTTTTAATAATTAATCATACTAAGGTTAGGCCTATTGGTATCCCTCAAAACTGTTTTTGAGTTTTAATAATTAATCATAGTAAGGTTAGACCTATTGGTATCCCTCAAAATGACATATTCTATTAAATACATTCAACTCTCTCGATGTGGTTTGCAAATATAGGAACAAGTTTGAAGACCAGACTTCGACAGATATTAAATGAGATCAGTGAAGCAGACACAGAATGTTTCTAGAACTCCATATAACAGTTCAGAGCGTTTTCTTGTGTTGCGGGTTGCTGTTAATGAAGAGCTCGGGTACAGTACAAAGACGTCAATATTGAAGTGAATCCCGTGCTTTGCGGCTGCCGAGATTAACAGCAGAACATGTCCATGCATTGCAATGCTACGGGAATATGGCAGGCAGGAAATAAAGCTTCAGAAACAAGAACATCCCTCAGACAATGAAATATAAAATGAAGGAAAAAAACACCGGATTGCTGAAAAGCGGTAGATAGTTTGTGTTAGTGGTTCTTTCTTTCCTTTAACACATGGGTAGCGTTTTAATTTATAAATCAGTGTTGCTGCAGTTTAAGTTAATTAATAAATTCTAGAAGAACCAAGCACGCTGATGGGATCCAAGATGATAATGTTTAATAGGTCTATTAGTTAAGTTCAGTTTTTAAGGGCTCACATATACCTTCTGGCACTAATATATTATAAAATCCGATTTTCGGTGCCCCGAAGCGTTTTGATTGGCTCTCGAGGACAGCCACTCAGCGGCCGCTGCCACAAGTATTAGTATCCGTAACTAAGGTAAAGAAGACCAGCTCAGATGTATCAGTTTCTGTCAGTAGAAATAATAGACAATATTACTTATTAAAGAGCGTGCTTTAATTTCTAGAAGTTCTATCCAGCTGGTACTTTACATAAACTTTATTATTTGCCCATTTGACAGCATACAAACAATAAGTTATACTTATTATAACGGGTATAATGTTGGTGCTAGGATAATATTGCATGGTCCATTTGATTCTCAACACAGTGCATTAAATTATCGATTTTTAGTCAGTTCTGCTTGATTCATTCCCATGTCAGGATTAATAAATATAAATAAATAATTTAAAAACATATAGCTGTTGAATAATTAAACTCAAATACCTTCCATAATAATGCTATTGATATTGTGAATTTTATCGAAATGTACGGCTACAGATATCTGCATTATACTTTAATGTGAGTATTTTTTAGTTTAAGTGCCCCTCACTTGTGTGCACAGTAATAAACCTAATACAATTCTTGACAGATTGTTTTCAGATTGAATTTAATTCATTCCTAACCTATACGGCTGCTTGAAACCTATAACCAACATCATTACATCATTAAATACATTTACATCACTAATATTAAAATACATTATGCCAAGAAAATGCAATATAATTTGGTTATAGTTGTCTATCTGAGTAGATGCACTACAATACATCCCACAATGAAAAAAAATCCGTACTAACATTATGAATCTAGCTAAACTTAGCTAGCACGAATTGCACATCTTTAAAAACCTTTTCTTCAATGTAAAATAATTTAAGAATATACTTTATTATTATGTGTATATTCTGAACTTTTAATTTTAAAAATGTATTGTATACAAGGTACTGTAGCAGTGGTGTTACTAAATTGTAGCGTTGTGAGTCCATCGATCATTCCTGTTTCGGAACCTCAGTGTTCTGTCAGTTGCTATATCTGTAAAAGTAACTTAATGATAAAATGATTATTTTCTCAGCCCCTGTAACGGGCTTAATTATCTAGTTACTATATATCTAAAATCTTAATAATATATTTATTGACAGCAGTTTGGTACAAATAGATGACATTTTATGACTTTATTCATAAGAAATTCATATTTTATTTTCGAATATATTTTATTTTTAAAAACACTAAGTTTAAAGTAAATCCACTTTGAATTTACTGCTCATTGGGGAAGGTTACGATATTTTGTTTTCCAGTGCATGTGAAAATTGTCACTTTTTATCTAGTTATAATGAGCCTCAATTTAAAACTATGCATTTCAGGTAGTGATAATTTTTTGACGTTAAATTGACGTGCTAAATGAATGCATTAAGTCGCAGAGTAGTGCCAGGAAAATTAGACAGTTAAAAAATCTCATCGACCTCATCGGGGTTTAAACCCGCGAACTTCCGCTTTGTAATGCTGTTCTTGTAAGTTATAAGTGCACTTCGACTTACCCCTTTCAGACTTAGGTCATGTTAATATAAAACGGAATATATAAAAAAAAAATATTGAAAAAATGGAATATATAAAACGGAAATGTTTAATTAATTTATTACAGAATATCTATTGTCAAAAAGTAGTTTCCTGTTCATGGAATCATTAATATTAATAATAATAATTTATTGTTAATTTTATTAAACCCTAGAAAGGACAGCTCATTGCCTCCAGGACGTAGAATCCAAACATAAATTTGGTACAGGCATAATGCTTAATACTAAATTATTACTGTCATTTTGGGTCGTATAAATGGTTGCGCAGTAGCAACAAGGAGCCTTCAACTCCGATATGGCTATTTTGTTGTGAATTCCAAGTGAATGCTATAAATTAGAAAGGGTCTAAGTGGCAAAATAAGAAAATTTAAGTTATATGGTTTAAAGAGGTCTATGTGCCGTGCGGAATACTTTTATAAAGGGTTTATAGCTTCAAAGAATTTCTTGTAGTTTTTAATGTCCCCGGAAGATGACAGGAGCTGTACCTCCAGCTGTGTTGAAATGAAACACGTTTATCAACTTTTCTCGGTTCTTCATTTTTGGCACATAGACCCTTTCTAATTTATAGTATTCAAATATAAATTAAATTCACGACAGAAATTGGCAAACAATTAAGCAATGGTAAATCTTGACTATTATTATAAGTCCGGTCACCTGGATTGGAGAATCCCTGTCCATGTTGCCTTAAAGTAGTCCTCAGTTGGAATATAAATGCCATGTTTTTCTTAGTGAACTTGCTGAGATTGTTCATCTACTTCAAATCTGACTGTCGATTCAAGAATCAGAGCCTTCCATCAATTGCTATGATATTCACTTTTCTGATGCCTTCTTCTTTGGCAGAAACACAATGGGGACAGAATTCAAGAACATGAGGAAGGGTTTTTTTTTTCTCTTCTCGCCGCAGTGTCTACAGTGTTACCGACTTGACTTCATCCGTGAAGAGCTTTGACAGAGCTAAACTGGTTTGAAGTTTCAATTCTGTTAGCTATTTTGAACTAGTGAGTCCATCTTAGGTTGCTACTCATTTGTTTCCAAGAAGAAGTTTTGCTTCTTGTGAGGCTCTTGTATTCTGTTATCCTCGCTGCCCTGGTGCATCTTACAATCTAGTTTAGATTAAAATTGACCAAATATTTTTTTATAGTGTAAATGTCAGTGAGACAGTAGGTCGTATGCTACAATTAAGAAATATTTTAAACAAAATAATATTGATGAAATCCAACCGCCACTGATGTAACGTTATTGACTTGTTTTATCTCAATTTGTTTTGTCTGGATGGAGAGTCGCCTTCACGTTAGAGATGAAGTGTCCGATACTGTTAAAAGGAATCTCGTAAACCTTACTGTGGAGGTCAGAGTGTAAGTATTACATCTACTCAAGAAATAAAATCTAGGCAACATATAAAATATTTTAAACATTATTAAATTCTAGTCATTGGTTTACATTTTTAATAAATAAAAATGCAAAATATGTTACACTAGCTCTCGAAGATAGCCAATCAGCGACCGAACTGCCACAAATCGGCAAATGAATTACACTTTTGAAAGCGAATACTGGGTGATTACGTAGCCTACGCGTGAGGTATCATTTGAAAGATTTTTCGCTGCGGTGTCATTAATTTTCAAACTGTTGTTATAAGTGTTTTGGCTGAAATATTGAAATTAAAATTTAATATTTTAAAGTCGAACATAACGTTTCGTTTCAATATCTCAATCCAAAGTCCCTTAAGCGATTCATTCAATTAACAGTATACAATGAAACAAAATTATAAATAATAGCGATTATAGTCAACTTTGAAGCTAAAACTATTGTTAAATCTAGACTAAACTTTAATTTGAGTTGCCAATATTTCATTTTAAACACTCCTTATTTATTTATTTATTTATTTATGTGTCAGTATTAATGTATTCGCTGAAGGAATGCTTAGGGTACAGCTTGAAGCTGACTTCGCTGTGTGTATGTGATAATGTACATGTTCACTGAATCATATTACAAACAAAATTGATAGTGCATTCTGTTTTTAAGAGTTTGCTATGTGATTATAAACGACTGTATAGTAGTGAACCTAATTACTTAACTAAATTCCGGTTTGGGTCTACTATAGCTGGTACTGCGGTTTTGTGAATGCTGCTTCGTGTGGTTACTTGGTCTGCTGGTTGACTACGAAAAATCGTACGATGCTGCCAACACCATTATTCGCCATGCCAGCAATGCAGCTCACTGTTATACTGTACTGTTATATTGTCTGCGGGTTGTCCCACAATGGGACGTGTTACGTTAAAATTAATTATACAACTCACTTTCTTAAGTAACAAATTTTGAACAGATATCCTAAATAACGCATAATAATATCCACATAGATAAGCCGCGGAGCGGAGGCGGCAGCCGTAGCAGAGTGTTGTAGAATAATGTTGATATCAGCAGGACTCGATTCATATAATATGACCACTTAATTTAATCACCCTGTTTAGTTTCAATCTGACAAATGCCCCCACACCCCGCTCACAGCGCACTAGTGACCAGCTGACGAACTACGAAGTACTCACCATTTCACATCACCATTTTTTGGATAGTTTTGTGTCTAATTCTTTGTGACATTACTTATATTTCGACTATACCTACAAGAAATGGCATATGGATTCTACAGGTTTTCAACAACAATATAACAGGATATTTATCAATTTTTGGTGGTGAAAAAATAAATAGACCGAGTGGGCCTACCAGCTATAGAATCCCCCCGGTTTTTCTGTCTTTTGTCAAAAAGGAAGAAGTGCGAAAGTTTCACACAGGTTTACTTTATTTTCGTACATAAATAAATTGCAATAGAATGTAGATATGTTTCTTAGTTTTAGTGCGCATCTGCTATCTCGTGGAAAAAATGTAACCGATAAAGATTCACTTACTGGTTATTTTTTCCGCTCCAAGTTCTCTAAAAGAAATGAGACGAAAGTAACTCCCAGGAAAGGCACAGGAAATGTATCGTAAAAATGATAAGCTGGTGCGAATAAAAAAAAAGCCTGACTCGCTTTTCCGCAATGAAGAACTAGATATTCAGATTTGGTTAGCATGTCAGAGTTCCGGGGACGTACAATTTGCGGAAGTCAGTTTTTATGAAGTGAAGTGAAGTCTGCCTACTGCAGATAACGTTATCCACATTTAACTATTTCCACAACTCGTCTTGACAGGCCGAGAGGAACCAGTCTTACAAAATATGGCTTAACAAATACAAAAATAATGTCATACTAATCAAGTGAATAAAAAAAAAAATGAAATCTAAGCATTATAATTGCTCTCACAAGCATGTAGTGTTACACCATGTAATGGAGCATGCAGTAATAAAACCGTGGTGTTAATAAATAAAAAATACAATGTTGTATGATTATTTTCATATATTTCCACCTATTGATGAGGTGGTTAATATTTATTTAATATTATAAAGTATCTGACATCCAGTAAGAAAGTCTGTTATTACAAAGTAAATAATTTTAATCTTAACCAAAACATTCTTATTGGTTCTTATTTCTAAAATAGGTGGTATTAGCCTACACATTTCAGTTTTCTCTAACGCCATCTCATATTGTTGAATGATCCTTAACGAAAATGATAATATTTAGTAGATGTGATGGTATTGCTTTAGGTGCCATCGCTGTATGATTATGTTCTACGAGGTTTCCCAGGCTCAATATATTGCTGTAGGCCTAAGTACCCATTTCGACGAATTAATAGATTTTTCTAAGTTGATTAGCTAACCGCAAACTAAATAACTTAAAGTCAGGTTTACTAGGGCAAACAATCATGTTGTTCGGAGCACAAGACTTGAAAAAAAAACCTTCCACAATCAGATTAATCAGTAATGAAAGTATTTTTAAAACATAAACATAATAGATGCTACGTAAAAGTACTAAAATAACAATTTTTGAAGGGTGGAATATAATCACAATATTATCTACATCCAAGCCGATGGTTATATTCAAGGTTTTATTTAAATAAATAATAATTAAATAAATAAATAAACATACCAATTAAAGTTAAACATAATCAGCGTAAGACAAAAGGTAAGAAAATACTTTCTCAAACAAAACAAAACACCACCACGATATTTCGTTCTGCATGTCATCCATTATTTGTTAGCTTAATGTTTTCGTCATCTGCTTTGCACATTTAACCCTGCTGTTCTGTTAATTTTTGCTTTACTTACAAATATTTTATTCTCGTCAATATGATCCGACTTATCAAAATGCTGTAGAAAACGTCTACACACATACATCTTCTATACACATATATCTTTTGTATAGTTGTTAGCTATCGACATTATTCTATTCCAGTAGTGTGTTAGTAAAAAAATTATTATTATTATTATTATTAACAATAATAAAAGCACTACAGTTATTTTCTTACTAACCTACTTACTGATTGCAACACACACACAAACATGCTTATGAAAAGAGTATTTTTGGATTCAGGGGACCTCAAAACGTATATTTATGTTAACAACGCAATTCGAATTTAGGGGTCAAAAACAATACTTTCTCTCAAAGTTATTTAACTACACAATACCAGCCTTGACTTCCTGTACCTATAGTACCTATGGTTCGTGCAGACGAAGTAAAAATACATCTTTCTGATGACGCCAAAAATATGATCTCAACAGTGAGGGATATCCTTGATAAAGAATCGGGCCCAAGGCTTAGTGCTTTCCTTCTCTAGATGTTCTACCAGAGAGAGTTAAGAAAAAATCCTGCAATGTTTTTCCTTTTTAATCAGCATCATGACTGTGTTTGAATTTGTGGCATTTCTATTAGCAGAAGTGAAACGCATTTTTCAAGCTGGGACACATGTGAAGTTACGTGTTCCCAATAATGTCAATGTTGAGTGAAAATGAGTATATAATCTTAATACCTTAGGAACTACCAAGACCATACTCGCTAGCAGGAAATATATCGAAGTAAAATAAAAAAAAACATGGAAATTCTGGGAATGGAATCCGGGATCCCAAAGTTTGTGTTCAGCAGCACTGACTACTAGGATATCCCTCATGTAGTAAAATAGTTAAAGTTCGTAGTTCATAAAAATAAATAAAATCATACGAAGTTAAACATAAAATCATAAGAAACCATGAAGTCAGGAGCAGAGACGTACATTATTTATCTTCAACAATTGCGCAAGAAAGCGTTATTCGTAGTCGGGATTAAATCTTTTGTAGATTATAGCGCCCGTTTCCCCCAACATTTCTATTGTGAAAATTGGTTTCCCTGCGAAAAGGACTTGCTCATGGTTAGGTAGATGTTTTCTAATAAATTTTTATTTTATTGTACAGGGTTATTCATAAAGATGGACCCAATTTCATTAATTTGTATTTAATGAAGTATAAATTGGAGATGAACAATCTATATACTAATATAAAGAGGAAGTTTCAAAGTTTTTTTTAACACAGGTTATAAATGTTCAATATGTCCTCCCTCTGCTGCAAGGCAAACATCTAAGTGGTAGCCAAACTCGTCTCACACGCCATACAGTTGAGGTATTCCTAGTTTCTACTAGCTCTATTGGTTGATTTTCTTGGACTACGAACAAAACTGTCTTCCATTGGTCTGATGGCATCCTCTTGGACTACGAACAAAACTGTCTTCCATTGGTCTGATGGCATCCGGACGGCCCGGACTTTTTCCTTTGCAGAGACATCCAGTTTGTTTTAATTGCTTAAACCAATGGCTTATGCTTTTCCTAGTTGGTAGTTCAATGCCGAATTGCTGACCAAAATTCCCGCTGCACTGTAACTGCCGATTCACTTATTGCAAACTCAAGAACGCAGAAAACCTTATGCTGCATAGTACCCATCTTACTCACAACTAACAGTGACAAGAAATGCCTGCCTATTGGCGCGAGCAGCCATTTACGCAACATTCACGTGACAATCACCGTCCAAGCGATGGAAAACAAAACTTTGGAACTTCCTCTTTCATTCGGTATATAGAATGTTAATATCCAATTTTTATTTCGTGAAATACAAATTAATTAAATTGGGTCCATCTTTTTGAATAACCGTGTATTTTTATAATTTTGAAGCTACAATATTGAAGAGGTAAAATAAGGTATTTACTGAAATAATTCTGTTCACCATACATGAAAGAACCAAAATTTTTCCTAAAATATTTGTAGCGAATACTGCATTATTGTGTCACGTAGATTGACGAATTAAATGAACGTATCACCACAGTATAAGTATGGTATCACTCTCTCGAATCCTATGTCCCCATGTTGGGACGAAGCGTATTTGAATGGAGGTTTCTGTTTACTGATGTTAATTTTGTTACTCTTATTTTCCTAGAGAGGGCAGAGGGACAGGTGAAATGAACGTATGAGATAAGTAATTTTCTTCTAGAATTTTCTTTGCTTTTGAATTAGTGTTATTCGTACTTTGGCTCATCCTATAATATGCGGTTGTAAATATAAACTACAAGCGGAAGAATAAGAAATTTCTGAGATACGAAAGAACGTGCATCAAGTACTGGAGCTGGAGCGAGTATACAACCGGAAGAAGCTAGTTTACAAGTTCCGGTTGCAAAGAAACTGAGTTCAATAAAATTACCATGCTGACAAGGCTTGTGAGAGCTTCACACAACGTTGAGCTGTAAAAACATTACAGAACACTTCTAATGTTGCAGTGGGTAATAAATAAACTCCACGTAATGCAGTTTTTTTAGTGCACACTGAATTTTATTAAGAAGTAGATTTTCGTCGGAACACAGCGTAATCGTTACTAATTTCTTCAATCATCCTCGTTCTTTTATACATTTTATAAGTATCACTAATTGTACGTTAGACAGATATTAACAAACACAAATACTTGAGGAATTATAAATATTACACACTGCCTGTGTGTAGGTTAGACTGGAAATGTAGAGTCAGACTAATAATCCAATGCGAATGCCGGGATTTGAATCACAAATATTTGGCTCTCTGTGCCGCTGCGCTATCAATTGAGCTACCATGGAAACATGCTGGTACAACATTAAATTTTCCAACTCACTCACATATCCCAGTATACCACCAGGCGTTTTCAATATGAGATACCAACCCAGTGGCGACTTAAAAACTTGTAGGTGCTTAAGGCCAGGGCTTCATAGTGAACCACTATTAGGCTAATTCTTTCACACTGTAAAGAGAGAAAGAAAGAGATATAAATGGTCGACTTATCTATTGAAAATCATAAAGTCACATTTGGATATTCATCAAAGTCCTATAGTCAATTGAATACCCGAGTGGAAAAAATGTTGCGACATTTTTTCTTAATGCAATATTTTAATGGAAAAAAATATCATGCACTCTGTTCAAAACTTTAGTGAACTCTGGCGAGTAAAAATGAAATTACAACCTTTGAATGTATAGAAGGTTGTGGAAAAACGTTACAACGTTGTTGACGCAAAGGAACGTTCTCCGCTTGACAGTGTTATAAACAATAACGAAAAATAAGAAAAAAAGAAAGATTTATATCGATAAACTTCATCGTAGTCCAGTGAAGGAATAAATATAATATAGGAGAGAAACCACTTTATATTCTCGATATAAGAAGTGCAGTACAGTCCCGCTTTACCGAACCCCGTTATTCCGAAAATCCGCCTACTCCGAACAGAGTTCAGAAAAAAAAACACCGATTTTTAAAACTTAAAAACAGGAGAAATTAAAAAGACGTTCGTAAAAAAAACGTACATTTATTGTTATACTGTACAAAGAAGTTAAATAGAGACATACATAGAGCCTAAGCTTGATGAGAACGCCTGAAACCAAATTGGAATGAAAGCTGGCACTTAATTTACTCCTTAAGAAGTCAATACATTGATATCATTCATGAAATCCGCCTATTCCGAATTCCCGCTAAACCGAACGGCGTTCGGTCCCAATTCGTTCTGAATAGCGGGACTCTACTGTACCACAGAGAGTTTGCCATAAATCACCAACAATTTATTACATCTTTATACAAAGCGTTTGCCATAAATTACCAACAATTTATCATGTTCAGTTCTCAGTCGAAACAGTTTGAAGGATTTTGGCTATTGAGTTTTTCAATACCGGTAGTACCGGTACTTACACTTTCTGTTTTCACTCACTAAGTAGGTCAGTTATGTATGTGGATCTCTGAAGTCTTTTGTTGTGGTAGTGTGTTTACTTGATCCAAGATAAGTACGGAGCAAACGTAAACAACCTAATGTGAAACTACAACGCACAGTTCACAAGAGTTCGTTTCTGAGACTGTTTAGTCGATTACATAATGAAACTTTCTTCTTTTACGTTAAGCGCCAAGGGTCCCGGTTTCGATTCCCAACTCTGCCATTGATTTCTTTTTTTACTTTGATTTTGGTTTAATTTTGACTGATGACTTGACACCTCCTGTATTCTCCTAGGATTTTGAAAACCGTTCTTGAAACCATCCAACGGACTGCGCCACTTTCAATCCTGTACCTTGTACATATACTTCAGGGTTTTCTTTGAATACTTTGTATATATTTACAATCTGTATCTTCTCGCCACTGGACAAACCTTTTCTCGCATGTCTCTTTATTGGTAACGTAAGTTCTGAAGGCTGAATTTTTAGAGGCTATGCCTATTACTTTTACTTACAATTTGTAATATACTTCATCGCCCATTAGGCAAGTACAAGGAATTAATTAATGTGTATTTTATTTAGTAACTTATGTCACTTTTTTCTTCAGAATCAACAAATTTGCCAAGACAACGATAAAAACAAATGAAATCTTATTTGCTAGATATATTATGTTGTAAAACATGGAAGTAAACATCTAACTGAGCTTGTCGCACTATCTTGAAGTATGCACTGGTGCGATTAACCAATAAAACGACAGGACACAGTTAGTCATGGCAAGTCTGTTGTTTACTTCTGCTCCGTACATATCTTGGATCAAATATAGTCCATTCGCTGTTGATATTGTACAGTAGCATAGTGTATATCTCTTGTATTATCCTGTATTTATGGCATACTTCTGGGCCTCTCTCTCTCTCTCTCTCTCTCTCTCTCTCTCTCTCTCTCTCTCTCTATATATATATATATATATATATATATATATATATATATATAGAGAGAGAGAGAGAGAGATATATATATATATATAGAGAGAGAGAGAGAGAGAGAGAGCTATATATAGCTAAGACATCTGGAAGAAAATTATAAAAATGAAACCAAACATTAGCGTCCTTATGTCTCACACGCGTGAAGTTGTGTCAGAATTGTTATTCCAGTCAGTGGCTACATGTCTCCAACAAAATCTTATTTATTGGTTCAGTGCACAACTATGTCCACCTTGATCACTTCTATGCCAGTTGCAGACATATTCCTGTTGAAGCAGACCAAGAAATTCTCGATTAGTTTAAAGAATAAAAATACATCAGTTTCTATCCGAGAGTTATATTTAAGGGAATATCACAGCTTCGGCGGCTGAATGTGTAATTATTTAATGCATGATATGGTGTTAAAAATACATGTTATTATACCATTTAGCTCGCTAAGTAAGATAAATAAGTTATAATATAATGGATAAGTGATAGCATCAACTCAACAAGCTTATATTTTATGCCTTGTCCTTTCGATTTTCTTGCAGATGTGTCTAATGATTAAAACCTACATAACAAGATTCTCTGAAGGTGACTCGGGAGTATCGAAAGGCTTATGCATAAAATATAGATTGTTGAGCTGATAGCAACAATTGCCCATTTCATTTACATCCATTGGTTTTTGAAACTGGTATATAACTTATGCTTTTTATTGTAAATGTATCACACCATTCATAAATGATACAATTTATTTAATCATTAGCTCGTTGACATTTCTTTTCTCGCTGAGAGCTCGTATGAAATTCTGTAGAGGTAAATTCCGTAAAGCGTATCAAGAATTTAATGTATAACGAAGTAGAAATATAGGCATTCTGAAAATTAGTAAGGCAACCTGTAATAATTTGATGCCTTGTTTATACTTAACATTGCATTTTCAGTATGAAAAATAAGAATACAGTCATTGCAGTACTTGTTAGGAGCGGTTGATAACAAGAACATTACTCGGTCTTCAGTATTAGTTTTAAATAATGTTCATACCCGACATATGTACTAGTCCCAAAACGGAGAGACAGGAAAAGGCTCTGTGTTTAAATGGAACATGGAAGAAGAGACTCTGTAGGAAATAAAGTCCGAGTGGACAGGACTGATTAGTTGAATGGTCAGAGAAGAACTTAAGTGCTACTTTACGATTCCTGTAGGTGGCGAGCTCCTGAACTTGATTCCCTGCTTTCAACTTTTACAGGGATGTCCAATTCACTTCCCCTTTGTAGAAATCACAGTCCGACAAATTTACGAACACTTAACACCATGATAAAAGGAGATGTTGTAACTCATACTGTAATAATTCAAATAGAGTGCTTTCTTTCCACGTTTCAAATAATCGGAATGGTTTCTTTTACTCTAATTAGTCATACGAGATCTTTCCTTCATCTTGTGAAATTATTTCTCAATATAAGAATTTTCATCTTGCAATTTTTTTAAAGAATGGTTTTCTTTTTTTCAACTTTTAAATTGTTATTTTTAAAACGAGAAATGAATCTTTCTATCACTGTCCTTACCTATGCCAACATAATATTGAAGTTTTATTGTTTCAATAAATTTTAATTTCATTTGTTATTTTATTTCGTAAGGAGCTAATAGTAGACTCATAGTGGACTTAAAAAAAGCATGAAATGAACACAATAAAAATAAATTAATAACATCGACAATTGGAACAATAGTTGGAAAATTCAATTTGGAACTTACATCTGAAATTGAACTGTGGGATCTAATGAAATCACCTTGGATCTCATTACTCGTTACACGAGCCTTTCTTCTCTACGCTCTTGTGGTTACCCCTCGCACTGCGGCAACCCTTCTAGCACGTGTGCAATATAGGACGGCTAACGTGAGGCATCTAACTAATGTTATTACTTTTATACACTCTTCTCTCGCCCCCACACAGAACTGGCAGAGTTTTAAGTTCGTTATAAGAGCTTGCACATTTAATACAGTTCACTGTAATATTTACTGCTTCCCCATCCTCGCACTTTTATGACTTCTTCCTTAGTTCTTTTCTTTCTTTGCGCTTCCTTACTGAAATAATTGAAAAGGACTAGATATAATACTGAACAAAATATAATTACTGAAATGTAATTGAAATGTAATTGAAATATAAGATAGGTTGAAGTAAATTGTATTAATTAAAATACCTATTATGTTTAAGCTAGTCTTTCTGGTATGTGTTTCATTCATAAGCAGATGACCTCGTACAGAAGTATTACCTTAAATAAATTAAAAGTTCACACATTGTTCCATTACATTACATGCTAAGTTAGAATAAAATGTTTTACATTGTAGCCTGTTATGTATAGGCCTATTAGTTTCTGTACAGTATTTATTCAGTAGAAAAATTATGAATTTACCATACAATATCAAGATATTAAAAACATACGACGTCAAAGAAAACATATAATAATGGTTCGCAATATAAAAACCGCTGATCCTCGTTGGGTTCATTTATGGGGATATATTTCAGCATTAAATAAAAATCCCAATAGTTAAATGAATTTTCTAATTTTATACTAACTTTCATATTGATAGAAACTTCCTGAATTAATACTGTTCCTCGTTATTGTTGGATACATTAAAAAAAATCTAGTGGAACTGTAACACTGGTTTAGTTTTGTTTTCTTTCATAAAGCAGTCAATGTACGAGGGTCGTCCAGAAAATAATCCACCACAGTTATTTCTTCAACAATTATTTATTGGACACAATGGAACTTACCCACAAGAAATAATGATGTTTCTTCTACACTCCCTATTTTTCCACGTAATCTCCGTCCCGTTCTATGGCCTTCCTCCAGCGAGACACAAGGACGTGTATGCCCTGTCGGTACCACTCCTTGTTCTGGTCACGATGCTATTTCTGCAATGTGCGAATCTCCTCTTCGTCATCCTCAAAATGCCTTCCGCAAATGGCATCCTTTAATGGCTCAAACAAGTGAAAGTCTGAGGGATGCACATCACTAAACAGGGTTGTACAGTGTTACCCCAGCCACCCTACAGCCCTGATCTAGCTAGGAAGGCCATAGAACGGAATGGAGGTTACGTGGAAAATTAGGGAGTTTAGAAGAAACATAATTCTTTCTTGTGTGCAAGTTTCATTGTGTTCAATAAATAATTGTCGAAGAAAAAAATGTGGTGCATTACTTTCTGGGCTACCCTCGTACTTCAATGAATTCTCGTTCATCGGCCTAATGGTAGGGACGATAGGCACAATTCGCCAAAATGACTAGTTTGAGTGACTCGCGGACTGGACAAAGATATCTGTTATATCATCGTAGTTGCTGCAATTATCGGTGTATATTTTAAGAAGCCATTTATATAGAACATAAGATCTCTATATGCATATGCCATGCATTTTTTATTAGCTTAGAAAAGTGTTTTTGGGTTACTTATAACCAGGGCCCGGATTCTAATGACATGTCACCTTTTTATTGATGCTGCTTAGACATTGCCAACTTGTGGATAAATCCTAATCATGGCCTCTAGATTATAGAAATGAATAATGAAGTCATGAAACCACAATGTTGGTACATGTAGAGAAAGGAAACATACTGTATAAAACCCCTGAAAAATTCCTACAATAATTTAAATTATGCTAAGGCACGTTAATAAATGATTATTAAGCATTGAAATACAATATGATATTCATATTCCAATTGGAGAGTCATTTTCTCAAAGCTGTTCGCATGAACTCCACTATACTAAGGGAAGCGCCGTACAGGAGCGAACACTACTTCTCCGTCACCGGTGTACTGCGTGCAGTATCCAGGCTACACAAAGGCGCTAGTCCATAAACTTGCATGGGGAGGTATTTTTCTCTCTTACGTAGGTCATGGAGGGTCTTACGTCCACTGGAGGTTAAGGATTTCTGAGTTTTAGACAATCGTCCCATGGAATATTATAACTAGGGGGCGGATTTTTATGACATGTCATATTTTTTCCCTTCGCATTATTTCAGGTTTCCGACTAATTTAAACCCGATTCCAAGCATCGGATCAGCTTTTATTGTGCATATAACTGTATATTTAGGAAATTTTCAACTATTGTAGCATATTTAGTATGATTATGCATACTTAGGTCATATTTTTTTTTTTGCATATTTGTGTGCATATTAAAGAAATTTTGAAGTTTCATATAATTTTTTGCAGATTTTGCATTAAAATGATACTTTTTGAGAATTTACAGATATTTTAAATAATTAACACTATATTTTAATAAAATTTATTATAATGAAACTTAAAAAAAATATACACAATGTGTAAGTTCTATACGTGTTTGCGTTTAAAAAATATTTTTAAGAAAGATGCCAACTTTTGCATTACAATATTTTACCTTAAAGTATCATTAACTTTTCGCCGTCATTTAAAGGGCAAGGGTAATAAATAATGGATATTTTATTTGACATACATTAATGAATAATTCTGTAGAAAAAAGGAAGAATGAGTTTTCCATGGCTTTTAATTTTAATTGCTCATTTTTCGCATGTTTCCTATTTATAAGATTATTAAAATAAACCTAAAGATTAAGATATCTTCTCAACACATCTACTTAAAACTTTATAAATTTAAATTACTTTAAAAGAATTTTGATTTCAGAGTATCAGTCAGTAAGGTTGACTTCAAAGGACATTTTGAACAGCAACTCTAAAAGGTGAATTTCACAATGAAATCACTTCCAGCAACGAGTAAGAGGAGATTTCACTTTTTGTCAGCGCTAGTAAATTAATTGGTTCTACTTAATAATCCTGGCACCTGAGGCTACTTGATTTCATTACAGACTTACCCACTTTCTACGTATGCTCTGTACAGATTCAGTGGCTTGCATTCTAAATGTAAAATTAAGGGAAGAGAATGAACAAAATGAAAAGGATCTTACAATGTGTGGCAAACAAAATAAAAATAAGAAAATTAAGAAGGAAAGGTTGTTAAAACACATGTAATAAAGCAATTCAGTAGAACAATAAAAATTAAGATTTTGTATTAAAAGGAAGACGACAAAAGGAGATGAAAGAGCGAAAGAAGAAAGACACCTTTAAATTTGGAAGGAGCTATGTTGTGCCAAACTGAAGTTTAAACACTGGGTTGATAAATAACATGGAAATAGTACATAAAAAGGCCATTTAACGTATTATAATATTGTATTATTGCGAGTCTTAACGCGTTTATTTTCTGAAAATGTGGACTGAATTAAATTATAAATTTTTATATACTCCTAGTTGTCTTTTGTTTTTACAGACATTGACTTTTTAACCAAAACTTGCTTGCGCTATATTAATTAAAGTATGTACATTTTTAAAAAGTCACAATTCGATTCTCTAATTCTTTCATTAAACATATTGCCGATATACCAGGACTAACACGATTGTTTTCCAGAGACATTAATAAAGGCCTTTTAAATTTTTGCACACAATTTTTACATTTTGCTTTGAAAATGATGGGAAATAGCCTGTGCAAGTAGGCTTTTATACCAACCTAATTTCTGATCATCCTTACGGTAGACAATATCTTAAACAATACAGGATATTGGATTTTAATGAGAAATCTAGTTTTATAATCCATTGAGTCAATACATAATTTTAAAAAGTCTATACCTGTGTCTGTGGACTTGAAAATATAAGAATCTTATCAGCACGAAAATTTACGTAGTAGTTTCATATGTTCCGAGAAAGTATTAAGAATGCATATATAAAACACTTGCTCTTACTTTTTCTACTACATTACTTGATTTTTTTCGATTTTCTAACGTTTTATTGAAATTACTAGCAAGTGCCCGCGGCTTCGCCCGCGATTACTTTCTCAACTGCTAGATATCGTGCTTAAATCATTTATTTAACAGAAAAGTAATTAAAACATATTTATTAACACTGACATAGTTTTTACATAAATTGGAGGAATTGCCTTCATTTTACTCTTAATTTTATTCTTTAACGTTAAAAGTATAAATAAACGAACAAAACGAATCTTATGCTACCATATGGGCATACAAATTCCAAATGAAACGATTAAAATGAACCATAGATTCATGAACCTTACCCAAATCATGCATAAACAATTTTATTATAACGACTGATATTTAAAAAAACTAAAATCCCGGCTTCGAGGTGCATTTCACTATCAAAATGCGCCACCCGGGGAAAAAAGACCTCAGATTAGAGTTCCCTAGCCCAAAAAACCCCCGCATAGTGTTTTTCGTCCAAATCATTCCATGTTTTCCCATTAAGGCTTTTTCCGCGAAACTTGTAAGCTGTAAAGAACATATTGATTAATTCGAACATTTCGATTAAAGGGTTGAATTTACTGATTATTTTACATAATCTTCAAAATTTTGAGCTACATAATTTACTCAAATATAAATTTTAATACCTTCTCTAATTTTCAAATTATTGTTTCATTTATTTCCAAAGCCTTATGTAAAGATTGCCAACAATACACTATTGTCATGTCAACTGTGATTTGGATTTGATAATTCTGTGTAAAAAGGGATTAAGTATTCTCAAAAACATTCTTTTTAGGGCATTTCAAATAAAAAATTTTCAAAATCCTTTCTTAGTGAGCACCTACATTATGAAACTAAGGTACTGTCAAAATTCGAAGTCTCTACCCATTATAGTTAAGGCTCTACGTTGATTCTCTGTCAGTCAGTCAGGACAAAGCCTCTTATATATATACATTAACTACTTGTATTGAGCCCAAAACTTTTCTTGAATCTTTTTTCATATTAGACCTAATAGTCTGAAGGATACCTGTGAAATAGTTGCTTTCTGCTACACTATGTGAAAACCTCGCTTCGCAGGGTATCCTGTTTGTAGCGAAGAATCCAACGGAATTTACATTCACGCCAAGTGGCCCTTTATTGTGTGGAGCAAGAGAATGTAGGATACATGCTTAGGCTATAGAAAGGCATGTAAGAATCTTGCATAATACTAATATAATAGCGTTTGCTGCCATATAGGAACATTCAAGTTGATATAAACATAATATAAAAGACTCGAGAATATTCAGTCTGGCGGTATGAAGGATGAGTTAGCTGGATTGAGCTGTAATACCATCACTGTCACATGCAGATCCTCCCACACGGCTGTTCCATTGTCATCATAGTCTCGCATTGTACTGATCCTACTCTGCATGTATACCAAGTTAATAATTCCACCAAGAATAATTTTAAAATTATTATTAAACAAGGATGCAACTAAGATCAATAGGGCTTGGAATTTGAAATATCACCTACTTCTGAGACATCACAGACAATGCAAGATGTAATATAAAAGAGTCACACCTCAAACGAACAAAGGTAGTCTACTTTTATTTTCCTTTTTTGCATGTTTCGTAATTTTATTCTTTAATGGTCTCTTTTTTTTTTTTTTTTTTTTTTTTAGGAAATGTCCATTCTTTCGTTGCATTTTCCGTATTTTGTCTTCAGAATGGAGTTTTCCAACGTTACAGACCAAGCGATCTCACAATTCCTTACCTCCAGACAGTTATTGCTTATTGATTTGGTATCCTTATCATCAGACAGAAAAATAGGCTACAGCATTCATTAATAAATATAGTAAACCTAAAATTAATATAGTAAACCTAAAACTAGTAACTAAACATTAATAAAAGCAGTACTATAAAATACGTAAATTCCGTCTTTTATTGTTATTATTATTATTATTATTATTATTATTGTTGTTTTATTATTATACTTCTGTATGGGCTATTCCATTTTAATACATATTTAGAAATATTGAGTCTTTTTTCAACTTGTCATGTAATTTTCATAAATTTAAGGTAATTTTATAGGTCTTTTTCAGGTATTTTTAGGTCATCAGCTTCCGAGCCCTAATGTTAATGATAGAATTTTTTTATCGCTACTAAGAATTCGAATAGAATGAAAACTGAATGTCCACTTTTGCTGTAATATTTAGGAATGGACAATAGGATAGCAATAATCACCATACGTAAAGACTATGCGAAATATATGCCAGGCAATAACTGTGGGTACGTATCGAAATATTTAAAATGTAATATATATTGTTAGTGTGGAAATGTATTTAAGAATTGCAGTACAACTAAGTTGTAATTGGGGAATTGAATTGTGAGTTGAGTTAATAGTTCATGAAAATACTGGAAAGCCATTGCTGGACATAAATAAAGCTCTGGGTAAAAAGGAAGCCTATACAGAAGGTATATAAAGAGCCCATTGCAATAGTGATAAAATAAATTGCTATTATGTTCATATCATGTAAATAAAATTTGTTTCAAGAAAACAAAAAGGTTTATTGATATCAATAATGAGTAAATAGTTACATAGAAAATATAATATACTTCTGGGAATTTTAGTATTAAAAAATTAGAATGCTGGGAAGATGTAATTAATTTATAGAAATCGGATTACAGTTGAGGAAGTAAGCTTCTAGCAGAAATAACTACCAAGATTTCCTGAAGGTAAAGGTGGCCGGGACACAGGCTAACAACATCACCATATACATGTGTTCATTGTCTAAAAGGCCGGGACCCACAAACGCTAGGAAATAGGCATTCCATGGAATGTTTAATAGGAGGCACTTTACAATATGTACTGTTGCTTCTTACATCTTACGGCGTGTTTATAGTCGTACAGTCGTACAATCTTGGCACAAAATAAAGTTACGACTTGTAAAAATTTCCAATGGTCGGATGGTAGACCTAATCCCTCCAGGGATGTAGAGCCACGGAGTTTTGGTTTGGATAACATATAGATAGACTTGGTCTCAATGACGTTTATTTTAAATGTGTTCTCGTTTTAAAATGCGCTAAAGAGTACTGTTAGGTGAGCACGCGAATAAGGGCATGGTGTAGTTAAAACTTAAAGTTTTATACTTTAATCGTATTTTGAAACACATCATAAAAAAATTAAATGTGTTTTAAACTACTGGCTTGTCATACGAAGGATCTGTTTTACACTAGCAAAAATTTTGATAGGGAATATGGTTATGCTCAAGAAGCCACATATTAACATTAATATTTTTGGAAACATTTTATGCTCTTCATGTGCACTCTGCAATTAAATAAGTGAGGAATGGTTGTTCTAGAGCTCACTATATGATAGGAAATAACTTTTTTTTAACATCTAGGGAATTATTTAGTTTTACCGCTGCTTGTCTTGATATAGCCTAGGCACGCTTCATTCCATTTCTGTTGCTTACATTTATGTGAAACTTGAAGAAATTACTAACAATAGGTACTAAGTTTTACCCTACAATATCAGTGTAATATGTGCAATATTAATGCCAAAAGCTGCATGACAGCTTCATGACTAAAAAAATAGTTTTTCCTATAAAAATAATAAAATATTCTGTATATCCAAGGGGAATATTTTATTCATCTATAAGGAAACCCTGAAAGTTTTATTCTTTAGCTTGACAGGTTTTATGAAAGTGGTATCCTAAGTACGAAAAATGTAATTTTACAGGAGAACAAAAAGAATATTTGGGGAACTTACTAACAGTACTGTGCAAAATTTTAATTAAGAATGAATTAAGTTACTTGGAAACTAAGCATCCAATTTTTATGAACTAAACGCTATTTTGTTAACCAAAGATAGAGAAATATAATGGAACTAAAATTCGACTTTTGAATTTTTGAGCCCTATTCACGACCCCCTTAAATAGGAAAACACATAATTCACAAAAGATATCCAAGGAATTCTGCTTTCTGTGGATTTTGTTTTCTACTTTTGTTCTTTTATGAGCCTGCAAGTGCTTGTCATTAATTTTCAAGTAAGTTTACTTTGGAATTTGATTATGATGACTGATTGAAATTTTAGGATCAAAGTGTAAAATTATTATTTTGGCAGGACAGCCTTGTGAAAATTGGAACCGCCTCTTACCAGTTCTCTGTTCTTGCCTTCTTGAACCACCTTCATGCCATCCTTCACGAGTCCACGACCCAAGGTTTATATCTCCCAATTCGATGTGCCTACTATTCAATGCAAATACGCCACCTAGGAGTCTGCACTAGTAGATAAAATGAAATTATGTGTATGTCGCCGGATTTCGTGCCCTACCAACTTGACAAAAAACAAAAAGCGGCGGATACTTATTTCTCTGATACAGCGTTGTAACTAGACTACAAACAATAAATCTGGTGAAAATGCATTGCTTGCATTAACTTTAATTAGAAACCGAGGAAAGGGTTTAACATATTCTCGAACTGATTAATTTTATTAAGTAGAATTATACAATGATTCTACAAATAACGAAGATAGTATTACCTATCGAGTACTAAATAAAGTTCAAATTCTTTTACTTCCAGACTTTATGACTAAATAAACCACCTACCTAAGAATTATGCTAATAGTCATTATAGTAATACATTAATATTAATGAAAATATGTTACTTATTTCTTGGTCACGTTATATAGGTACAAGACTCGCTTAACTCGTTAGGGTTCAGCCCCAAAACCTCCCAGTATGGTATTCGGGATTTTTTAAATGTGACCACTTATCAAAAATAGAGTCAATGAATTTAGACTGTCGTAGACAAATGACTTTAGGGGTGATTAGTCTTAACACATTATCTTTTAGTTTATCCATACTTACAGCGCAGCTGGTATGATCAGGCACGCTCATGGCAGTAGGATGTGCTAATAAACTGCCAAATTTTACGATTTAGTTTCCCTATAAGTGCGAAAAAACACGACTGCAACTTAAAATAAAAACATATGGCTTTATCGAAGGTATAAACAATGGAGAAACGATTGAAAGTCATAGACAAAACTTGTAGATCTCTCAAAATCCGGTACTTTTGTTGCAATACTTTTTTTATATGACTTACCGTTTAGCCACCATAACTTCCAAAAAGGGTTCAGCACCGGATTTTTAAGTTGCGTCCGCAATTCTGAATGGTAAAGAATTAAAGATTTGAAATTCTTAGAATTTTTCCGCCGGTTATAAGCTAGAAATCTGTAATTTGCAAAATTTAAAGTGTGAACAGACCTAGCAATACAGAAAATATAACTTTTTAAAGGTTTATACTCAAGAAAAATCCTTTGCGTAGATGTTTATGCTTTGTGGTAGATAGATTGGTTCCATGTGATAATATTTTGTTCACACACCCATGTCAGAAACGTTTTCTTTACGTGTTAGGGAATCTGAAATGCGGAGTAGGACGAGTAGGTCTCAAAAATCTTAAAACATAACTCAAAGTGGCATCTACCAACTTCGACCACATGGTTATGTGATGTAGAATTCTTGGAAACGTTCCTGGATAACCAACTGCCAATTCAATACGTCAGGCTTATCATGCACCCTTCAGCAAAATGATTCTAATGGTGTGAGGAAAGGTGGGTAAGGAGGACCAGGTTATTGGGCATCCATTTTCAATTCATCTGTTGTCAAAGTTGGCATTCAAACGCTCCCACATTTCGAAGCGTCAACAGAACGTTTTCTGACATGGCCTGGGCTCGTAAACAAAATATCAGAGAGTAGCCATCTGCCTACCACAGAACCTCGAAGTTGATAACATACATTTATTGACATCTTCCTATCAGAATGCACTATATGCACTAATATCTATTATACAGAGTATCTACTCCGAAATGCCCGAATTTTGAGGACTTATTAATAACAGTAAATGCAATTTTTCTCAGGCATGACTTTATCGTTGAATACAACAGGAGTAGAAATTTCAGCCTGAGTTGCCTCACAACCAACATCAGGCGAGTTTGGCGCTGTTGTCATTCCATGCGAAAATCCCCTGTTTTCACTCAACGGACAAGTCAGACTTAAAAAAAATTCCCAAAATTCGGGTAATTCATTATAGACACCTGTGAACTGGCCTTCATTATCCTGACATATCGCCCTTGGATTTCTTTTTGTGGGGATAGGTGAAGGACAGGTTGTTGGAGTGAACCTGTACAGAAATTTAATAGTCACTAGTCATTTTTCGTGTAACCGCAGGGGCTCACTGGAAGTGTTGTGATCTTTTTGTACAAACTTAATTCTTAATACGACTTATTTTTGGGAATAAAATTCTCCTATCTTTATTTATATTGTACTGCGAGCAGTATAAAATTAGGGCATTTCGGTGTAGACACTCTGTATTTCTGTGACATGAATCTTCTATATTCTCATACAAAGAACAGCAACTAGATTTATGTTGGTATTGAGTTTCTTGCAAATTGCCGATGAAGGCCAGGGTCTGTGCAGAGTATTTGCATTATATAAAGCAGTGCATGGTCTGTCGGATGTTGTTTCACTTAGAGCATCAGACAACTAAATTTAATATGGTAATAAATGGCAGTTGTGATTCTTCTTTATTCTTCTGGAGACTAAATTATTATTATTGAATTCCCAAAAATACAGAACCCTATTTTACCAGATGGCATATTAGGGTTATAGATTAAACATATATACAGAGTATACAGTAAACTACATATACATATTACAATTTTGCAAAAACACTATTCATGAAACTTAAAACAACTTTGTAACTTTGCTTATTTAAGAAGAGACGGGAGATTGGTGTAGTAAAGTCAAAATTTAGAAAATTTAAATATAATATTAACTGATAACGTTCGTGCGTAAATAATGGACAATGAAATAAGAGGTGCCTAACAGATTGACTTTCCTCTTTACATTTACAATTTGCAGAGGTAGAAATTTTAAATCTATGCAAGTATTCACCAAATTTCCCATGCCCTGTTAAGAATTGAGTCGTAATATAATCCGGAATCAAAAGTGTACAAGCCATTCTATCTTGCACTCTAGGGAAAAACAAATCTTTCGTTGTGCTGCCGTTATTCGTTTCTTGCCAAATCCGATCCCATTGGCTGTGCATATGTTCTCTTAATGTTTTCTTAATGAAGGATATAGGGCATAAACTATAAGAAGTTTTAACATTTGAAGAAGCACCTAACTTAGCTAATTCATCTGCTTTCTCATTTCCTAAATTTCCCATGTGACCTCGGACCCAGGTTAAACAAATATGAATTGTGCTTGTATTTAGTGCATGTCTAATGTCTGTGGCTAGTGCATCCTTATTATATTTATCATCTACAGCTTGTAAAGCCGACTGTGAGTCACTGTTTATACAAGCACTATTGCTACTATCAATACACCATTTAACAGCTTCTTTTATGGCGAACAATTCCGCTTGAAACACAGAACAGTGTGACGATAGTTTATACAAAGCAGAATAAATTTCAGAAGCACTATTATCATAAACCACAAAAGCACATCCCACCATAACTTCCTGAGTTTCACAATTAATGTAACGTGACCCATCTGTATAAATGTAGTAAGAATGTTGGTCTACAAGTTCAGAACACAATTGCATGAAACTGGTGTTATAATGTGCTGGATGGCCGAGTAAACTCCAATGTACCGGTGTTTGTAGTTGTAAATGGGAGACAATATCGGGGATCTTTCGACCTCTCTTAATATTATTTATACTAGCCAAGAAGAGTCCACTCAAATATAAGGGCTCTATGGCAGCTATAATTTGGGCAGCATCAGTAGAAATTGTACGATAACCTCTTATCATTCGTAGAAGAAATCCTCTTTGTATTTGCTGTAATTTTTTCTGAGCCCATTTTTTATGTAAAATTTCTTCATAGGCAGCAACTAAATTAATGAGTAGCGTAAATAGTCTTCATGCAGAAGCTAAAAGAATTTGTCTGCATCATCTCAATTGAATTTGAAAACAAAACGCAGTCACTGAAACCATAGTTTTATAATTCACTTTAAATTAGGGCCCTGGGTCTGTATATTGAAAATGACATAAGACCATAAAAAACGAACAGCAAAGAATATAGACAAGTAAATCACTAGTTTCCAATTAGGTCTCGCGAATTCGGTCACCGATTTCAGTGATGAGTTTTAAGAAATGCTTCCTACTTTTTCTTGAGTCTTCATTTTGATCGTCACTTTCTTCTCCATCACCAACTTTTTATTCTTTTTCTTATTCTTCTTAGTTTATTTAGTCTTAGTCTTCTAGTTTTTTCCTCTTCTCCGTCTTCACCGTGTTCATTCTCTTCTTACTCCTTCTCTTTTCCTTTTCTCAGTATCTTCTCCTTTTATTTTTCTTATTTTATTTTAAATCTCCTAAGTCTGCTAAGCTGCTGTAATAAATAAAATTAATAACCCTATGGATCATGTACAAATAAATTTATAATGTCCATAAAACATTCCTCGTCTAATGCGTATGTAATACAGTCGAACCTCCATATAACGAAGACCGATATAACGATAAACCCGCATTAAGCGATATTTTTCTATGGTCTCAGCAAATTTCCTATCTTATGCCCGGTTTCTACAAACTTGTGAATTACCTATAGGTAAATTATCCATGGGCAAATTAGTTCCATTTCACCCACAATGATATAATGAGCAAGGCCTTGGAGTTGTACAGTTAATTTAATTCAGAAGGCTTTGATTCTCACTGTTTAAATTATTATTGATCCTACAAAGAGGTTAAATTTTATCCAGCCGTCCATGAAAGGATAAATTAACCCGACGATTTACCCTTGGAAAGATCTAGCCCGAGTTTGTAGGAACATTTTTTCTGTCATTTTCATATTTACCCAGAGGACATTTATCTAGAAACTCACCAAAAGTGTAAGTGATTGCTATCTTTAAATTATTTGTGTTTGTGTGGTGTTATTCTTGTGTAAATTCTGCCCATTGGATAATTTACCCATAGGTAATTCGCGAGTTTATAGAAACCGGCCATTAATAACGTTAATTGTCCCTTGCTATAGCGATATTTCGTGAACACCTTTTATAACGATACCATTTTGAAGTGAAATTGACATTCTAGACAGCAACTTAGTCCTTCAGGCGGTAGCAGGTAGCAGATCAGTGTCCTTCCCAGCTGGTGCGAACCTTTAAGCCACCTTATTCCTGAAGAGAAATTTTATTCTCAGTAGAGGGTGGAGTACAAGATCACTGACCAGTGTGATTGTTCTGTCTTTCTTCTTTCTTCCCTCTCTTCACTCTCTTTCTTCCTTCTTCTCACCCCCCATGTGACTGAACTTTCTGCGACGTATGCTAGGCGATATTAAACGGCTCTCCAGTCTTTAATGTTATTTTTCATTGGGCGGGCAAAAAATAGCTATGGCCTCCACTCAACAAAAATCAATGTCTCGAAATAAAATTAGCGGAGGTTAAAGATTTGGATGATGATTTGAAGTAGACAGTAGCTGCAAAAAAGTATGGTTATTCAAAATCTACGTTGGCTACATTTCTTAAAAATATAAGAGAAATTGAGGAAGGTGTTGTGTTTGTTAGTATATGTTAAATAAGTTCTTCCGTTAGGCTGTGTAAGTACGTAATTAGGTTTTTTCGCATGAAGTTCTCTTAAGATATCCCTCGATATAACAGTAACCCTCATATAACCATATGATTTGCTAGGGCCCGCAAATATCGTTATAAGTAGGCTTGCCAGATTTCTGAACTGTTCAACCGGAACACAGGAATGCCCCCCAGCGTCGCGGGTATTCAAGGGTAGGCCTACACACCCTTGGTGGGTTTTTAGAGTGTTTTAGAGGGTAGTTTATTCTCAATGCTATGAATAAATGGTTACTGATTAGGAACCTAAACGAGGGGTAATAATAAAAGTTACTTAAGTAAGAAGAAACACTTTGAATAAGGAATAAAAATTTGAACTATATTTACATGTACTTTTCGTTGGCTAGGACTTTCTTTTAGACTATTTTGGTCATCTAGAAAATTAATTTTTACCGGGACGTGAAGTAAACCGGCCGGGACACCGGGATTTTGTCTGAAAACCGGGACTGTCCCGGTCAAACCGGGACGTCTGGCAAGCCTAGTTGTAAGGAGGTTTGACTGTATTATAAATAAAGAATATAGAAGCTCCATTTGCGTGTAAGGTGTGTGTCTCCTTCTTAAGTCGTTTTCTTCATAGCCACTTTCTTATTCTTTGTCATCATAATTTTTACTACTTTTATTCTTATTATACTTACACACTTCTTCATTTAAATCTAAGAATATTTTGGAAATAGTAAAAGAATATCAAGATAGATGGTTGGTTCACATACAGTGAATGCCAGATGGAACCATAACGAAAGTCGCATGTACACAACCCACGAGGAAAGTGATCTCTAAGCTGACCCAGGAAACTATGGAGGGATTAATTTTTTGTATATGGAACAAGCCAAGAGGCCTAACCCATAAAGATGATGATCAAAACAAAGGAAAAGGAACTACATGGTGACGAATAAGCTCGTTGCATGCTCCTCTCGTAAATATCACAACGGAATAGATGATGAGTTGAAAATAGATTTCAAAATATGTTTGTGATTCGCCGAAAAACTACATTTAAATACTGCATAATTACATGCTTTTTTATGACGTATTTCTTTCATGCAAATAAACTTCAGTATGTTAAGTGTTTTTTACAATTAAGTAAGTTTGTGTTATAAAAATATTATTTTTGTCAGAAAAATGAACAAGAACCCGCTACAATAAGAGAAAATGCTAAATAACTAAAATCTAGTACCCTATTTTTATTCTCTGTCTCTGTACCTTACTCTTGATGTTGATTAATTGCATGCTTTAGATGAATGCTTTGACTATTTCCATTTTATCCTTTGAACCTTCTATACGCTGCCATATTTGAGGCACAATACCGCTTTACACGTACGTATGCTGCTAGGACCGCCTGAAATTGAACCATGTCCATAACTCTGTTTCCGAGATCTATGTTTAAAAATTCCCATACGCTCTTGCACAATGGACTTCTTTTCAAAATTAATGCACTCCGAACATAAGGTACATAAAAGTTTCCCCTTTTTAGTCACGAAATAATCTGTGGGAAATTAAAGAACCCTTTGATTGCATTTACAGCAATTTTGGCATGCTGTGAACTGCTGATTCAGATCGTGCACTGACCATGAAGCCGTTAAACTTCACGAACATTTTTAATTTTGGTATTGAATGCATTGTAAGATTTTACACAGGCAGTAAATCTCCCAAGAATTATGCTTTACATTACATATTGTGCTTTCATGCTTTATTTTTTAAATTATGCTTTATTGTGCTTTTAAAACTTATTTTAAGGCGGTCTAAGGACCCTCGAAATCACGTTGGTAACAATCCCCCTTATGCTTTTTATGCTTATAATGCTTTTGGGTTGCTCTGATAATAGGAATAATTAATTTCTTCGATATGAATTTAGTATCTGAGTAAAAATTCGCCCCCATGCCTAGGCCTATGTTAGCAGTCCAATGCTGTTGAGTGTCATTTTCTGTAGTCACTATTTTTAATTTTTGTTGTCAACATCCTTTTTTTTATCAACTAATACAAAGCACACAGCAATGAATGAGGTATCAGTAGATAATATATTTTACTGATTTATGACACAGCCTATTCGCTGTCCATCGTCTGCACGAACTCAGGCTTTAAGTCCTGTCTTTGCGTGAGACTGCGACAACTGAATACTCAATCTCCGCAATAGGGCCTCTTATTCTAAATCAAAAGTGGAAAATTATACTTTCCGTTTCCAAGAGAGAGAAATTTATCTGGGTTTATCACATCATATTTTAATTGAAATGGATTCGTATGACTATTATTGATTTGTGGGAATGAATTCTATCGTAAGCTCCTCTAATTTGATCGATTACTTCAAAACCCAGTGTAAAGAAATTTCCAAGTCAGCAGTGTACACTAGAAACAATAATATTGTCATGGAGACTAAACACTGGCTTCATTACCATTCATTTTGAATTCCATGTGGTGATTTCAGTGCTAGATTTTTGTACTGACTTCTGACATAGCATAGTCGGGGAAGTAATAAAATAAATAACATACCATAAATAACATACCATTTGCTGCTCTACTAGTTTTGTTTGATTTTAATTTTATATAATGTTAAAATATTTTATGACGATACATAGCATTTGTGGAACACCATTAACTGAACATAATGGAATATATTATAAACAAGACATATGCATAGGCTACTATACAGGTAAAAATGCTCATAAATACTATAAGATCAAAACCTTGTAATTTCAGATGCCCTGAAGATGGTGTAGAGACACCGAAAGGCCTAGGCGACAGATCACAAAAATATATCTTAGTTGAGCAAATGGTTTGTTATTTATTTTATTACATTGATCGAGCCTAACGGTGTTAAACATGTATTTTAATAAATACTCTGAGAAGGTTAAATGTGCAACAATCTCGCACGGTTTTACTGAAAGGTCTTTAGAAAACAGAACTTACGGATAGAAAAATGGTCGTAGTTGGTCTTTCGTATATTTTGAACTTTTATCTTATATAGGTTTATAAAGTCCCGGTATCTCTTTGTGTGGTGCAAATATTAATTCGCCTCTCTCGTATTTCCCATGCTTAGAAAATACGAAAAAAAGTCTGGCAGAAATTTTAGACTTTTTATTAAAATTATTTGATTTGATTTTATATATTTTTATTAAAATTACTGGTCCTTAGATATCAAACCTTTTCCTTCCACTACCTTCCACCTAGTAATCCCCTTACCTAATGAGCCTGTCATTAACTAAAGGCTTTCAGGGAGTTAAAGAACTTTAATTCAAGTCATTTCATTGAAATTTTGAGTAACTCATTCTGCTATAAGAGGCACGATATTAGTAGATCAATGGGCTAGGTAGTAACATATTTCAGTAAATTAATTGGAGATTATCTAACGTTTGAATGTATTTTGTATTTTGCATGTAGTTACTGCTATTACAGGTAGTAAATTTTGTTGTTTTGGTTTAAGCTAAATCGTATTAAGTAGCCTAATATTATTTGGAACCTGTTTGCATGTCACCCGTTGTATGAGCTTTGTTCTTTGGGGTTGTATACATTATATGAAAAAAAATATATAGTGATAAAAATCAAAAGCGAGAAAGCTGAAACATAAAGAGATGTTTCTTATTTATGCCGACAAAACCGAACATAGTAAATTACTATACTCCTTTATAGGAGGAGAGTGATAGGAAGTCAGGAAAATAACTGCAGAATGTTGACGACAAGAGAATATTCAGTAATATGAATAATTAGTAGCCTAAATATCAATTTAACTGGAAGAGAGGATATGAAGCTGATTCTCATAGTTAGAATAACTGATAAATGGTGATGGGAAGGCCCAGAAAGAAGTGATGTGAACTGTACCGCAGCGTTGTAATCCGATTCCCCGCAGCCGCGACTCTATTCACGAGGAAATATATTAAGCTATCTCATCAACCAGGATCTTTACAATTTCATTAGCAAGCACACCTGCAATGGAAATGCGACTCTCCCAGTATAGCTTCATGTAGTAGAAACTCCTGCATTGCATTATATCACACATTACTCTACGTAATATCGAATGAAAACAACGCTAATAAGCATAACTTACATAAAGATTAATTATAAAGTAATTGAAAAGTGACATAAAATAACAAATATAAACTGATCATTTTCCAGACCACCAACCCCATATGCCAGAATATTCTTCTTATTAGGCCAAGAAATGTTTATTTATTATTATTTAATGAACAGCATTATTCATGCGCACTTTCTAAGGTTTTATTTTATGATTTAAATAATAATAATAATAATTCATAGTGATATCAGAAAACTAAGGTTAACATTTTATGGACATATTAAATGAATGAATTCAAATAGGCTCACAAAACAAATATTGAAATTCTATGAAAGCAGAAGTAAAGCAAAAGTAGATACTATGAAATGGATTGCTGAAGTAAGAAGTGACTTAAAACTGGCAGAAATTACTCCAGAAGATATTTTTAAAAGAAAAAGCTTTAGAATTAAGGTGCATAAATGGGAAGTTGACAAAGAGGAAAAAACTGGAACAACATGGACAAACGAGAGGAAAAAAGCTCACAGCCAAAGGATGAAAGCAACATGGAGTCAAAGGAAAACACAGAAACGTCTCTAAGTACTTTGCGTAGTCCTACATGGGCTCATGCGCGAAAATAATAATATTAATAATAAACGTAATAATAATAATAATAATAATAATAGGAATACTGGTTATGTATTCCTATACTAGCGATATAGCATAAAGAGTGAAATAACAGTCACAATTGGAATAATTTGTTATAGAAAGTTAAATTCTTTTTATAAATGGAAGATTGTGTTTTACACGAGACCATGTTAAGTACTAATCAAGTATTTAAGTAAGTAGCTACAGCACTATCACGTTAAGTAATATTGTTCATGGGAAAATAGATCTACTTAACAGAAAGAAAGGATAACACAATAAATTATTCCAATGTCTCAAATGAGTTGAACACAACTGTGACACGTCAAACAATGGCATTCAGTCTAAACAGTTTCTCTCAGATGGCAGAACTGGAAGTGAAGGTATTCAGTCAGTGATTAAGTTAGAGCTGCACTTACAGGGCAATTAAGCTGTTGTTCTCTAATGAAGGCAGTTGTGCGGTGAGTCTATAATCTCAGCCTGCGCTCATTGATCTTGGTGCCAGTGCAATTAAACTCAACTCTGTACAAAGTTCCTCCTTTAATTAAATAATGTTCTTTATTGTCCGAATTAATAAACTCTTTTACTGCATCATTCACTATACATATCTTATACAAGTATTGCTTTCCGTCGTTTAACCTCAATATATTTTTCTTAAAGCTACCCTTACCTAGTATGCCTAAGTTTATTTTCTCTAGCGTGATAGGCCTATATTTGTGTCAGGAGTGCCTATCTCCCCTAACTTTATGATTCACCCCCCCCCAGTTTCGTGAAAAGTAAGCCCCCCACCTTCTTATCACCTCATGTAAAGTACCCCCATTATAAATAATGGAATAACAGTAGGCTTCCACGGAAACTTCTTCCTTAGGAAAAGGTATTGCTGTATTTGAAATGTTAAAAGTGTCAATCGAAAAAAGTTTCTGCTGCTTTTACATGATATATACATAACCGATAACACATGACTACAGAATACATTCTGAACAATAGGAAGAAGTTTTTATTACCTTTTGAAGTTTTAAAACTTGACCATTTTTAGCATATAAAATGCTAATTTTACAACAATTTTCAAACCTCCCCCAGAAATTTCAATGACTATGCATCTTAAACCCCCCTGTTATGATATAACAACAAATTCAAAGTATTAAACCTTTTTTGGTACAATAACAAATAACCTAAAATAAATCATCTCCTAATTCAATATAGCCTACATAGGTACTATTAAAAAAATTAAAGTGAAAATTACCCAAAAAATTCAGGTTATTTGTCACATAAATTTAAAATAAAAACTCGTGCACGTAGAATTAAAATGTTAAAACCCTGGGATTCTATACCAGGTCGTCCTTCGCTGTTGTTACAAATGAATATGCTTTTCAGCGTAAACAGACCATCCTAAGTCTTGTATCAGATGGGTAGTTTCCTTCGGATACATAGATGGATGCCATCCTGCCACTCTGTTTCTTTACCGAAAACTATTTGAGTTTATTTTCCTTTAGAGGACAGAGGGACAGGTGGCGAACCCATCGTCCCAATCACTTCAAAATTGTTCGTAAATAAGTATTATAAATTAGTAGTCACAATATTAAGTGTAATAAAATGAAAATTGAATTTAAAAACAATCTGTAGTTGACTGGACGCAAAAAGTTCACATGATTTGTTGGGTCGAAGTTTTTACATCTAGACAACTAAGTTCATCATTTGTAAACTTTATTTTCATATTGTTATAATTAATACTGTTACTCGTAGTCTATAATACTTTTGTAGGCCTACGAGCAATTATGAAATAATTTTAATTTTTTATATTTGTACACCACATATGTTAAACAAATAAGAATGTCCAACATACTGAACAATGACTTTGCTATTGATGGTTACTTGGTATTTTATATTTGAGTGGGCAGTTATTTACGAAATGTAAGAAGCGCAGTGAGTATGGCGCTGGCTTTCTGTGTTCAAGGTAGCGGGTTCAATCCCGGCCCAGGTCGATGGCATTTTTGTGTACATAAATTTCGGTAGATTTACAGGCATGTAAAAGAACTCCATGAGGGGAAAAATTCTGGCACACCGGCTAGGGTTACAGGCAGTACATCACCGTCATTAAATGATCATAAAACCAACTAAGTAAATGTATGAAGTTTAGTTGTCGTATATAGTATTCAAGTCAAGAATTCGTTCAAAGAAAAATACTGAAACCGACCAGTAAAGGTTTCTCTTGAAAAGGTAATTTTTATAACTGGACAAAAGACATCAGTAGGAGGCGGATTTCTATGACATGTCATATTTTTCCCCTTTGCATTATTTCAGGTTTCCGACTAATTTAAACCCGATTCCAAGCATCCTAGCGAAAATGAAACGGCTTTTATTGTGCATATAACTGCATATTTAGGAAATTTTCAATTATTGTAGCATATTTAGTATGAATATGCATATTTAGGTCATATTTTTGGCATATTTGTGTGCATATTAAAGAAATTTTGAAGTTTTATATCATATTTTTTAAATTTTGCATTATAATGATACTTTTTGAGAATTTACAGATATTTGAAATAATTATCACTATACTTTAATAAAATGTATTGTAATGAAACTTAAAAAAATACACAATGTGTAAGTGGTAAAGTCATATTTTAAATTTTATTGGTCATATTTTAATGTTTTTTAGTTCATAAATGCATGCATATATCCTATTTTTAAGGTCATAGAAATCCGGCCCCTAGACATCAGTAAGTCGAAAATTGTCAGTAGAACCACTCTTTCCTGTAAAACTGTACAAGAAAGTTAAAAATCACAGTTACAGCTTTTAAAAGCGTATAGTGTGAACAGACAATTTATTCGCAACAAAGAATAAGAGGATATAGCGTACTTCATACACAGGTATTTTATTTATGGTAGCATTACGATCATCTCTCTCTCGTGCTGAAGGATTTAGGGATTGCGTATTCTCAAGCAGAATGTCGTTCCAATCTCACAAGAAAAACAGCCTCCTGCATCCAATTTCCTCTAGGGAACACAAAGCATCCACATGTTGACATAGGCTAACAGTGGGGACTCCCTCCTGAATCTCTGCAACCAATACAACTAAGAACATAATAAAATATAGCCTACATATTTTCAAACTTACAGCGGCTACAACGTACATAGAGAAACTCTGCAGACAATCGTCGATTGTGCCATAAGTGATTCCTTTTGTTTTAATTTTACCCATAATATTTTACAATTAGCCCTTAATTTTTATAATATAAATATAATGTAATATAAATAGGCCTTTATTATGTGTCGCGGAAAAAAAGAGGTATTAAGGCATTTGGAGTCATTATGTTCGAAAAATAAGATTTACCTAGGGACCGTACTTTTTAGTAACAGTGATAAGCACGAAATTTTACAAAACAATTTACTTTGCAGTATTTGGCTTTATAGTTGTATAAAATATCCACGAAATATTTAAAAAAGGGTTGAATTCCACGAAATATATAAATAAGAACGAAATACCTCCCCCCTCCAGGACGAATATTCAGAAATGGGTACGAAAATATTACTTAAATTGTATTTCTTAGTACTTATAATTTATTTCTTTTGCAAGCTTTTGGTAGCATGTGCCGAGAAGTTAGAGGTGCGTATGATAACGATTGGTATACGGTATTTAACAGATTTCGTATCTCGTGGTTGACACTTCTGTTTGCAAGTGACTAATTTTTTACTAACAAAATCTCAGCTCATTAGAGGCTGCCACTTGAACAAAATGATATTTATTACAGAACTTAGGTAAATTAACAATTGAAATATCACAGATATAATGAACCTAAAATTAAAAAAAAAAAATCCCTACATTAGGCATAGTTTAAATAATTATGTTTTGTCTTTCATCACTGAAACTAACCTTTATTTTAATTGCCAAATACTGTTTTTTTATTATTATTAAATTTGGTTGTATTTCCCACTGCTAGATTTGATGACTGGAATGCAAATAAAGGATTACTTTTTCAATGTCAAATGTAATCTAAAAAATAACCTAATTCGCGAAATGTACACTGAAATAGTAGGAATCAGCTGTTTTATTTCACAAAAAATCAGGTTCCTAAATATATCTTGGATAAACGGGTCCAACAACTGTAAAACGAAACCCGTCTGGTTTGAACCTTTGATCCTCGGCCTCGGAACTTAAAGCTTGTACGATACTGATGTACTGATATTGTACTATTATCAGTTTGCCTTAAATTATAGACTCTTGATTATTTCGTTCTCCAACTGTAAAGAAAATATCTACTAACGATCCATAGAACCGTATAAGCTTACGCAAAATCACTTCGATACTTGCAGTTGTTGTGTGCGATGTTTCCAAGCAACAGAGTTCAAGTTGCGAAACTTAGCGTTCTTCTCGGTCTGCTTCTGAAGTAATCGATGTTCCCCAAGCTTCTAAATGTCCGGATATTGGACGGAAGAGACAGGCGACTTGTGTCCGCAAGATTCACATTTTAGGCATGAAACCAAAGTTTAATGCGGTCATTACACGGCGACAGTAATGATATCGAAATGTTACCGGGAAGTATTAAATATCAGAAAGAAAACTTAATTTATTTTCATAACTAATTTGAAAGGATTTCATAGATATTTTATGAAGTAGTATTTGCATTTTACGCAAGCGTTTGTTGATCTCGATCTTAAAATATAGTTGCAAACATCGTACGAAAAAAAAAGGTTTCAAATTTCGATAACAACAACAGTTAGAACTTAGTTACACTAAAGAACGGGAAAAAGTTATAACTACATTTTCTAAATGTTTTATTATTAATATTATTATTATTACTATTATTATTACTACTACTACTGCTGCTGTTACTGTTGCTGACTTCCAGCTGGAGCACCGACTACCTAGGTATTATCTTCATTCAATAAATAATCAATATTGTCACCTCTTACATCTCTGTTTTTAGAGATAATCTTCAAACACAGTTAATTAGGTACAGTATATAAAACATCTAAAAACAATGAAACCAAGTATCACAAAATGTTTCAATTCTTCATTTTTGTACTTTTTGTTCTTTTTCTTTTTTTGCCTGTTTGTGAATATACGAACTGCGATGGTAAATGACCAGTTAAAGCTTTCGGAGCTATGAAGCCCTGGTCTGATGGATAAAACTTCGTACGTTTTGCCTTACATCTACGGCAGCGTCGTCAGCGGTGTGGTCTCAGGCCAAGTGTTCTTGGGAAAACAAATATACGCGTCGAACTAGAACTATTACATCAACTGTCAATAACTCTCTGGTTTGATAGATTTTTCATTTTCGAGCCATATGTTAGCAGACACAAACACATACATACAAACTCACACACTCATTTTTATAATGCATTTTTTTTTACAATAGCACCTATGGCTATAGGGATATCAAAACTCTGAAAATCCCTCACAGAATCCATATAATTTCACATCGGTTAATTTTATTGCTTTCATTACCTACATCATAGGTCCAGAAACTATAGTATGTTTTATGACGATCTAAAAATTAGATTTCGAATTTTTTTTATTTTTGGAAAAATAGACCTACATCATAGGTCCAGAAACTGAAGTATGTTTTATGACAATCTAAAAATCTCGAAATCTAATTTTTAGATTGTCATAAAACATACTATACTTTCTGGATCTATGATGTAGGTAATGAAAGCAATACAATTAACCGATGTGAAATTTCTGGATTCTGTGAGGGATTTTTCTCCTCAGTTACAACATCTGATCCGGTGTATACCTAAATAGGTGGTAAAGTGATAAAATTGAATTGTTTTGAACCCTTTTAAAGCTGAATTTTTAATATAAAAATGAGCAATCTTAAAGTGAAACTGTCATTGGGCCCAAACTTTATAGATCAACGAGGAAGCTTTCTTTAGAATAGCTGGTAAAGTAGGATTACTTCCACAAAGTCTCTGGCCTTGAACACTAACCCACCCAGCGAGCTTCTCGTTACGTCTCGTTGCCAGCTTGCGCGGATTCGCTGCGCGTAAGATCAGTGAGCTACTGTTGAGCACAGAGTGAAGATCATGCAGCATGTCGCCAGTCGTAGAAAATACTATAATAGTTGAGTGGAGGGGTAATGCCGCAGCGAGAGAGACAGACAACACGTGGAGTGGGATAGGAGAGCTGAGCCAATCAGGGTGCAGCTACCTCCCCTAGGCAGGAACTCTAGGAGCGGTGAGACTCGCTCCTAAGGTATATGCGTAAAAACCCAGAGACTTTGTGGAAGTAATCCTACTCTATTAAAAAATGACGATCATAACAAAAGCATAAAAATAATCATATTTTAATTTAAATCATTACGCTATTAACCTTATATCTCTGCTTTTATGCAGTTTTTTGAGGCGACGAATATAAAAGTCAGTAAGAGTGAAAAGCTTAATCAATGCTTATTACGTCCATTATATTTTCTGGAGGTAAAGTATACGTGACGTTATTTGAACAGAGAGTGAGAGAGGAGGAAAGAGAGATAGAGAGAACGAGAGAGAGGGTGAGGGTGGGGGAGAGGGGGTGTCTCCGAATAAGGTGAACTTTACGGAATCTGAACTAGTTTGCTTAGAGTTTGTACTTTCTTTTTTACTGTATATCAACATTCCTAGTGAAGTGGGCGAGGCAAGATTGTCGCAGACTCGGATTAGGAATGGCATGGGTTCAAACCCCATGAACCATCATTATGAGTACAGTACGGTACATTTCATACCTTCCTCGAGGGGATGAGATGAATCAAGAATCCCAGAGGGCGGAAAAGTTGTCTGACTGTTGACTGAACATTTGAACGAAGTACAGGATTAAAGCAGAATAACAGATTGTGCAGTTTATAACATATTGTTCCTCCTGTATAAACAAATTAAAAATTCATATGCCATTTTGTCTCAAGGGGGATCTTTTCTTAGATTCTTTTTTAGATAGTTGAAGTTAAAGGAAGAATGTTTAACAGTAGATGATATTAATTAAAAGGAGAAAATTATTCACAGAGTGGTATACCAGTGTTTATTGCTTCACATGGAAAATACTCTTTTAGTTAAAACGTATTGCGTATGACTATTAAATAGACCCAGTTTGATAAAAATTGCGATTTTTAAAACCACTACGCCTTCATAAGTGTGAAAAATTTCACGGTGATTGCAAAAATCATCAGACTTGGTGAGTGAAAAGCGTTGTCATTAAGTTGGTCTGCACACTCCAATATGGCAGACTCCATGGGGCGTAATTATTACAATAAATTTAACATTTACATTATTTCACACATTTTAACTGCTGTCTAGAATATAGTGTATGATACAGGTGATAAATGATTTTATTACTAGGATCATAAATAATTATTGAACTTAAATCGTGCTTTACCTGATAAGTATTACCCATATTATTTTTAAAAAGTACACTTCAACAGAGGAAATAAGAATTTAATTTTTCCTTTGCAATTTTTCAATAAAATTGCAAATTAAATACAAAGATTATTAAGTTGTCCTTATACTCCACGAAGTTTGATAACGTCAAAGCAGGTGCCTTCCGTCACGTAATGTGTTTATTTTCTACCAAGTGACAGACAGTTCATTAACTCCTCATCGACGATATGGTAGTGCGCTGTTTCAATTCTGCAACTGATAATCTGATAATCTAATAACTCTCTGACTGATAATCTAATTGTCTCTTTAACATGGACAAACGGCAAATTGTTTTATGTTTATTTTAATATTATCTACTGCTCCTGTTAATCTGCACAGTTATATTATTTCCACTCCCTATTTGGAATAAATAGTTCTCATCCATCTAGTGAAGAGGTTTATAATCTGGGGTTCGCATAGCGCATACCAGTGCAGTGGTGGCCTATCTGGTCAGTAGCTATTATGTTTAGTTTCTCTTTTTAATTGCACATTAATTTTCTGGATTAATATAATGACCAGGGCAAGGCATTTAATGACCATAAAATAGTGAAAAAAAGCAAAATAAAAAAATGCATTTACGTGTATAACTTAAAAATAGTGAAAAAATGACATAAGATTTTAAAACAATTACCTATAAATTTTCCATTGTGACTAATATTTAGTTCTTTAAGTAATTAATTGCTAAACGCAATTTAATGAATGGCAGTGCGTTAAATATGAAATTACAATATAAAACACATTTATTTTATTACTAAAGAAGTAAGTAAATTTACACTTCTTGGGCACCCTTAGCGAAATAAAAATAAATCTTTGTGACCTGGCATGCCCATCAAATTGCCTCTAGCAAATATGTGCCATTTAAAAAGAAAGAAAACAATTCTTTATTGTCACAAGACAATCTGCTATACTGCGTACAATAAACCTGAATTAAAATTAATTATGAAGACTTTGCGGAGATTCTCAAATAAAAATGATTGTCTGTTGTCTAAAAGTAACGATTTATACTTGGAAAAGTTCCTCTCTGCCTCCATTGAAACGTGACCTAAATGTACCGAAAAAGAACTAAACATTCCGAAAATTTACCTTAAAATTGCCCAAAAATTACATATCTCTTAAAAATGACGAAACATGCAAAATAAGCAAGAAAACGCAAAAAAATGCCCTTAATTAATGAGTTATTTAATTACACACATTTATATAATATTCGAGCTATCTTTTAAACTTCATGTAAAAAAGGTGCAAAATCATCAAATGCCTTGCCCTAATAATGACACTATCCACATTTCAAAATGCATATTCAATTAGGCCTTTATAACTATGAACTCTGTTATCTTACCGTATAGTGATATAGGTTACGGTACTTAAAGTTTTAAGTGTCTAGACGGGATAATATAACGCTCGATTTTCTTATGAACTCTGGAACAAGAGATAATGTGGTGACCTCTCTGTTAGTGTTTGTACAAGCCTTTGGTAATTGGTGCGTCAGGAAGTGCGGTCAGTGTTGCCACACCCAAACAAATATAATTGCTTTGCAAAGAAGAGCTATCCAGGTAATCATACACGTCGAGGAAGTAAACTTACCCCATCGCCATAAAACAGGTTAGTTGACGTCATCCATAAGACAAAATAAAACATTTAACGTGTAGTTCTAAATAATCTTTATACAGATAGCCTAATAATTCAATTTTTGTCATTAATGCAAAAGTAAGATATTTTCCACCTGTACCCCTGCCTTCCCTCGGAAAATAAGCGTAACAAAATTCACTTAGATAACAGAAACCTCCACTTGGAGGCCCTTCGCCACAATATAGGGGATATAGGAAAACAGATACAGAAGATATTTTACAAATATTGAAAACTTACCCTTTAAAATGTTTTACAGAATAAAGTAATACGAACATTACAGTCTAAGATTAATCGTTGACTAAAGACACGAGTTTCAATATTTTCATACAACTGTGTTAATTTCCATTATAGGCAAGTGCGAGTGCTTCTCTTCGCATTTTTACCTCAAAGCACCAAACATTAAAACACACGAAACGAACCCAATTTAGTATAATATTAGAATTAACACTAACAGAATTTATTTTATTTTAAATTCAAGTTATTTATTATACAGGATGAATTGATGCTTTGAAAGGATTATAATCAATCAATTAATCAATACCACAGCAGTGTTATAATGAAATTCTGTATCATCATGGATATCTTTAATGTTACGCGTATTGGTATGGTCTAACAGAAACATAGTTAAATTTGATTACCAGAGAATTAATGACAGTACATTATAGCAATGTGAAATGAGAGTTTTCTTTCACCATTAGTACACCAGCAATTATATTGATTAATTAAACAATTTTTTGCATAATAATGTCTTGTTTCATTAATGTAACATACATATGAAAATTATATTTACAATATTAGTTGTAGCATATGATTTTTTTTAAACTATGAGGTTTATTTCATCGTTTAATAAGATCTGTGGCTTGAAAGTTTCAGGGTCCAACATACAAGTTCTGTAAATAGGTACAAGTGGATAAATAGATAAATTCTAGAGTGATAGGGAAAAAACGAATAAGTCAAAATACCAAAGTTTTAGTAGAGACAAATAACAATTTATTTCCACAGTATTGTTACAATATTTAGTTCAGCCCACCAGATATTTTTACACAGTATCTTATACTACGTAAAAATATCTGGGTGCGCTGATCAAATGAGTGTAACAATGCTGTGGAAATTATAATTTTTTGTCTTTCCTGAAATTTTGTTATTTTGACTTATTCGCTTTTTCCCTATCACTCTAGAATTGATAGGTGAATTTAAATCAAAGTAATATATAAATCTTGCAATTATTAAAGGAATGTACAAGATAAAGAGTTTCAAACCATAAAGACATAAGCGAAGCTAAAGAATGTCAAAAGGAAATAAAATATAACCATATGTCTGGTATTTATGAGAAACAAATTCCTCTGCAAGGAAGTCCAAAGCTAGAAATTCATTCTTGTGGGAAACTCCCTGCAGAGGTCGCAGAAGATGTGAACTGAGAAATCATGCGGGTCCCTCGGGTGCGTTCAGACCACAAACATCCCTTACCATATTCTTTCTACTATTTCTCCAGCTCAACTCAGCGGAAAACACGCCTCTCAACTGTTTCTGTCTCAAATAAAACGTATTTTCTTTAACTTCTCGTGTTACAATTTTGTTTCTGACCATAAAACTTGTTTACTTTGGTACAAGTTGTTACAATACTAGGTTAGAAACATAGAAAAGTCGCGAAGTGACAACTTACTCATTCGAAAGTTATATGAACCCTCTTTCTGATTGTAAAGAGATTCCAAAGATAGTTAAGTTTATGTATTTATTTTGTTACACTGCAAGTAGGCTAACAACCTGGTGGCAGTGTTGAAAATATATACCAGCTATACATATATAGCCTACATACAATTACACATATTAAATAACATTACAAACTATTTATACACGAATACCATATATTAATACAAAAAAAATCTTTGTCCATCCTAGATCGGAACAGACATTTACTGTTTCTCCTCTGAGAATTTATCACATACCATACTCAATATATATATATATGTAATAGGTTTCTGCAGATAAGTCATTCCAGTCTTGAATCTCTCTATTTAAGAAAGAAAATTTGGCAATATGTGTTCTTTGAGATCTACCCTTCATTTTGAGTTTATGATCCTTCCTACTTTTGTAATCTGGGTTTTTAATTATGCTGTAAAGCTCTTCCCATGCCGGTTGTTTCATGTACATATATTGTATACATTTTAATCTATTCATTTTCCTTATAGATTCTAAAGATTCCCACCCTAGCGGTTTTAACATCGCCGAAACGCTATCAGTTTGTTGGTGCTTATTCATAAAAAATCTTGCAGATTTTCTCTCTACGGTTTCTACCTGTATTACTAGACCTGCCTAATACGGATACCACATACTAATTGCATATTGCATAGCAATAGCAACTAATAGTATATCGTGGCCGGAAAATTCAAGTTGACGATCAGAAAATTTCTGTAATTAAACGTTGACAGCCCTCAATTCAATGTCATACTTATGTTTTAATTTGATTAATTTTTATATTGATATAGTCTAAAACACTGGTTTTGCCGATTTTTATATATAAATTAGTTATAATTTATATATTATTGTTTAAATCCCTCTCTCACTCTTCATTTTATTCTTGGTCTTGAATTGAGAAATGAACAATATCGACGTCAAAATATCGAATATCGAAAACAAATTATCGATATTTCAATAATATCGATATCCCATCCCTAGTATGCTTATACATTACAAGTAAGCTACAAAATTCCTTTTCATTTTGAAAATGTTTTTTACATAATATAAGTGTCAGGAAATGTTCAGAGAAATTAAATCATTGTAGGTTATTATATTAGCGACCAGTGGTGAATATTCCTTTGGGAATAGTAGGCCATTTAACGGAATTTATTGTTCAATTTCCTGTTTGACTAGGCATAATTATTTTCCGTTGTATTTCGAAATAGATATGCAACATTGACGAGAATCTGAATTAATAGCGCTAGAACTACTGGAAAACCCTCTGAGGGATAAGCACTGAATATTAACATCCGTGACCTATATCAGAAATACCATGCACTTTCCATAAATGCAGGTTAATTTCAGCACATGCTTGTAATTTTATTCTAAACACTCCCCTGTATTCTCGGCTAATGGTAGTGAAAATTGGATTTCAGTTCCATGGAATTAGGGATGTACGATTCAATCATAATTTAAAGTAATCCTCTATGGACACGGAACATGAATTCAGACCTATTTACTTTACTTGATAATTAATCATTTCTTTTTTGCAAGCAAATGATAATATTATAATAAGTGGGCCAACGGTGAAATAATATATGGCAGGGGAAAAACACGCACCCCAAGAAAACCTGCCCCGTCACCATTTTATCCACCATAAAATCCACATCCCCGAAATTTGTCTACAGGGCTTAGGTTGAGCCCCTTTAGTGTAATGTTCCATATTTAATTTATAAATTCACATACCGGATAATAAACACTTCCATGTTAAAAAAATCCCTTTAGGCAGGTCTACAGGTTGAGGTAGATTTCTAAGTGCTGTTGGTTTAATTTATTGTCGCCGCGCAGCACTCTTCTTCTTTAGCCTTAGCATGACAAACTTGCAATAATAACTGCAAAAAAAGAGGAAAGAGCACTTTTTCAAACATTCAAATCTCGCATTATATGAGAGCTATCGAGAAACTAGTTATTGATTTGTAGAGTACTCATGAAGAGCTTTTCAACGATACCTCACAAGACGTGGTTTCAAAAATTTCGAAATTCCATCCTCCCACCCCCACTCGTACTCCAAAATCCCCGAATCGTTGGTGTCACTGTGAGCTCCATAGGGAATACTGTAATTTATTCAAACAAAGTTTCCCTCTATACTTCATAGGGGCCGAGATATACATTTTTCAAAATTTCAACCCCCCCGACCCCCCATGGGCCAATTGCTCTCATTAACGAACTTGTCCGAACTATTGGGCCTAGAAATAACATAATAAAAATTGGTTCAAATATCTTCAAAATTACGACCGATAGCGTGTAAAGATATATACAAAAAAAAAATTAACGGGCGGTGGTTTCGTACTTAGGGAGGCATGAAACGTAAACATATGAAAGAATTTTTCGAAAGTCATTACATGGTATCGATCCCAATACATATCTTTTTGCTTCCATTACATTACTCAAAATTTCTGCTGGATATATAGTTGGTGATACTGAGAATTTACTGCATGATAAATACTTTTATAGATGTTTTACTAGTAACATTGAATAGACTTTGTGAATAGACAACGTTTGAGTGGATTCTCCAATGTTATTTGAACAAAAAGGAATAAAAACTAATACGAGAGACGTTCAAAAAGCAAAGCCCCATATTTTATCCTCTCAGAAAATACTTTTTTGTTCGACCACACTAGAATAGGCTTATTACGTAACGGTATCATAATGATACTCACTTCGAAATTAATCTTCATTATATCAGTGTGGTATCGATTATTATCGAACATGGAACGATTTTGAGACCTTGAGAGTAGCAGCTGAAAACTGCGTAATAGATATCCTGTATTTAAAGTAAAATCAATTCTACTGTGTAAATTTTAATATCATACTAAAGTGAATTAATTTCGTGTTGTCGTAATCCGTTGGTTTTAAGAAAATTGCCAAAAAGGAAGCTTTGATTTTACCATCGCCATGAGCTGCCATTTGTCTTAGAAAACAGGAACTACGACAACCAGCTGCTGAAAAGGCCATCGTGGTGTTGAAATGATCCATAATTCCATGATGCTTTTATTTTCAAGTTATATATATATATATATATATATATATATATATATATATATATATACCGATATATATATATATAAAGCAAAGCCACCTGCAATTGATTTGACAATTGAAATATATTTCCGAAAACTGATGCTTCGATGGCGCAACAAACTCACGTTTATTTTAGTTTTTTTACTCATAACTCGCGAACGAAAGCGAAAATTAAAAATCCGGTTTCAAGGTGCATTTGGCCACCCTTCAGTCCATTTATGTTTAAAATTTCATATCTCCGCTGATTTTTCTGAGCATCGCGTACAGACAGACAGAGAAGCAGACAAACACTTCTCTTATAATATTATGTATGGACAAAAGACAAATTGCAACCCCAGTTACTATAAAAATCAGCCATGCCATTATCAAATGTATGAGGCCAATATTATTACATAAGGTAACTAAATAATGTTCAAACTCTACCTCTGTCTGATATGACCTATTGTTTGATTTCGGCTCCACCATGATATTATGGACACTCTGTACTTTTTCTGTGAGTTAACAAGGCTTAAATAATGAATGCAAACTGTAATACGACTGATAACATTCAGTATTCTTGAATATCTGAATGAAATACCCTGCTATTATGTTTAGTAGACATGATCAATATTCTACTAAAGGAAATTTGTATGTGACGATTATATCATCAACGAATTATCAAAATCCATTTTCACGAGTACTTAATCTCATTCCAGCAAATCACGGTTGTCATGGAGATTACACACCAGAGCCGTGTTTTGCATTATCGAGTTATGCTCCAAAGTGAATCGCTTTCCCTGCAGCCATTAAACATTCAGAAGCAGCGATCACATCCGTGTGCCTCCTCAAATCTTTGAAATGACGTTAGTATCGCTGCTAATGGAGGAAATTGCATCGAAGGTATGTTATCAGTCATAATAATATTAGAAATTGGCCTAAAACCAGGCATTAATACAACTAAATATACTGAAGAGGTAATAAAGTAGCATTCTGATGTAACAGCACAATACTTTGTTAATATTTTGACCGCCCTGTATCTGTACGCAGTATAAAAGCACATACCCCAAGATTGTATGAATTAAATCTTAAACTTGAATTCATACAGTTTTCGGTTATCTGTAATTTAATCTTAGTCGTCAATTGTCAGTCAGCAGACATTGAGGTAGATTTTCACGTATAGCTTATTATTTTTAAGTTGTATTTTAATATTTCTTTGGGTTATATCATTAACTTATAACATCAAATAGAAGACTGCCAGCAGTAATATCATGAATACTGATAGTTTGAAATAAGGTGTCGAAGTAACCAACATGACAATAAACATGGGTTTAAAAGCGAAATTAATATACCAAAGTAAAACTCGGCACAAGTGGTATTCGGATAAATAAATCCACGCAAAGGATAAAAAAAGTTCATGTTGAGTTTTTCCTTCAAAGCAAATAACATAATATAACAAAGCCAGTGCTTTAGTTGGGGGATGCGGGGAGACAGCTCCCTCAAAATACATGAAGTTCCAAGTTTTTAAAAATGAAGTTTCACTGCCATATAATTTACGAAGACTTTTGCCAGAGTATTCTTATAAACTACATATTTAAGCTCATATCAAAATGCTCCCGAATTTTTAATTTCTGTATTACCCGGTTTTATGGAAGCTACCATAGAAAAGGTGAGTCCCTTGAAATATTTTTCCCACTAAAGTACTGAACAAAGCTCTAACGAACAAGTTAGCATAGTCTACCATTACTGTTAGATGTCTAGTATTCTGTAATTCTTGCTATCCAAGAAAAAAAAGCTAGTTCATGGCTTAACGCCATACCATCTACAAACATTGGCACCTTTATGGATAACATGAGCTTTCGGATTGCGGTAGCCTTGAGACTAGGCTCTAAAATTTACCAACATCATAAATGTGTTTGCGGTGTCACTACAGATCAGTATGGGTACCATGGTTTAAGCTGTAGGAAGAATGCGGGAAGAATTTCAAGACATTTCACCCTTAATGACATCCTGAAACGTGCCTTATCCTCAGCAGGCATTCCTTCAATTCTAGAACCAACTGGAATCAGCCGCACTGATGGCAAACGCCCTGATGGGCTGTCTATTATACCTTGGAGGAATGGTAAATCACTGCTATGGGATGCCACTTGCGTTGACACATTGGCTGGTTCCCACTTATCAATGACATCCAAACTTACCTGTTCCGCTGCAGAAGCAGCAGTTAAGCTTAAGCAGCATAAATACCGGGGTATCACCGATAACTATTTATTTACAGTGTTCGCAGTGGAAACCTTTGGCCCATGGTGTGCAGAAACGAAAGAGTTAGTGAAAGACATTGGGAACATCTTGAAGAGCATTACGCACGATCCTCGCGCCACAGATTATCTTCGGCAGCGTATAGGTATAGCTATACAACATGGCAATGCTGCGAGCGTTATGGGGACAATCCACAATTCTTCTTCTCTAGAGGAACTGTTTTACTTTTAAAGTTCTTATTCCTGTTATTCAGGTTAACTGTTTCATTAAAAACATATGTACAAATTAAAAATGGAAGACAGTAAAAAAAAAAAAAGTGACTAGATAATAGTAATAACAACGTATTTATGTTATTTTGAATCGTAAACATTGTTTAACAGAACTCTTTTAAAAGGTTTATTTTACAGGCTGAGTCCATAAAGGGCAAAGAAAAAGGTGTCAGCATATTACAGCGATTATTGACGATACCACCAGATGCCACTGCAGTTCTTTTCCTCTTCGTACAAATAAATAATTATCCATTTCCTTCATTTTAACCACTACAAATATTACCTATCACTACTATTAAGGTTTTCCTATTAAATATGTAAAATTCAAAACAACATAAATAACTATTTTGGCAGTAAAAACTTGGTCCATAAACCAGACACTGGCAGTCTTAATGTTTTTGACAAAATACAAACGTTATTATATTTATATATTTATATGTACACAATATTTAGTTTCGCTCAAAACATTACTTAAGGAGTTAATATTTATTCCTTTACTTTTAGTAAATATGCAATGTAACTTGACTCATACCTTCCTGGAATTCTTTAATTTTGTCAACTATTTTATTTATGCCACAGTTTGTATAAAGTAGCAAGTCATCTGCAAACTCCAAATCTTTAATATTGTTTTCATACGTGATTTGTTTCAAACAAATTGTTGCCAACCAAAAGAGCGTGAATTCCGCTACATTTGAAATTACATAAATATACTATTCTAAGCACATGTGAAATGAAATTATTTTCCTTTTAAGATTTACGATTCAAAATAACATTAAAAGCTAGTGCTCGTTTTGTCAACTTCGTGCTTGCCTGTGATGTTCTATAAGCTTATAACTAGGGTTCGGATATTTTATTACCTAAAAAAGTGGAAAATATGACTGTAAATATGAGCTTAAAATGATTAAATATAACCAAAAAAATCCTAAATATGACCTAATAAAAGAACGCTTTTTTCCCTCAGAATAAATATTCCAATTCGAAGGTTTAATAACACTAATTATTATATCATATTAATTAAATCAGATAATCGTTTTTTCAATTTTACAGATTTACAGTTTTACTTGTAAAGAACTTTTAAACTGGCATGTAACTAGATACTACTGCAAATGTGAACTGAAAATCTTGTAAAAAATATGTCTATTGGAAGTTGTTAACAACAAGGAGGAAGAGGTAATTGTGATGTTATTGTTATTATCCTTTCACATTTCAGTTACAGTAAAGCCAAAATATTCGTGACTCTTTTTCTGAAAAAATTAAGTCGACAATTTAGTGCACATAGGCCTACTGCATAAAAGCGCTCTTTTACCGAATTTATAACTGAAATATGACGTTACTTTACAAATATGACCGAAATGTGACCAAGACCATGAAAATGACCAAAATATGACTTTATATGCAAAATGAAAATGCTCCGATTAAGATAACAGATGTGCAAATCACGCTTAATCTGTATTTGCGGCGAGAATGGAGGTCAGGATAAAAATATGACATTTCATAAACATTCAAACCCTACTTACAACAGTCTTACATCGTAAATAACCCCCCTACTGTAGGAAGACTGTGGTCTTGTGGTTAGCGTCGCTGACTACAGATCCGGCCGGGTCGATCCCCGGTACCTCCTCGGATTTTTCGGAGGTAGGGAGGTCTGGTAGGGGTGCACTCAGCCTCGTGATTCGAATTGAGGGGCTACTTGATAGAGAAGTAGCGGCTCCGGTCATGGAAACTACCATTAACGCCCGTGGGTGTCGGCATGCTGACCACATTCCCCCAATCCTGCCGTCTGCCTATGGTAGATGACGCAGCGGTCGGGTGGTAGGCCTTGTCCCTTCTGGGATGTTAGCGCCACGGAGTTAGTTAGTTAGGTAGACTGTGTTTGTAGCGAGAGATCGGCCTGCATTGTATGGAAACAATACTATCACCTGATTTTAATATCAGTGTAATACGATTCTCGTTGAATCAACATCCCTTTTCTTTAATTTAACTGTGTCATAATCTTACGTACTGGGCACGAAACTGATATTCTACAATGTGATGTTCAGGCATAAGAAAAAGTATCACACAGCGCCTTGGATCTCCCTCAAATAGTCATTGAGATAAGGAATAGATTCATAAAAAATATCAGTAGTAAGCAGTAGTAAGGAAAGAACATCCGTATTCCTATTGTTCGTGGCATTTTTAAAGATTCACATCCATAACATAAAACTGATGACCCGGAAGGATTTCGTTCATTGCATAGCAGAAAAGCGTTGGCCTGGCTGCAAAACCTACAAGTTCCTGCACGATGATTAATGTTCATGCCGGAGATCGGATCCCGCCCTACTTTTCTCTACTACTTCAATTCCTATTTTTATAGATCTCTGTTATTTACATTCATTCAAAGCAAAATACATAGTGGGCTGATAAGAAATTGAACAATTCTCGTTTTGCTGTATTCCAAGTTTCCTTTCCTGTAACCTAAAATTCAGTGGAAGTTCACGGCTATTATTCATTTTTTTTACGAAGTTTCTATTTCTTTATCAATCTGCTCCTCGATTGTTCTCACGAGGGTTTATTCACTTGTTCTAACTTCTATTTCAGAAAATTTTGAGGAGATTCAACCCGGAATTTTTCAGTGGGCTAGGTTATTTTCAGTAGGCTATGAAAAACTAGGAGATAAGTTTTGTGCAATAACGTTTTAATCACTCAGAAATAGGCAACCAATCACTTTTTTAGAACCGTATGCGTACGCTCATCATCTGCATATAGGCCTAGTTGGAGTAACCAATCAAATATTTATATAAATCGTTGGGATTTAACAATGATTCTATCTGCAGACTTCGTAAAATCTGCTTTTAAATGTTTCAGGATAGAGTATACAAATAAAAATTAACTAACTAACTCCGTGGCACTAACATCCCAGAAGGGACAAGGCCTACCACCCGACCGCTGCGTCATCTACCATAGGCAGACGGCAGGATTGGGGGGCATGTGGTCAGCATGCCGACACCCACGGCCAATAATGGTGGTTTCCATGACCGGAGCCGCTACTTCTCTATCAAGTAGCTCCTCAATTTGAATCACGAGGCTGAGTGCACCCCTACCAGACCTCCCTACCTCAGAAAAATCCGAGGAGGTACCGGGGATCGAACCCGGGCCGACGGATCTGTAGTCAGCGACGCTAATCACAAGACCACGCCGGCGGTCATACAAGTAAAAATACTGCCATATAAATAATGAAAAATAAGAATACACTTATTGATATATATTACAATATAACTTTACAAATGTGTATTCGAACGACACCCAAAAAAGCAAAGCTTGTGATCGGGGGCGGTTCAGTTCAATACAATGAAATACACTAATATAATTGCAGTAATGCAAAAAAATTGATTTACAAACATTGAAAAGTATGAGTTAATAATGATATATACAGTAAGAACAGAATATGTTATATTTGCAACAATGGAAATGTACGAGTTAATAATAAAATAATTATATAAAATTTTAAGTCAAACTAATTTTAAGATAGCCTATATCATTTATATCTATATTTTAAAAATTAATACTGAAAATGTTGTAATAATGGCGGACTTTCCATAGATATATTCTCGGGTGACCTTCACCCAAACCATGTAGGCCTATTCATAAAATCACCCAATTTCTCACATCTCATTGAGATAGCCCTTGCCCTGCAGAGTTAGTGCCCCGGCTCGAGAAATAGGGCTACAGTTCCGCCAGGCAGGGAAAAGGGTTATTTATTACAAAGCTCTAACAGAGTATTGTTAGTGGAGTTAGATTTAAAATCTTTCGTTAACAGTCGTGATATGATCATGAACTCCGTTAGATTAAGCAAATATATTAACTATAGCAAAATGTGGCTCAGAAGGGGTTTTGTGAAGTTACGATTCAATGGTAGTAACGTTTTCAATTATGTTATAATTTTAATAATGTTGCTGTAAATGTTTTATAAAAAGATCACTCATTAGTTGCATAGTTTAATGCGTAATCATCATTTGACTATTTTTTAGTTTCATTGATCCAACCAGTGAAAGTAAACCATCTTCCTAACTATGATTTTATTATATTGCGTGGGCAAGAAATCGACAATTTCCGTTTAATATTCTTAGTTGTAAGAAATCTAATTTTACTCTCCAGAACAATTAGCTGATTACTAGAATGGTGTTTGCCACGAGAGGTCTCCAGAGTCACCTTTACTCCACTAGAGTAAGCTAATAACTTTATTCCGAAATCTTTAGGGTCTGCGTTCCGTTTCATTATAAGAGGTCTCAGAGGAATCGTAGAGATTTTAAATATTCCCGATTCGTGCGCCTTGTCGTTTACTTCATACTTGTACTATTTTCATTCCCACTTGGATATCGACCCGGTGTTCTAATGCCTCTTAGCTGAAGAGAATAGTAAAAATTGTCGAAAATGAATAAAGTTTTGTCATAAAACTTGTTCAGTTAATAGGATTAAATTTTAAAAGCAGATTATAACAAACGTAGAAGATCTGATCCAGAATTACGGTTAAATTTCTCTTGCATTTCTCGAAAGGATTTTTTAATGTCTTAAACTAAAGTATCACATTTTAAATTTAATTTGAATAACGCAGCTAAATTTAATTGCATGAATTTTACATACTATTTTAAGACTTTTAATAAAAAAAATTATGCAGGATTTTTCATATTTTCATTTACCAAAGACAATTTATGCAATATTTGTATATTTTTATGAAAACTAAAACAACAATAATTCCACCATAAAAATAATAATTATATTAGGCCTATAAAACTTTCCTGTGGTAGAATAGGGAGTTTATAGACTTTTATTGTCGCCAGAGTAAGACTTCCCACATGGAGAAAAATTAAGCTTATTTAAATTATATATTCTTTTATTGTCGCCAGAGTAAGACTTCCCACTTGGAGGAAAATCAAGTTTACTTAATTTTGTATCCATGCCTATTTTTCTGTTATCTAATGCTGGTAACTGGCGGTTTCTAAAACAGCAATTAATTCGGTGTATCAATCCTGATTTGTATGCTATTTTAATATCTATAATATAGCCTATCCTAGATAAAAGAAATTAGTTTAAGCAACCCCCATGGACAAGCTTTGGTTATTATACAAATTATTTTAGGAATCTATAGTTAAATGATGATAAAAAACAATCGCTTCAGATTTAGTTATTAGAAATCTACTTTCATATTTATTTAGTTCTATTTATTTCTGACACAGCTTTGTTTTCTAAACATGACTGACAATGAAGTATAACATTGTAAACCAATTTCATTCTCTATTATCATTATTATTATTGTTACTTTTATTATTATTATTGGATTCGAATGTTTTGTTAATGGCGAGAAGCTAACAGCTAACATCTCGACAGTTAGCTAATGTTAGCTAATGGCGACAGCTAACTTCTCGACAGTACGATCTCTACCAGGAAGGACCCAGGATAATAGCCTCTGTCGGCGATGCCATAAAGAGAAAGAAACCCTTGCACACGTCTTGGGATCTGAGCATTTGGAGGAATTCTCTGCAACTTCTTTCGTCATAAGAACCGCTCTTCGATCTCCAATCCGTCAATTTCTAGGTCTTTGGAGAAGTTTGCTATTTAGCAACGAACAGAAGCTCAAGGAGAGTAGATATGATTGCCGTGCCATCTAGCAGTGAAGTGAGATACATATTAGATTCCACAATCAGGTTTGAAAAAAAAAAACATAGGGGGCAGCCAGAGGAAGTCATCGAAGGAAAGAAAGCCATGTATATACTCAACTATACATACCCACTACATACAATCTGTGGTAGTGTTATAGTTGATCACCATTGGATATGTTGTTTTTTTGAATATCTGCACCATTATGGCCTATCTTTTTTGGCAGCCTGTATATACAGGAAACCGTTATTTTAAATGATATACAGGGTGTTAATGAATAACACCGAAATATTTTACCTGTGTATAGAGGGGACATAGACAAGCAACTTTTATTAGGAGATTTTTGCTCTATGGATTCAATTTTTCCTGTTATAACATAAAATCTCCCAAGGATATGCACGCCACTGACTTCTAATACTTGAAATGATGGCAAACAAAGGAACAGTGAATATTGTGTAGTGGTCGGGAAAATTGTAAAAAATGACGATCGATATCTTGCAACTCTGAGGGGAAAAAAGACAAACGAAACATATTTGTTAGGTCTGGAATTAGGAATAAAAACATAATGCAGTGGCGGGCAATCATGTGATTAGTCAGTAAATTTTGCAGATTATGAAAATTCTAAATTATGGTATAGCTGTTGATGAATTATTAAGAATCATGTTTTTGTCGATCGCTAAGAAGGCATGAAGTCAATTTAATGAAAATTTTAACCCTATTTCGCTCAATATTGACTTATGAGCACCAAATTTTATGAACTCTAATGCCCTGTAGCATACACATTTTACGTCATAGAGCAAAAAGTCCTAATAAAAGTTGCTTGTCTATGTCCCCTCTATACACAGGTAAAATATTTCGGTGTTATTCATTAACACCCTGTATATTTAAGAGGTTCTATTATAGTTTGTCGTACGGGAAGCCTCCTTATGGGAAAGACTTGTTAAAAATAATTTTTGATTGTTATCACTAATATCAATTTACTGCATTTATTAAACGTTTTGTTGTTCATGAATACTACTCTAAAAGTATAATTTGAGAAACATAATTTTATTTACCTTAAAGAAGGTATTACATTTTTTCTCTCATGGTAACTGACAACTTACGGGAGTGCACATCTGCTAGTCTCAGTTTAACGAAAGTAACGCTCTTCGAGAGACGACTTAAACCATAAGGTTGTAGAAGAAATGGCTAGCTTATAACTACTATTAAGAAAATTTCTACACAAAAACAAACAGTTTAGACCTTAATATAAGCAGTTAAGGGGGAAATTAAACAAAATCGTTAACGCCTTTTTTTAAAAATTCATCTGAAAACATTTCACTCATCTAAGTAATATTAGAGTAAGGGTACGTCACCTTTGTTTTTTAGACATACTAAGAAATTACTAAATTTTTTTTAAACTATTATTTTTGAACCCATGGAAATTGACCTCAAAACTTTTAATAATGTTAAATCTCGACATGAAACTAAAGGCTATTAACTCTAGCTATGCATAGTGCCTACAATACAGCTAGCGAATGTTACAATGCTTAGTATTTTTAAGAGATGCCTGTCTTATAAAATGTTACCAGTAAAAGGGAGAAAATACGTCTACATTTGTCAAGTCTCATCCTTCTTACTTAATATAGGTATAATATTTCATTTTTGTGAGATTCTCGTTTCAAGCCATGCTCCTAATCAATCAGACACAAACATATTTCTGTATTTGTGTGTGTGTGTTCATATTCGATGTGGAACTTAGAGTCACAGCATTTCCTGTACCTATGATATGAGTAGAGGAAATAATAAATATATAGGATTGCCAAATCAAGTTCGGCTATTGTGTTAATTAATAATAATGTTTTAAACACATCCTCATAATGCTATAGTTATCCTCTCCAGTGACTGGATTAGTTTTGCCTCTCGAACGCATTGATCCGTATTAATAAAATTGAAACGTGAAAAAGAACCGTTTATATTTTACTTTGATCGCTCAAACGAATGCAAAATTACATTAGTGTCTAACTTTCGAAAAACCAATGGCCTTTTTCATGTGAAATAAAAGAGAACGTTAAAATGACGCTAGACGGGGAGAGAATAAAAAAGTCTGGTGTAGCGTCGCATTAATATTGATAATAAAGATAGCAGCAATGGGGAAGAGGATAAAGTTGTTAATGGACTTACAGCAGCACTGAGACCACTTCTTCTAAGTAACATGAAGCATCGCATATTCAAAATTACACGCCTTTTTCCATGGGGACACATTCATTGATGGTATCATAACACGACGGCGTTAATTTCCTATGTAAAAACCTCGTTCATCTTTTTACACAGAACAGTCTCCGGAGTGTAGAGTAGCGTACATATAGCGGACACATGTATTCGCCACCTAAACTTTCTAAACAAAAGCACATCGGGTTTTAAGACAATATCTTATAAAACATATATTACAGAAAATTACATAACATAATCATTGGAGGGTGCAAGTTCAGTTCAAGGGTTCGATATTGGCGAACACCTTCCCAAGGGGCTCGTGACGCAGAAGTGGAGAAGGAAAAAATGCCCGTCCCGCAAGCAGTTAAGTATCTACATGAAGTCTATATTATAGCTAAGGGATGACAGCAGAGCTTTAGTTGAAAAAATATTTATGGGACTGACCTTAACTATCGTAGCTTCCATAAAGAATGACACTGCAGAGAATGAATATTTTGGGGATATTTTGGCAAAAACATGTAGATTCTAAGACTATCAGCAAAATAGTTTTCGTAAATAATGTAGAAATTTAAAAGAATTAAAACTTAATATATTTTGGGCATTCTCCAACTAAAACACTGGACGACAGGGTGAAATTGAATGTCATGAGGAGAATTTGAGGCAGGGGAGGTAAGGGGTACCATGATAAAGAAAATCCAACCAAGCATTTGCCTCAATGACTGTGAAAACCATGACAAAATAACAGTCAGGTTGACCGGCCTCGGGATTTGAAGCCGGGACCTTCGGAATGCGATTCCAAGACGCCTACGCCTCGGCCATCCTGCTCGATTGGGGTAAATATCTTCTGTGGATGTGACACGAGGACACTTTCTTTTACTTTTACTATTACTTTGCAAGAAGCAAATGTCATTTTTCACTATGTTCTCGAGAACAGCTCTAACGATTTTCTTTAAAGTTCATACACGAGATGCTTATAAGCCATCCATCGTTTGTATAAACTTGCGTCAGGCTGATAAAACTGGATAAGTTTCCTTACAATGCGACACTTATATCTGTATCAAAGTGTGCGGTGAGAAAGCTGTGTTGGACATGCTTTGGGTAGAGAAAGTTAATCGACAGTGACATCTGTTTTTTTTATTGTGTTTGTTAAAGAGAAGACGTTCCGAACACTGTTTCCATGTAAAGAAGAAAAGTAATTGGGTCGTGATGCAACGTTTCACACGGCCTGGTATTCAGGCGTGGTCAGTGTGAAGTTAATATCGATGATCATTAGTTCAATTAGCTTATTGTTCCTTGTTATCCATTCTGCTAATGGGTTGTGTTCAGGGATAGGCCAGAGCACTCCAGCACGAACTAGTTCTTAACTTGTGCAGTTAACATTTTGTGCATGATGTACCATACTCTAAACGGGAAATGGAATTTACATCAAAACATGTCATATTAAAGAGGAACTCAAATGGTTTTGTTTGGATTCCACTACCCATAATCGTAGATTCCGCATTCACCGCAGTTGGCGATTTCCCGGATATTACTCCTGTGACTTCTTCCTATGGAAGATACATCAAAGATTGTGTGTATGTACTACCTTTACCAGATAATCTAGAAGAAGAACTGAAGTTCCAGAACTGAAGAAGAATTGAAGCATAGGATTGAAGAAGTTGGAACCACTGTAACTGAGAATATGATCCAAAGAGTATCGCAACTATTTGATATGCCGAGTTACAAGTGGTTCACAGATAAGAGTCATTGTGAAATCAAACATTGAACAAAAAACCATTACAGTTACACTGATTCCCACATGGGATGTAAAATCTATGGATGAAACTCTTTGTCATTGACAACCTGCAGTTGTTGCAGGAAGAAATCTAAATAAAAAGTGTATAAAATTCAGTTTTTAAACACTTTTTGTCTTTGAAATATTCTATTCACATACAGATAGGTGAGCTACGTACGAGGGATAAAGCATAAGTCATGGCAGCTATTTTTCTTTCTCGAAGTAAGGCGATGGTACCATTAGATGTTATACAAATAGAGGCGATGGTAATTTCTTCTACTAGGCCTATCTCCTCGCGTAAGGGCACAGGTAGGTTGGGAATGACCCTAAGAACGTAGGCCACATCTGCGGGTTCTTTGTGCCAACCCCTTTGGAAATGGGATGATTGGCATGCCCAAAGGCCCCCCGAAGCAGATACCACCGCGAGCCCCCTCGAAAGTCCCCAACATCCAGCTAGAACCAGAAGCCATACCACGTGCAACACACCCCCAGAGTCCCTCAGACATGTGCAACGCCCCCGGTCCCTCCCGAAGAGAGCCAATGGTAATCTAGTTATGAGTCAGCCGCGGTGCAGAAAGGATATGGCAAGATGTGAGCAGCATTCTTACGTCAAAATAGTCACTATCCGAGGGAGAAATGGCAGAAGGAGCTGATGAAAGCTTTGGGGAATAATGCTCATTCGTAGGCTACCGAACTTTAAGGGATCATGGAGCGAGTATGTGTGCTTTCATGCTTCCAACTACCGCAACACAGAGTGGCACGATTCAGTCGCGTATGGATGTTTATGGGTGTCTGTTTCCTTCATTACCCTACATCTAGTACCCATAATCTGAATTATTGATATACCCTATTCCTTTTCCTTCCCTTTCATTTCTATATTTAAAAATTTGAATGGTTTCGTTAAAAAAAAAGTGGGCGTGGAACGCCACGTGACAGAAGTGAAACTTGTTTTAATTTTTGGATTTTTTCAATTTTCGATTATTGGATTTTTTCAATTTTGGATTGTTGAACTTCTTAATATTGGTTTTTTGATTTTTTAATTTTGGATTTCTGGATTCTTTTAAGTTTTGATCTTTTAATTTTTTAATTTTGAAATTTTGGATTTTTAATTTTGAAATTTTGGATCTTTGATTTTTTTAATTTTGGATTTTTTAATTATAATTTTCTATTTTTACTTTTGGATTTTTAGATTTTTATTTTTGCATTTTGGATTTTTGAATTTTGGACTTTTTTAAATTTTGGCTTTTTTATTTTTTTAAATTTTGGATCTTTGAATTTTTTAATTTTGGATTTTCTAATTTTGGTTTTTAATTTAGGATTTTTAAATTTTTAAATTCTGGATTTTAGATTTTTTCATTTTGGATTTTTGGGTTTTTTATATTTGGGATTCTTTGATTTTTTGTTTTTTTAATTTAGGATTTTTGGATTGTTTAATTTTGGATTTTTGAAATTTTGGATAAGCCTAATCTTTGAGTTGACTGTTTTCTGTGCAGTCCGTTCCGTCACAGCCCCACTAATTTCGTGACGATTTTGAGCGTAACAATTTGTCCGTAACGCAAGTTGGGTTAGCTCTTGATTTACTCTTAACGCGGCTAAAAAGTTTCACATGAAAAATAGTTCCATGATTTATTTCCCATCCCTCGTATATGTATCTCTTCTGGAAATTGTATTACTGGATTCAGTGGTCCTCAGGAGTATTTGTTGTTTTGAACTTTACATTCAATTATTGCAATATGAAATACAATTCTTCCTGCGGTACCTTTGATATGCATAAGACCAAGCAAGAAATACAAGTATCTTTTAATAATATGCAAAAATATGCTTTCACGTCTACTTGCCAGCAAAATGCGCTTTAAAAATATCACTTACACAAGTATTATTCCTGTTTTTATTGACCTTGTTGACCTAGGTTTGTTTCTAATTGGCAACCCTGACCTGAAGACGTGCTCGGAGTTGTGGTAACAGACGTTGAGTAATGTGTAACTTGTCACTCTGAGGATTAGGGGTGAAATAAATCAACCCTTGCGGACACTCTCAATTCCTCATCCATCACTCAAGTTCTGTCACGTAATCGACCAAAATTTACACTCGTTGCACATTTCATAATGGCTGGATAGTGAGAGACAGTGTAATTACGGTTCATCAAAGATATGAAAGAATTCATTCATTCAGGTTGTCGAGGAATTGACAACTTGCCATCAATGGCATGCGTATCATATGGAGTAAAGTATAGATAATGCGTATATTACAAATATTCACTAAATAGCCTATCTAGCTGTACCTTAGGTACCACTGATAGAACAAGTATTGTGATTCATCCTGAAATTTGAAGTCGAGTTTTCAGAATAATTAACGTATGATATTGTCAATAAATTTTAGTCCAATGAGATGCGTAGGAGTATGCTATGGGCACACGACACTAGCAGGCCTATATTACCTTATATTGTACTTGTATATGTCCACCGTTGTGACGTAGGGGATGCGTTCGCTCCTCTCACGCAGCGGGCCCGGTCGGGACAAGTTACCTAGGTGAGGTTTTTTCTGGAGTTTTCCTCACCTGTGAGACAAATGTCGGGTAACTTTAGGCCCTTGTGGTCCCCGGATATCATCTGGCCGTCAATATCATCTTCATCCCATCCTCGCCTTGTTTGGAGTGTGTGTGTGAATGGTGTGTCTCGTCCTATGTGTTCGTGTTGTCTCGGAGGTGGTGCCGGCATTGGACTGATCACTCATCCGGGGAGGCCCTCCATGCCCTTGTTTTGCCAAAAGAATGTATGTGATCCAAAGATATTCCCTCTCCCGACAGGTCGCGGCCCTGTAAGGCCCGGGCGGCTTGGGTCGCTTAAATTTTAAAAGGGAGAGGTAAAACTACGATAAAGAAAGGAAGTACTTGTATATCATTATATCGCTGTAATAGTCCAGTATTTGTATAAAAGTTGCATATACGTTTCAAATAGAAGTTCTAAAATTCCATAGAACTAAGTTCTATTTTTATCTGGAAAGGGGAAAATTATTACAGACCTTTCAGAGAAATGGAAAATCTTGTCAAAAGTTGTGTTAAGACGATACCTTACATTTACAGGTCGCTTCGAGAAGAATTCCTTTACAGTAGCCTGTAAAGTAAAAAGAAATGTTACGTCATAAATGTTAATCAGCTTAAAATCTGATGTTATACAAGACAAAAGACAAACTGCTACACTCAGTGTAATTGTTTGTGCATTAAGACGTCCCAGAGGATGTCTGTAAGGAGCTGAGACATGCTATCCGACGCTTTCAAACTGAAATATCACGGTACTTGCTCAATCTCAATGACCGTCATACTTTACAGACCCGCTTACTTGAATGCTCTTTTCTCCTTGGATATGCATGCTCCATTCAGAGGCATATAAACATGAATCAGATTCTTGCATTTCTCTCTCCTTCCTTTCTCATTAATTTTCTTTCTTCCCTTCTTTTCATTATTCTCATGATCCTTCTTTTCTTTCGTTGCATTGAATTATTCTATCTTTTCTCATTTTAATTTGTTACCTTAGATTTTTTAATTTCCATGTGTCCTCTTTATTTATTTATTTATTTATTTATTTTTTTATTTATTTTTACTTTTGAATGCCTTAGTTTTCTGTTTTGTATTACATCTTATTTTTAAAATTTTATATTTGGTTGTTTGTACCTTTGTTCTTCGCCTTTTCCTTTTTTAAAGAATTTTTTATTTTCAAATCCTTTTCTCATAATTTCTCCATCAGCTGACCCTATTTTTTTCTTTTTCGTTTCCTTTTCCTTTAACTGTTTCTATTTCTTTTTCTTTTTCTTTCTTACTCCCTCACCTCACATATTTACTGAATTAAGTCCACCGCTGTGGCGCAGAGGAACACGTTCGCTCCTCTCATGCAGTGGGCCCGGGTTCGATTCCTGGTCGGGACGAATTACCTATGTGGAGTTTTCCCTCAACTTTGAGACAAATTTCGGGTAACTTAAGACCCTTGTTGTCCCCGGATATCAGTCGGCCGTCTTTGTCATCTTCATCCCATCCTCGCACCTTGTTCGGAATGAGTGTGTATGTGAGACTAATGTATATCATCCAATGGGTTCGTGTTGTCTCGGAGGTTGCCCCGACATTGAGCTGATCACTCATCCAGGGAGACCCTCCATATCCTTTTCTGTTCAAAAAGTGTGTAAGTTACGTGTTCTATAGAAATTCCCTCCCTGACGGATCGCGGTCATTTAAGGCCGGGTGGCATGGGCTGAGTAAATGTAGGCTACCTAGAAGAGAGAGGTAAAGCTCAGGGAAAGGAGAAATACCCGGTATGTAAATAATAAACACATCCACTGGTATAATATTATTCCGACAAGATCTTTCTGCAAAAGAAACAGCCGATAGGATCACAGAACACATACAAGGATGACACCGCAAAACTCAAAAGGTGTCATGTCCACACAGTATAGTATAACAGTAGCGAAGCTCTAATGAAAGGAAAATTCATCCTTTTTGACAGATCGGTGCGACACTAACACCCCAAGCGGCCAGCAAGAGGCAACTAGCAAACAGCCATTTCCAGCATTGGAAAGATACGAATATATGGCTGTATTTATTTTTAAAATTACTAGAACGAGATTGTTACCGGAAAGGCATACTGGTGAACTCATCAAGTCATAGACTTTATGGGAGTATAAAGAAGTTGTAGTTTCAAGATCGATGACATTGTATATCTTATGAAGTATCAGACCGGTTTCCGTCCTCCATATAAGCTACATCGCTACGACAAACCTTCAAGAATTTAATTGACCTACTAACACATATTTACACTGAAAATTCTAACAAATGGGAAAACTTAATAATTTCAATAAGCATCTAGAAGTAGTACTTCAGAAATTAGGAGGGAAAGTAAAGTTCTAGGCTTGAAGCCCGATATGGTCAATATCAGATGCAATAACAAAGCAGATTGGTCTTTTTCTTCATTTTATTAAACACGATAAATTATTGAAAAGTAAGGAATTATACACGATGTCTTTATTCTGGACAGTTTAATTGTGTTAAATTCAATTATATAGGCCTAATATAACCTCGTGTTAAAATATTTTCAATATTAGTAGGGTCAGGTGGGGTATTTGTAAATAGGCCTGTATATTTAGCAATTTTTTGCTTCGTTAGGATTTTTATTTCTGATGTATACATAAAAATAATTAATTACATATAAAGAATATTAATAAAAAATGCTTTAATTAAGTTCTAACTCACTTTATGGGGTATCCAGAGGATAAACGAAAATTGAAACCAAGCCAGTATTTAGTAGAATTTTTTAAAAATAAAATGAAACAAAAAACGTTAAATACCGTATTATAGGATTGATTGAGTTGTATCGTTTTTACGAAAACACTGACGAGGGGCTAATTTTAACATTTCCGGACCCTCTCTAATATTAAAAAAAAAAAATAGAATTGAATTTTATTTTCTACATGTACATTTATGTACAAAAATTATATTATATTATTATACAAATAATATTTTTTTAAACAAGTAGCTTCTTCTAACATTAACAAGTCATTTTCTGCTCCTGAAAGTAAAAGAAATAGGAATAAATACACTAGTATGGATGCAAGCATGATAATCACGTTTGCAATTAAATTTCACAAATAACTGTTTTTGCTTACCTCTCAGGATCTTTAGAGCACCTGAAGAAAGATAAATCGGGAGAATTCCTTTGGATGTGGGTGCAGTTTATAGCACCACAAGCATTTCCATAAAATATTGTCGACATTTTTCATAAGAAACATATCTGTACCTCAGAGCCAAACGAGCGTAACTGCCAAAAACTAAATTTTACAGGAGGAGCGAAAAACAAAATTATGAACAATAAAGGGGAATGGAGTTACTACTATTTGACTCTCAATATCTTGGTTTCTAATGAAATTATGGATTTAATATTAATTGGTTCTACAGAGGTCAAGAAGTTAGTAAAGAATATGAAAAAAACAAAAAAATATGAAATTTGGAGTTACGTTCCTTTGGCTCTGAGGTACAGATATGTGAAACAGATTGTGTTGCTTCTTGCTCACCGCTGCGAGCGCTGCAGTCGAACCGGTTGAAAAAAAGTGTGCGTGGAACGCCACGCAACTGAAGTGAAACTTGTTTTAATTTTTGGATTCTTTCAATTTTGGATTGTTGGACTTTTTAATATTGGGTTTTTGGACATTTTAATTTTGGATTTTTGAATTTCTAAATTTTTAATCTTTTAATTTTTATAATATTGGAATTTTAGATATTATAATTTTGGATTTTTAAAATTTTAGATCTTTCAATTTGTTATTTTTTGGATTTTTTAACTTTGGATTTTTAATTTTTAAAATTTTGGATTTTTTATTTTTAAAATTTTGGATTATTAATTTTTTAATTTTGAATCTTTTTATTTTTTTATTTTTGGACTTCTAATTTTTTTTATCTTTGAATTTTTAAAGATTGGAATTTCAGATTCTTTAATTTCGGATTTTTAAAATTTTTTATCTTTAAATTTTTAACTTGTTGGATTTTTTAATTTTGGATTTTTAGATTTTTAAATTTCGGATTTTTTAATTTTAATGTTTTTAAATTTTGGATAAGCCTAATCATTGAGTTGATTGTTTTCTGTGCAGTCCGTTCCGACACACCTCACTAATTTCGTGACGATTTTGAGCGTTACACTATTTTCATTACGATTTTCAGCGTTACACAAGCTCTCGGCACAGTATAGTATAACAGTAGCGAAGCTCCATACAGTTTTTTTCAACCGGCGCGACTGCAGCTCTCGTAGCGGTGAGCGAGAGATAACACAATCTGTTACATTGTTTCTTATGAAAAATGCACAATCTAGAAGGCAGTGGAAAAATGTCAACAATATTTTATGGAAATGCTTGTGGTGCTATAAATTGCACCAACAGCCAAAGGAACCAAAGGAATCTCTCGATTTATCTTTCTTCAGGTTCCCTAAAGATCCTGAGAGGTAAGCAAAAACAGTTATTTGTTAAATTAAATTGCCAATTTGTGATTATCACGCTTGCATCCATACTAGACCACATCGGGAAACCGGTCTGATACTTTATAAGATATACAATGTCATCGATCTTGAAACTACAACTTCTTTATATTACCATAAAGTCTATGATTTGGTGAGTTCACCAGTATGCCTTTCCGGTAATAATCTCGTTCTAGTAATTTTAAAAATAAGAAGAAATACAGCCATATATTCGTATCTTTCCAATGATAAAAATGGCTGTTTGCTAGTTCAATCTTGCCGGCCGCTTGGGGTGCTAGTGTCGCACCGATCTGTCAAAAGGATGCATTTTCCTTTCATTAGAGCTTCGCTACTGTTATACTATACTGTGCTCTCGGTTTACCCCTACCTCAATTTCTTACACAGTATAGAAATTCGTGCCGGACTGCACAGAAAACATTTAACACAATGATTAGGCTCATAGTTCGGGAGCTGGGCTGTTCTCACACACACACATACATGCTTCCGAAAAGAGTATGTTTGGATTCAGGGAACTTCAAAACGTATATTTATGTTAAAAACTCAATTTCGAAGTTAGGGATCGAAAACAGTACTTCCTCTACCTACAGTAGTTCCTATGGTACCTATGTTACGGTCAGAAGAAGTAAAAATAGTGTCATAAAATTGTTTTTTAATTTTAAATATATATTGAGAAATTTTACTTTTTGTCCTAGGACAAGGCCTCTGAAAATCACTGATCATTGATCTTGAATATTGTAAATTGAAGATGTGTCTTCTAAGACAAATTTTCATGTCTTGTAACTCCTTATATTTTACTTATTTCTTATAGAGCACAATCTAGTTTTTAGTTCAATAATGCGTATTTATTCCTGCCAATTCAGGAGATTTTTAGGTAATAAAAACCCCATCCCTACCTAATAATGTAAGTTTTCGGATGGTAGGCCCTGTCCTACAAGAGATTTAGCGCCGTGGGTATAGTTTAGTTTAAAATAATTGAGATAACAGATACGAAGGAAAATTTCTTAACGACAGCGCCTGGATCACCGTTTCCCGACAACTTCTCGGACATACGTGTACTGCGTGTAGCCTAGATGAGGTTCTCAGGCGCTTGTGAACTATATAATTCAAGTTTATTCTGCTCCGAAGCGTTGAGAGTATTTTCTAAACTATTTGGACTAGAAACTTGAAATTTTGTACAGTTAATTTAAATATTAACAGATGTTGAATTTTCAAATTTCATTTTGATATCTCAATTTGTTTTTGAGATATAATTAAATTAATTGATTTTTTTTAATCAAAATTGAAATCTATCTCCTCCGACAGTTATTAAAAAATGGATCTGAATTTTTTATGTGAGATTCTATGATGCTTGCTTAATAGATCCAATGATTCAGATTTTTGGTATTATTTATACTTTTTGTTTAAAAAATATTTTACCCAGAGAAATAAAAAGTTGATAAAAAGTTGATATATTTTTATGTAAAATATTAATTTAAAAAACTTAGACCCATACCAAAAATCTCATTAGACATTTTATTACACACATCACAAAGTAGACTATGAAAAAATTTCATAGCTGTATCTATATTTTTATGGGAGAAGATAGATTTTGAATGTCGCAAATTAACATAAAAATTGAAACTGAGAAAACAAGCGATTAAAGTTTACATTCACTCAGAGTAAAAAATAAGCATCTTCTGTGCCTATAAATAAAACTTTATAATTACACTGAACTATCACGAAATATGAATGGAGCCCTACACAACACTTATATATATAACTAAAGGTTCAATTAAATTATGGAAATCATACTCGCAATTGCTATTTCATAAAAAATAAATTTTAACTAATTTCTTTTCCTCCCCCTTTATTTTAAAAATGTATTAATTATGGATCCCATCCGTGACGCGAGAGCTTCACTTACTAAAGTGTTTTTTTATCTTTTTACTTGGGATATTTAAGATGAAGCCGTATCAATCCTAGTTTATATTGTTACAAGGCATCCCCTTCCTCTCAACTCATCAAACGAAAGTTTCTTCTGACGTCATAGCATTAACAGGTGTGAGAGCATTATGGCATTTTCATAAGACTCCTTTTCCAGGAAATCCATTCTTTTGACGGAGTTGAGAGAACGAGAGAGAGAGAGAGAGAGAGAGAGAGAGAGAGAAGAAGAAGAAGGAAAGAGAGAGAAAGAGATTTATTTTTCTTCAGCCTATTCATTCGTGTACATAAACGATGAGAAAATAGCTATTACTGAAAGCAAAATGTAATTCGTTCCAGCAGAAACCTGAGAGTCTGGGAGTGTAGTCATGCAAGAACAGTCGCTACACATATTGTAAAAATTGTGCACATATCAGTTTATCCATATATTTATGTATTGTCGTCCATTTTTCTTTCTTTTATTTCTGTCTTCTTTTCCTTCCATTCTTTCTCGTTCTTCATTCTAGTCATCCTTCATTCTTTTTCTTCATCCTTCTCTTATTATTTCCTTCGTACCTCCTCTCTTTCCTTATCTCCATCCTTATTTCTTTTTAAAGAGCTATCCCCTATGTTTCTTCTTCTTATATCCTATGAAAGACAAAATTTAAAAAAAAAAAAAATTATAAATGCTTGATTACAACAGTGTATTTTAAAAATCTGTATGTTAATGAATGCACTGTAGGATATCACACACTTGTCAAAGTGCAGTCTTACCTCGAGCTTTTCGTTTCGAATACTGGACATATGAAAAGAAGATATTTTACAGTTTGCGGATAGTTACCTCACTCGCAATTCTTTTTTTGTTCGACCATAATATAATACACGTATTACGTATGACGTAGCCGTGTCATAATGATATCCATTAAAGTATGGAATTTCATTATAACACTGTTTTGGTATCCGTCGGCCCGGGTTCGATCCCCGGTACCTCCTCGGATTTTTCTGAGGTAGGGAGGTCTGGAAGGGGTGCACTCAGCCTCGTGATTCAAATTGAGAAGTTACTTGATAGAGAAGTAGCGGCTCCGGCCATTAAAACCACCACTGACGACCGTGGGTGTCGGCATGCTGACCACATGCCCCCAATCCTGCCATCTGCCTGTGGTAGATGACGCAGCGGTCGGGTGGAGGGCCAAGTCCCTTCAGGGACGTAGCGCCACGTAGTCTTTTTTGTTTTTACTGTTTTGGTATCGTTTAATATCGAGCAAGGAACAATTTTGAAGCCTTGAGAGTTTGAATAATAAACAACCTTACTGTTCGTGTTAATTTTAATATTATACTAAATTGAGTTCACTTCGTGATTTAAAGTCCCTTGGTTTGAGACTAAAACTCAAAGAGGAAAGCTTCTGTTTCCCGCACGCCATCAGCTGCTGGGTCTATCTATCGCAAAAGATGAGAATGACGAGAACTTACTAATAGCTGATCACTAAGGTCAGCCGTCTCGTTGAACCTAAAAACTCAAACATTTAATTATGGTTCCGCTCGTTTCATAAGCAACGTACTCTGCTCTTAATAAATACCATTATAGGCTGGTTGCATATGTAGGCCTACTAATTACCTTCTACTTGTATATGGAATATTTCGAAATAGCTGCCAAATTATCCGTGTCCTGAGATTCCGCTAATTAATTTAATATAAATACCACTAATAGATAATAATAATGATAAGTTTATGCTTTAAATATGCTTTAATTAACACAGATATACACAAAACATAAAATATGTAAGATATATGTGCTGTAAAAATGTGACAAATTAATAAAAATATGCAGAAGCATTTTAATGTGATGAAAATAAGAGGATTATCGAAGTCCTAACAAAATATGCAATAATATGCCAAATGAAACCATTTTCAGTTACTTCTTTCATGTCTTTTATTCAATTTAACACTTCCATGAAATAGAGTGCATTGTAAAAATATTTTTATTTCATAGGAATAAAAATTTATAAAATGGTGCCCTATGATTTTTAAGACCGAGTAAATTCACAATTTAAAGCCAATTTAATTAATCTAATAATAGGATCTTCAAAAGGTAACTATTAATTTTAATTACAATTAGATGACTAGACAATTTAGAGGAAATGTCGGAAATTAAAAAAATTATACATTAATCACTAGAACTACAACAACAAAATCCTGCAAATAATACAATTAAATACATTAAAATTAAAATTAAGAGAGATCATGTAAACATGCAATGTAATACCTGCTGAAGGAAAGTTATTCATAACTCAGTGTGCAGAAACTAAAAAGATGTGTATGAAAAGCGAAGAGTGAAGATATTAATTATTGTACTCTTTATTTTACACAAGATGTACTAAAACATAAGTAATTTCTAAAGTTCATGTATTAATATAAAATTCATTACACTGGCGAAGCAAAGGAAATCCAAAGGATAAAGAGACACGAGAAAAAATTAATGAAGGGGATTCGACTAGTGAATTGGATGAAAAATTGAATGGATAAGAAGGGCGAAAAGAACACGAGGTAGAAAAAGAAAACGATTTTTAACAAAAAAAAAAAGAACCCTCTTCTAACTTCATGTTTGCGCAATAACTGTTTTTTTTACGAAGAACGTTAAAAATAGTTTAACTCTAAGAGTGCTAATTTTACCATCACATGAAGGTAACCTAGTAATTGTATTCTTAATAAGGTGTCTATCTCGGAAATATGGGGCTTGCGCTCAAATTTCTGCAATTTCTATTACGAGTTTTCAGGCATTAAGAAAATGAAGGATTCCCCCCCCCCTCCGCTATAGTTCGGATTTCAAAATAAATTATTATAGGTATCAGGTGCTGTATAATAGTTTGAATAATGAAATTCGCAGAAATTGAACTTCCATTGTTCAGTAGACGTTTGTCTAGCCACCTCTCTCAAAACAGAGCTGAAGTGACTCATGGATCTCTCCATGAAGTGATATAGGTCTAGAATCTATAAACGCAGGATGAAGAGGATAATTAAATGACAGGATATATTACAATAACACTATAAATATACGAGGTAGAATCAAATGAAACCCCATTTTTTTTCACTGCTTTACTGCAGGAAGAATGCTTGCTTGTACATTATTTTTTCAGATAGTCCCCTCCCAGTCCAATGCACTTGCGCCATCGGATAGGAAGTGCTTTGATACTGCGTGAGAATTTTTTTTTGTTGGCGCTGTAGCCACTCGTGCACCGCCTATTGGACGTCTTAATCAGACTTGAACTTCTGCCCTCCAAGGTGCTCCATTAATGGACTAAATATGTGGAAATCTGATGGTGACAAATTTGGCGAGTACGGTGGATGTGAGAGGCACTTGAAGCGAATGTCATCGATGGTTTTTCAATGGTTGCACGAGCAGCATGAGGACGGGCATTATCATATTGAAGCAAACCACCTGCGCTCAGCATTCCCCTTCGCTTTGACACCATCCGATTTCCACATCTTTGGTCCATTAAAGGAGCACCTTGGAGGGCAGAAGTTCAAGTCTGATTAAGACGTCCAATCGGAGGTGCACGAGTGGCTGCAGCGTCAGCCAAAATGATTTTTTCACGCGGTATCGAAGCACTCCATATCCGATGGCGTTAATGCATTGGAGTGGGAGGGGACTATCTGGAAAAATAATGTACAAGGAAGCATTCTTTCTGCAGATGTTTCATTTGATTCTCCCTCGTATGTGCTCCCTCATTGGACACGTTGTGAGTTTGATGGAAATTTTATTTTTTCATTAGTTTTTGTTCGTAAGTTAGAAACTTGACCCTTCATACAGGATATAAATTTAATTTAAAGCTGAACTTCACCCGGTGTTTCTTTTGAGAATCATAATATTTGCATAGCATAGAAACGTGGGTGCTCGCCTGGGAAATGTGGGCTATCAGTGTGGTGAACAAAAGACTGCCGCAGTAAGCTAGTTTTAAAAATGCCCAGGTTTACGACTCGTGGCACTGTGGTCGTAACAAAAGAAATTCGCAGCAGTCAACATCTTTCCCCCCCCCCTTTTCTTCCGTTGCATGCCTTTATACGAAGCTCTGGTCCACCATGTTCACATCATGTTCACAAGCAAGAATGCCAACATCCACATGTGTTTGTCACTGTTACCGCTTCAATGCATTCCAGTGTTACAGGGAATAACGCAGCAAGACGGATCTAGTTACTTTAAAAATAAGATATGGAAAAAGACTGAATAAATTCATAAAAATAAGATATGGAAAAAGACTGAATAAATTCATAGCGTATAAGAAAATATGCTATTCGATTAATACGTTTTAAAAGAGGGTACCGATATTAAAAATTCTCCTTTAGGGGACAATACAACGTTTGGATAATGCCCTATTTTAGGATTGTTGTTTTTAATATTATACTAAATTGGGTACATATAGTGAGTTTTTTTTTTTTTTTATTTTTTTTTTTTTTTAATTTATTTATTTAAGGTCGCTTTTTAACTGCCAGGGTCACCAGCGACCACAATAATTAATACATATATATATATTGAACAAGTTCTACAAGAAGTGAAGTATGAAGAAAAACATATGCAACTTGAAATTTAGTAAGAAGAACAACATATTAAACTTAAAACTTTAGCAACTATTGACAAACTATGATTTGATTTGACATTATATGAATGATTTTAACTGTGACAGTTCCAAAAGTGAGATAACCTTAAGGCATCCTTCATTATTCTTAAATATATTGTATAAGTCTCCTTTGATATTTAACAGACGCCTTACATGCAATAACCGTGGACATTCCAGAATAAGATGGGAGGAAGTTACATCCCCATTACATTTCGGGCATGGATCCTTAATAGATTTCTTCATAAGATAGCCATGGCTAAGGTTGAAGTGGCCAATCCGCAGCCTGGTCAGCAGGACTTGTTGCCTTCTACAGAGGAGAGTATTCGGAATAGCTGGCTCAGTAACTGATTTCCGGACGAGCTGCAGTTTTGAAGGAGTGGATCTCCATGTTTCATCCCAGTGCTTCGTAATTTCAGATCTGATCAATGTTTTGGTGTCCTCCAATGTACCATTAAAACAGTTTTCAATTTGTGGGAAGACTGTAGCAGATTTAGCTGCTTTATCTGCGTTTTCATTACCAGAAATACCTTTATGTGCGGGAAGCCATGCTAATGAGATTTGGGTACCATTTTTTGAGTGGAAAAACAAACGTTCCTGAATCATTTGGATGAGTGGGTTCCTTGTAGATTTGTTTTCAATGGCACCGAGAGCTGACATAGAATCTGAGAAGATAACAATTTGTGAGCAGTTATTACTCTGAGTGCTTATTTCAATAGCTTTGAGAATAGCCCAGGCTTCACATGAAAAGATGGAGAAGTAATCTGGTAAGCGATAGGAGTGAACACTTGAGGAAATAACTATGCCACATCCTGATCTTGAGTCACGTTTTGAGCCATCAGTATATACTTTGAGACAATTCTTATACTCTTCAAGGAGTGACGAGATCATAGGCTGTAACACTGATTTAGGCATAGTTGTAGGGCAGGGAATTTGTGTAATCTTCGTATTAATAGAGGGAATAAAAGGCTCCCAAGGAGGAAGGGGATGGAGTCGCCTTGGGAGGATATTAGCTTTTTCAATGTTGAATTCTGAGTTATAATCCAGGAGTCTTTCCCTTAATGGTTTTGGACAATTTAGGTGAGAGTTATAAAGCTCTGATTTTGGAGCACCAAAGACGTAATTGTTGGTCGGGTTAGAAGGAGAACATTGTTTGACGTTAAAACGAGAAGCCCTTCGGTCTGCATGCCTCGTAACCTATCGGAAAAGATGAGAACTATTAACAGCTGATGAACGAGAGCCGCATGCTTTATCAGATTGCTAGGTATTCAAAAAACCCAAAACTTAGATGTTTAATTATGTTCGAACAAAAACAGTCGTACGAAACTTGCCTATAGGCCTAATCACAATTAACAGGGCCCGGATTTTGATGACATGATATCTTTTAACTGGAACATCATGGGCATTGCCCGGTAATGCAGATATTTTGATCATGACTCTAGATTAAAAAAATGGTAATTTTTATGGTAATCGTTTGGTAATTTTCCCCGTATTTTATTTTAGTTAATTTTTAGAATATAATGTCATTATTTGGTCATTTTTATTTTACGGTCTTTCTTTCCACATTTCATATTGTTAGGTAATTTTTTAAATACAGTATAAAGACATTATTTTATCATTTTGTGTTGTTTCTTGCATTTCAAGGAGTTTTTGTGCATTTATTTACATTGACTATTATGAGATCCCTAAATAAGCATTAATAAATAGATCTTTTTATTATTTTAATTTGGATACAGAAGGACCGTGTTAGCTATTTGCATGTACTAATTAAGTAATTATGAGCCTGCAATTTAACAACATACACGTAGAATAGACACAAATCTGATGAACAAACTAATGATTTCGTAGAAAATTTTGGGTAATTGTTTTTTATTTTTTGGGTGATTTTTTATTTTTTTATTTTTACAGTCATTTTATAGCTCATTTTAAAAGTATTTTTGGGTCATCAAAATCTTGGCCCTGGTAATTGAGATACCCGCTAAACTCGTTTCATAAACATAATCATATCTTTAAAATCTATTATAGAATCCTTGCATAATGTACTTCCCGAATTTCGCACAAGGCTTTGCGAATAATGGGGTATCAGATAGTTTGTTATTGATAACTATTGAGAAATACGACAGTGGTTGTAGGTGTTGAGTACACTCCGCCACTGCTGTGACTGAGGACAGGCGGGTCTTGTGGATGGGACGCTAATGAGGTGAGGCATAGCGACGCCTCTGCACGACGCCAGGACGTCCCTCCCGCCTCCCCCATACCCCCAACTCATTCTTCAGGCCCTGGTCACAGTCACCCTTGTCCATTCATCCCTACGTGTCAATTCTTATAGCAGCTATCCGAACATTACCTAATTCATCCATTCAGACACCCATTCAGTTATTGATAGGGTGTATACAGGCTAACGTTAAGTCTACTAGATGGGTTGGCGTTCTCTTCTTCCAAGATGTGAAGTGTTCGGTGGCTGTCTTCGCCGCTGGTGTATAGTTAGGGTTACCAGATGTCCGGATTTTGCCGGATATGTCCTTGTTATGTCTTGTCCAGCGTCCGTCCAGGCAATGCAGAAAATTGAACAATGACTTGCTTTTTAATGCTACTGGATATATTAATATACATGTTCTTGCGAAACATGTTTTTACATAAGTGACGCTTTACAGCCCAACGTAAGCATATTTCGAATCCAAGCACGCCCATGCGTTAAGACAGCGTACGACCAAAGAACATCGAAAACTTCTATTCTACTTGTGGGAGTATGTAATCTGCGCCACGGTTGACACCGAATTTGAAATAGAATAAAAATGAGATATGTAAACTGCGGCACACAGATATGTAAACTGCGCCACGGAGATATGTAGGTTGCGGCAGTAGTTATAGGCAAACAAAAGTTAGACCTAATTATGTGAATGTTCGTTTCTATTCAGTAACTATTTTTTGTTCATGAGGTAATGGGAGCGTACTTGTCTGTAGTTTGGTACCGTTCTATGTGTGTTTGTAACGAGTGCTCTATCTGCTCTATTTTTTGGTTGGTAACAACTTTTCTCTAGCGAAGCACATCAGAACACAATCTCACTAACGAGTCATTCACTTGTGTTTTACAGTCATTATGTACATTATCTTTTAGTGGTCGCAATTTCATAGCCAGCCCCAAGTCTGGAGAAGTGGGAAGGAAGTGCGTTATTATGACGGTGTCACCATTTATATGTCGGTGGCGCAGTTTACATCGTGTAGGTTGGGGGAAAAGGTAGAAGTGGCGCAGATTACCTTTTCCCCTACTTGTATACATGATCTACTGATCTACGGTGGTACTTAGTGGTACTTAGTGGTACTTAGTGTAGTGTTTAATTACTGTAAACTTATCCTTTTAATACTGTCCAATCTTGTGTTCTATTAAGATGTCGAAGATTGGTGAAAGTAGTAAATGGAAGTGCAAATTTTCTAGAAATTTGAAATTAGGACATCAGTGCAGTGCCAACAGCCGAAAAATTAAAAGGAAGGCTAATCCGGGCTCTAGTGATTACCCTAGGTTGTCTGTTAAGACAACAGTGATATTAGTCTACAAGTGGCAATCCTAGTTTAGTGGTAAATCTACATGCCCAATAAAAACATTAACATTATGAATAGCAGTTTTTGTACATGCCCAATAAAAACATTGACATTATGAATAGCAGTTTTTGTACATGCCCAATAAAAACATTGACATTATGAATAGCAGTTTTTGTACACCGCTGTGGCATGGGGATGCATTCGATTCCCGGTCAGTAAATGTTTCCTGGGTGGGTGTTTTCCGGGGTTTCCTCTCACCTGAGATACGAACGTCAGAGAATTTTAGGCCCTTGTTATCATGGATATCACCTTCATCCCATAAGCGCCTTGTTCGTAATAAGCAGGAGTTTTTGAGGTAGGAGTCTGGAACGGGGGTACTCAGCCTCGTAGGGACGAGGAGTTATTGATAAAGAAGTAGCCGCTCCGGTCATGAAAATTATAAATAACGGCCGTGGGAGAAAGCATGCTGACCACATGCACCAACATTGACATCTGCTTATTGTGTTCATACGATAATGTTTGAGTGCCAGCTATTTCACATCAAACCAATATGAGTCGGACGCATTTAGGGGCTGACCCGAATATTCTTCCAGCCACTCAAATGAAACGTCCCCATACTGCATTCCCTTTCGCCACTCACCTAGGCCTGAGCGTTATTCATAGGCGAATGTGTGTGGCCGTCTCGAATTCAAACCAACAAGAGATTTGCTCACGCAAGGCAGGTGTGGAGCACAGATGATAAGGAGATTTAATACCAACTTTAAACAAAATAACACTAGAGAAATGTTTAACAGTTATATTGCTTTTAGTGCGAATGGGTCTTCTCGTGTATGAAACCTATAAAAGGTTTTACAGAACGTCGTCATCGACTCTTGTAATAGAAAAAAAAAACCGCCCACATCATACTTATGTAAGTAAATTAGACTCGGTGATACTTTTGTTTCTATTTTTTATATCGTATGGAGATGGTCATTAAAATTACTCTTGTTAGGATGTTTCTATTGACCTACTCGTCAATCACTTAGGACTTAGATCAAAGGATTGTCAATATTAAAAACTCTTAATTAGATAAGAAAACACAGAAATTAAACAACCCAGCTTCATAAATAGGCAACACATTTTCTGTGTAAGAAGATTAACAACAAAATATATCCACACTGTATACGCCTAATTTTCACGTATGCGGCCCGCACAATATCTCGGGGTGTACAGTGAGGTCTTTAGCCAACTTCAAGTTAGACAGCCCTGCACTATGTTTCATAGGGTATTCACATAAAACATTTTCACCCACTAAAATTCTCCCAGTCAATGCAGTATCAATCAACTGCATCCGAACTCAATAAAAAAATAATAAAAAGCTTGCACTTTTTTGCGGCTTGATCATTATGCAGTAGTTGGGAATGGCTTCCGCCATTACGCACAATTCAATGCACCATTTTTTAGCCGAGCTTGCCTCTGTTAGAAAATCCACGAATAATTCATATTCGCGCTAACCACAAGTATATCCAATAAGCTCTTTCAGAGCACATGCCATTCATTTGCTAATATCCACTTTCTACAGGAAATGTATTCAGTAAAGCACAGTCAATTTACATTACAGGAATTTAGAATTACGTTTATCCCCCCAAACCAGATTGTATGTGCTGTTAGATCGTAAAATATATTTCCTTCCAAATTTATAAGTAATAACGCTATAGGCTTTTGCATCGTGTACTGAAGTATACATTCATATCGTCGACTCATTCTTTCTTTCTTTCTTTCTTTCTTTCTTTCTTTCTTTCTTTCTTTCTTCTTTTTTTTTCTTTCTTTCTTTCTTTCTTTTCTTTCTTTCTTTCTTTCTTTCTTTCTTTCTTTAATCTTACAGTAGGCACAGTACTATAGCCGGATTACGTGGTTAGTCCTTTTGCGTTTTAAGGTCCTCTTGAGTCCATAAGTAGGCTCTATTTTATTATGTTTTTCCGTCTGTCTCTGTCGGTATATGAACAGTAGGCCTATAGCTTGAAAACATACAAAAAATCTTATGTGAAGCACTCACATTAACAAGTAAGAATCTACTCTTTTCGAAAGACACCAAGGGGACACCGGCATTTAACGTCCCCACGGACGAATCACTATCAACAGTGACATATGCCTCTACGTCATAGGCACTGCAGAGCGGTTTGGGATAGAACCCAGGTATATTTTGATCACAGAATAGTGATTAGAAGCTGACTGATTCCATTCTGGATTTTTCAATGTGTCTGAAGGGTAGCACATCAAATTGCAGAATGTTTCATTAATAATTAGCCGAAATTTTGTAAAAAGCCCGGGAATATTGTAAAATAACTGAATTTACATTTAGCCTACGCCATATCTGTATTTTCTTTATGAATGATGCTATGTATGTGTATCTATGTCAATTATGAAACCATACCCAGAAAAGATTAAGAAATGCCCTATACAATTAGGCTATAACGAGTCTTCTGTCATATTTAATATCAGTTAGTTGGCTTTTAATATTTCCCAGTACAAAATAATCCAAGCATTTTAATAAATTATTTTGCCAGTTAACGTACAGAAAACTAGCGCTAATTTGATGTGAAGTCATGAAGTAGACAGATGTTCCTTCTCATTGCAGGGTTTCCGACATAATCAGGCCAAGGCACAGAGCGAACGAAGGGAGGCCAAGATAAGAGATTCTTGTTTTAAACTAAGAAGACAAGAAAAAATTGACTCGCTTTAATAAGTTTCAAACGGTGCCCTGACGGAACAAGTAGTAGATACGCAACTCAACCCGGCTCTTCCCGTGATAAGCCCACGGTATATACGCCTTCAAGAGTTTGGAGTCACTCAACCATGAACTCCCCTTCCAGTTTATCTGTGCACATTCCTCTGGCTTTATTAGGGTTGTAGAGAAAACATTTTGCTATGGAGATGTGTATAGAAGTTTGTTGTCTGTTAAAAGAAAAACAGTTCTCTAATGGCCGGTTTCTATAAACTCGTGAATTACCTATGGGTAAATTACCCAATGGACAGAATTTACACAAGAATAACACCACACAAACACAAATAATTTAAAGATAGCAATCACATACACTTGTGACGAGTTTCTAGATAAATGTCCTCTGAGTAAATATGAAAATGACAGAAGAAATGTTCCTACAAACTCAGGCTAGATCTTTCCAAGGGTAAATCTTTGGGTTAATTTATCCTTTCATGGATGGCTGGATAAAATTTAACCTCTTTGTAGGATCAATAACAATGAGAATCAAAGCCTTCTGAATTAAATTAACTGTACAACTCCAAGGCCTTGCTCAATATATCATTGTGGTTGAAATGGGACTAATTTATCCTTGGATAATTTACCCATAGGTAATTCACAAGTTTTTAGAAACCGGGCATAAGTCAGATAAGAGAAGTAAAGTATTCCCTGTACAGGCTATGTAGGCCCTTAGGCTCGCGAGGCTCCCAGATTTTAGACATACGGCGCATGGAACTGGCAAGCCTCTCAGGATTACTTCTGGTACTCATTTCTGTTAGAGACTGAGTCGACCCTAGGCCCATGGTGCCATCAGAAAGATTAGGCCAATTGAAAAATTCCAATGAACTGGCATCGAACCAGCGACCCTCCGGTTTGTAGCGCAGTGCCTCAACAATTACGCCCCGACGTCCCTAAGTCAGAGAAGGAACATTTCCCTAATTAGCATGAAACAAGTGACTACTTCTTCATTTGCCTGAATAATTTTGCCCTTGAATGGAGCTGAAATGATGATTTGAATCGAAGTATATTGGAAAAGAAAATTCTTAACCCATCGATAGTATACACGAACATGAAAATATAACCCACACATATTTCTGTGTAACTCGCAAAATTCAATTCACTTACACATGGACACCTTTTGTGGCATGAAATTGACTCCAAGTTGGACACATTTCATGCCATGTGTTGTTCAGCATGCTTGCTGCAAACAGAGTTTATATAATATTACAGCACTAAACTACTCTAGCGCAAACTATATTACCACACACATTTGGAGTTTCTGCTTCTGGCTATAATTCGAATGAAAACAGTACTACCTGAAATACAAGAGGAATACACTATCAAAATACTGGAGACTCAGGTTTAAACGAGTTATTACTGAACTGTACTTCTAAAAATGCTCCATCGATAAATACATGCATTTTTATTAGGGATGGGTCCTCGATACTTTCGATACCTCGATACTCTCGATACTTGCATGGTATCGGCATCGAACGATACTTCAGAAAACTAGCTCGATACTTTTTCGATACTTTTGTAACTCTGCAATTCTGGAATTAAGTGAGAATGCTAGTATTTTTAAACAAAAACTTCTAAGTGGACTGTTTCAAAAACTAATTTTAGTTTTAATGTAGAGTTTAAAAATAATTATAGCCTACTGATGATGTTAAATTTTGTCTCATTAAATATGCACACTTAATTTAGTTGGTATTACACAGTTCTCTCAACTTTTAATTTTTAATGTACCTATTTACTGAAACTGCAAATGTTGAAGGTATCGAGTATCGAAGTATCGAGTATCGAGGAAAAAATCAAGTATCGGTATCGAGTATCGAGAAAATCTGGTATCGACCCATCCCTAATTTTTATGTAATTCCTCGATTTACTTACGAGGAAGGGTGATTTTAAATGTCATTAAGTTTAATAATTTAAATAAAATATTGGTTTCACCTTTTAAAACTTCAGAGGTAAAGTTTAACTACTTATATTCTATTCTTAATCTTTCTTGCAGGTAAATTAATCTTACTTATTTGCCTAACTAGATTAGCTTCTTGTTGTTACTATAGTGTTTTTACGGGATGCGTGTTATGAAATCCCGTTTTATTAACGATTTTGTATTTTAATAAAAAGCAGGTTTAAAAGCATTTTTAATATTGATACTAAGCGAGGCTGTCGTAAACAAAAATATAGTATTAATTCAGTATGGGAACTCGAAGTTGTTCAGCGGAGCACCAGATGCGAAGACGTAAAGGATTGTTAATATTGTTCCAAAGGAAGATGCTTATGTAGGTCACAGTGGAAGAATAACGTTCAGTAAAACACATAAATTTGTTCATTCTTGCGTTGGCAATAAAAAGTCGCACGTTTATTGTATAGATAAAAGCTACAACTTCTTCCTATCCAAAGAATACCTCATTAATTCGATGAGAGTATGTATAATATGTTAACGAATTTCATGAAATTTGTTATTGCAAACTATAACTAGATATCCAACATACGGAATAAACATTCCATAAATCATAATTATATGTCACAGAACTCATTATAAACTTTTTATTTATTTACTAATTTTTTATTGAAAGTAAGAAAACCCCAACGAGCAAAGCTCACCTTAAGGGGCTGTATACAATATGGCGTGCATTATGGTTCACTATAAATTTCGAATTACAAATTATTTATAATTGTAGACAAGAGATAAATTACACAAGCCTATAAAACAAGTATTTGAACATAAGGGCCAGATAATAAAGTGAAACATAGTTCATAGATAGTGATAGCCTAATAGTGATCAAAGTATATATTTATTACTATATAAAAATCCTTTCTTGAAATATATCAAAATCCTTAACATTCTTGAAAATCCTGCACTGCAATTAAATTTCCATATCAGGGAAATTGTCATACGGATACTAAGAGACTCTCTGCAGTTACTCCATGTCCACCTTTACCTGCAGCAGAGCTAGACTTTTTTTTAACAATCCTTGCAATGTTGAATGTTAAATTTTAAGGTTAATTGTAAATATTCTTTCATGATTTATGTTTTATGTATTCTGGATCCTTAGTGTTCATCCTCATTGGAGGTCGGATGATTTATTTACTTCGTACTAAATCTTAGGCCTACTACTTAATTATTTTGAATTTAAAAATAGTTTTATAAGTGATTTAATTTTTAACAAAATTATTACATTATTTTCTTCTTTTGATAATTCATTATATGTTTTGAGTCATATTCCAAAACCTTTGCCCCATAATTATAGTTCTAGATCTGTTATAGTTGAAAAATAGCCTAGGTGAGGTATGTTCTGTTTTTGCCTTGTTTCGTAGTTAGGTGTGTCCTTGTTATATTCTATTGGAAAATTGCTGTGGATGCTACGATGTACAAGGGTGGATCGAAAAGTAACGCACAATATTTTTTTTTTTTTTACAGAAAGTTTAATAGGTACGATTACAAACAAATGCACACATGAAGGGACATCTTTTGTCTACTTTTCTATATAGTAGCCAAGTTTCTCAACGCATTTCTCCCATCGTGGTACCAGTTTCAAAATACCCTGTTCATAGAAGTCCGTTCTGTTGGAGTATAGCCATCTGCGGACTGTTGTTTTCACTTCTGCATCTGACTCAAAGCGTTTATCGGCCAGGAATTTCTTCAGCGAGGTGTAGTGCGATTTTTATGGGCTAAAAGTCATAACCCAAGTGAAATTCACAGGGACATGAGTGGCGTGTATGTGGACGACTGTATGGACCGTAGCAATGTCTCCAGGTGGTGTGCATTCTTCGAAGATGGTTGTGACAACCTTTCAATTGTTTGGTCCCAATTACTAAATTACCAACTACTAAACCAGTAATTTTAATGTGGTAACATTTGTATGTCTCTTTTTCATGTTATAGGATTGTAGGCTTGTAATTGAAAAACCGAACATAAATTTTAAAAGATAATTTTAAAAGATTTAAGATGGTGTTTTATTCTATTCAAAATGTGTCACAAGAAGAAACATACATGGAAATGCATAATTAAGATAAATTATTCATGTGACTGTTAAAGTAGTGTCCCGTTTTACATCGATCATAAACTTTCTTGATCATAAATATTATCATTAAATATTATTATTCGGTGAAAATAATACCATAGGGACAGTGCAGACGTTAGTAGACTTGGAGCTAAGGTGCGCTTCTGACTCGACTCCTCCCTTGCGGGTTATTCTAAATACGTCCAGCCTTGGGGTAAACATAATAATTAAAACCGAGAAAGCGAACAGCGTTTTCTTTCCTTCTTCTTACCCAATTCTTTTTTATACAACGGAACACGGGATAGAACAGCTGTCTTAATTTTCTATTCATTGTAACTTATGTAAAAATACCTTGTGTTACACTCATCCTAACATTCTCTACTTTAAACGTGTGAAATAAAAGATTCTCACTTCACATTCTCATATAGAATGAGACTGATTGCAGAGAATGCATATTAATTTGTTTCAGCTCTTATAAAGATGTACTGTGGTCCATGCAAAATTTTAAAGCCCGAGTTTGGCAAATGATGACTGACTTATTTAGGTTAAAAATCTATAACTAAGCAGATTCAAGGGGGTAGCCTAGTAGATAACATGAAAATAACTCTAACACTTTTTTGGGTTTTGTGATTAAGTTTTTGGTTTATGAGATAATTAAGTAGAAATTTTGAATAAATTGAAATAGCGAACTACTAGATTGCTGTTCTGGGTGGCTATGACCTTTGTCAAGCATTTTCAAACAGATAAATTACGGTACATAGACATTATCGCCTCGCTTATGTCCCAAATTATTGGACTCAAGTGACCATCTTTGTATTTAATGCGTAAAAAAACTAAAAAAGAAGATTCCTTATCCCTTCCGTTGGTGATGTGAAAAAAAGATTATAAGAGTAGGGATAAGAGAGTGATTTTATGAAAAAGTTTCAAATAAAATGTTTGTACATTGGTACAAAGTTTTAAAAAATCATCAGAGCTGTTTTGTGAAAATTGTGAAAAATAACATTTTGTTTGTTTGTTTGTTTGGTTTTTTTTAGTAGGCTACATAAAAATATATGCTGTTATAAAATCTTTCATTGTTGAGTTCATGCTCTTTATACCACACTCACAGGCATGCTTTTGAAAATAGTTATTATTTTTGGATTAAGGGAACTTAAAAAATAGATAAATACTGAAAACTACACTTCGGTTACAGGGTAGAACATAATGCATCCTCTATCAGTAGATCCTACGGTACATGTTGAGTAACTAACAGTAACGAAAACAGGAGAAATGCAATATAAATTCGCGAAATTTAGACTTAAAATGTCGTACTACCGTACATTTATGTGTTTCTTGTAAGTTTGAATAAATGTGTGAATCGATGTATCAGAAAGAGAGAATATAATATAGGCTTTTCGACTATACACCATCATCAGAACCCTTCGGCCACTCCGTGGCTGAGTGGTTTGACCACTCGACTTCCACAGCTGGGAACTAGGATCGACTTGTAATTTGAGGTGGAAAAAAGGGATCGGGCAGGTTTTCTCGGGATGCTCCCGTTTCCCCTGATATATATTATTCTGCTTTTGCTCCATTCATCATAATGTGACCACTTGGTTGCAATAAAGAAATTGTTATTATTAAAACTTCTACTCTGAAAGGTCACCTCACTTAATAATAGTCAGGTGAAGATCTGGCAAAACACCGATCACCCAATATTACTTGCTCAAGGAGTATGCGACAGAGCAGTAAACTCTTATCATAAAATGCTAATTTGAGTGCGATTTCCTAATTATTAATATTACTTGCTAACAATTAGCAAAAAACTTCCCAATAAACGTCTTTCGATGATGCAGCAGAAAGCGTTACGTCTTGTTACCCTTACTCTCACTTCAGTTAAAATAATTTTGATTGTCTTTCGAAAACTTACTACTCCAATCATTTTCGTTAGACGTTATGTAATAACTTATTTTGTTAATTCTCAGAATAAAAGTTTTACCGAAGAGTTAATTTCTACCATTTCAAAGGTGCGCCAACATCTTGCATATCGGGGCGTCCTTCTAAACAGAAGGTTTATATATTTTAAAGTCACGTGTGTTTAAGTTATGACTATCAGAATTACATCTACCAGTTTCTTTAGTTGTTTCAGTATTTTTCCTGGAACAACAAATGTCTAAATGTTGGGATACCGCTCCAGCAAAATGAAAATAAGGAAGTCGCACTAATAGAAAAAGAACTCGCTTCGCTCATTGGGGGTTCCGTCCCTGTTTGATAATACCGTTGCCTTGGAAACGGAGCCCTTTTTCGGGGGTTTTTGGGGCTAAACATTAAAAAAATTAACTTTTTGGAATGTTCCTGTGGTTTACAGTCTAAAAGCTATATGTGTACCAAATTTCAAGTTTATAGCTCATCTGGAAGTGGACAAACATTAATGTCAGTGAGTCAGTGAGTGAGTGAGTGAGTGAGTGAGTGAGTGAGTGAGTGAGTGAGTGAGTGAGTGAGTGAGTGAGTGAGTCAGTCAGTCAGTCAGTCAGTCAGTCAGTCAGTCAGTCAGTCAGTCAGTCAGTCAGTCAGTCAGTCAGTCAGTCAGTCAGTCAGTCAGTCAGTCAGTCAGTCAGTCAGTCAGTCAGTCAGTCAGTCAGTCAGTCAGTCAGTCAGTCAGTCAGTCAGTCAGTCAGTCAGTCAGTCAGTCAGTCAGTCAGTCAGTCAGTCAGTCAGTCAGTCAGTCAGTCAGTCAGTCAGTCAGTCAGTCAGTCAGTCAGTCAGTCAGTCAGTCAGTCAGTCAGTCAGTCAGTCAGTCAGTCAGTCAGTCAGTCAGTCAGTCAGTCAGTCAGTCAGTCAGTCAGTCAGTCAGTCAGTCAGTCAGTCAGTCAGTCAGTCAGTCAGTCAGTCAGTCAGTCAGTCAGTCAGTCAGTCAGTCAGTCAGTCAGTCAGTCAGTCAGTCAGTCAGTCAGTCAGTCAGTCAGTCAGCCATGTGGCCTTATAATTATAGGGATTTCCGAATGTCAGAAATTATATTTTTTAAATATTTTTTTTATCAACACACATGAACTTTAGATTTGTTTGCTTATACTTTTCTACATTATATTTATTCTGGATTGTACACACTTTGTACGCTATTTACATACTATATGTATTTGCTTGTTAGATATGCGCACTACGCTTAAATACCTCAAAAGTTACATTTACTTAGGGAATTCCAGTTTTTACGAGGAAATCAGTGTTCAGAGAACCTGGTTTGTATTATTGCAGAGCGAAAATAATGCTATAAATTCTGAGTAGACGGCAAATGTTAATTAAGCAATATTTTCGTTTTAGATACACGACTCATGTCACAGAACGTTTTACCATTACGCGTGAAATATCCATTTTAATTTCCAGTGACCTATAAACAGATATTCATTCCAGGTACATATTATACAAAAACTATAACTTGAAAGTACAAATTGGGAAAAGATGTGAATTATGTGACGTAAAAAATTACTGTTCATTTCCCTCCAATATACAACTCTGTTGCATTATTCATATTTTATTGTTTCTATCCCTCGCACAAGAGAGTTTCAAAACGAGTCACAATATTTATAAAATGGTATTAATTTTATTACTCAGTAGTTAGAATAAAATTACAAAATTCCACTAGTATTATAGTGTTATTATTAAGCCTGCATAGCTAAATGTACCATAATTTTTGGTAGGCCTAATTGTTTCATAATAAATATTTTATTTTATTAATTTGTTTGAAGAATAAGTTATTTAGAAACCTAAACTGAAATTTTTTATTACTATTTCTGCACTACTGTTAGTAACATTAGTCCCATTTAATACTACCTTCCTATCCAATATTGTGATATTGAAATATTCTTATAAGAATAAATAAGAATAAGAATATTTCTTTAGTTACATAATGCTTGCAGCTGTTTTGATTTATTGAATTATTTGATTTATTAATTACATACAACCGTTAACATACAAAATGTATGTAATGGTATAGTCAAAAGAACAATACAATTAAAATAGATTAAAATAGATTAAAATAGTAGGGTTCCTACTTGTTCATCGACTTCATTCACTTCATAAAATAGGTTTTCTGTTAGTCATCTCCATAGGATGGCTCTGAATCTTTGTAAACTAATGTCTTGGGCGCGCTGAAGTAATTTTTTTAAAACTTTTAAAGACATAGCATGAAATAATTCTTTGTTTTGTTTTACATAATCAACAACAGGTAATTCGTTCTAGTATTGTAATTGTTTATATCCTGTGTTCATTGAGTTCATTATTTGAGTAGAGTGGAAAAGAAGGTCTTATTTCGGCCAGAATAAATAAAATTGATAAATAAAAAATAATAAATTTAATGCTAAGGATATTCTGGAGTCCACCACTGTTACGTAAAGGATGCAACCGTTCTCCTCACGCGTCAGTCGACCGTTTGAACATTAACGCGTAACAAGATAAAAAAAAAAGTTCTGTAAAGTTCCAGGTAAAACAGACCATCTATCAACGCTGTTTTTCTCCACCCTCTGTAAGCAATTCGGAATAAAACAATTTAAATAAATTATTTTCTTCAGTTTGTATAATATACAGTTTATTCAGTTTGTTTAATATGAATCTATGCATTATGTTTCAGCTTGGAAGGCTCGCCACTTGAAGTGAGCACTTTTGCATGTTGGAAGGTCGCACATCCCTCTCGCAGACACGGCTTGGTGAGTGCGTACTTAAAGTTTCATCTAGTTTTGTACTGTAGTTTTCCCAGCAACTATACATATTCTTTAATATAGCTTAGTGATTTTTGTATAAGGAATTTATAAGGAATTTATACCGACTGCTCTCATGTGTCAATTATCATAAATGGCGGAACTATTAACGATCTCTTACATATTTTATTATTTATAGAGCCCGGATTTGTAAGCAAAAAGCATATTTACATCCATACTTCTAAACGTAAGAATAAATGTTATATTTCTTAAGACACTCTTTGAATAGCAATTTTAACTTTATTTAATAGTGCGTATTTTGCTTACTCTGAGATAAATAAGATTCTTCTTGATTATTTTATGATTTTTAATTAAAATAGCATAATTTAGTCTACTCAAAACTGTCACATTAAAAGTGCATGTCATTTTCACCGGTTTCCTGAAGAAGCCGAGTTACAAGCAGATTTCTAAAAATCTTTCCACGGAGGAAAAAGATACTGAAGAGGAATTCACCGAACAATTTTGTCGAATTTTTCATGCGCCTTTGACATTCTGCCAAGTTGAAAGAACATTTTCACTTCACGAATCGTTTGCGGATGTACTTCCTTACATACTGCAACATCCGTGAATAATATAAGAATTCTACGAAACAAATAATTTATTTGAATTTTGAATAATTTGTTTTTTGCTTATTTTGGTACTTATCTTTTTAATTTATCATAACTTATTTTCTTGCTTGTTTTACTGTTTTATTTTGCTTATAATTCCGGGCTCAATTTATTAATAATTACACATCCCTGCTCATTTAAGAATATTGTTAAAAATATCTACCAAAACTATTTTAAGAATTCAATGGCAAGAAGGAAGTTGGATATATACAAAAATATACTATGAAAGCAAGACTTGTAATCAACAAAAATAGAGTAAATTTAATAACGTATCCATTACTAAGTACTTTTGGAAATAGTACACTGGTGAAAAGCATACAGTAACATATGTGGTATTATACAATGGATAAATAGCAATGAGAAATTAAAGATCTTCGAAGAAAAAGATTCCAATAAAAATGCTCTGAAATAGAAAATATTTTACATAAAAATGATGTAGGAATGGTTAATATCAAGAAAAGGGAACGAGAACACGTTACCTTCATAGCCTAAGTATCATTTTATAGTTCTTATTTTTTGTTGTATATAATAATTATCACTGATATGATCCTCATTATTATTATTATTATTATTGGTAATGAAAGTTAGTGTTCCTGGAGGCTGATGGTAAACATCTTGCTTCACATTCACAGTTCTGGGTAGACTACTGGAAGGCAACTTCGAGAAAATAAACTTTGCGTATTATACCTGTCTTGAGTTTTCTTGCACTGTGAAGCTAGAGTAAGATACTAGTTGCAACTTCTATACAAACTTTCTTGCCAAGCTGCGAGGGAGTAGAACTTAGTGAATTAAGATGCGTGAAACACATAAAACGCCTATGGTGATATACACTGAACTTGTTAATTTTTGCTTAAAAACAGAGAAGACAAAAACCGTAGAGTGATGTTAAATTACGTACGACTCACTGAATTTGCTGTTGGTCTGAATGTTGATGTTATGCATATAGCCTGTATAAAAAGGCCATAATTCTTCCTCATGTGATAAAGTTATTTAAAGAGACTAAATATGAAGTATTATCTGAAGTGTGAATGTTAGGATGTAAGTCAATTAATTGCATGTCAATCGTAATATAAGTTATCTGTAAATAAATCTGCCTGAATGTATCCTGGACCTCTTAAATGTAACTTCAGCTCAATGAAATGTATTGACGAACTAATTTCAATGTTAATATGAGTGTTGAATTTTTAAGAACAGAAACATACTGAAAGGTATGATCCAACAATTATCAATTCGTGGTGAACTGATAGAAATAATCTTACCTTCATTCTGTAAATCGGTATTATCAATCAGCTTTAAGCTTCATATGAAAGAAACCGGGGAAAATCTTTAGTGCTATCCCCCATTTTCCATATTGTTGCTCTATATCCCTAAGTTTAAGGAATTCTCATTGTTATGAATCAATAAAGGTCGTTAAATATGGGGAAGCTAAAATAAGATTTGTATTTTGTTTATCTAGGCTTAAAGAATGATTAGTAATGTTGATACTAAAAATTCTCTAATTCTAGAGTTGAACACAGAATCTCCTCTACCTATCGCTTTGTAGACCCACCTATAGTACGGATAGAGAGTTATGAATTGTCCCACATGACATTATCTACACAATGTAAATCATTTGGTTATAACATTATATCTTCCTTTAATAATCATGTAAAGAGAAAATAAACACGGTATCGATTGTGGGAGATAATTTCAAGCTCACCAAGCGTTTTCGAAGTCCATTAAATCCTGTGTCCCAGAAACTGTTGCAAATACTTGCTAGGTTTCGGTTAAAATAAATTAGCGTTGAGGTAGTGGTTGGGGATGCTAATTTATATTTGAAAGTTTGAGATTAATGTGTCGCGATGGCATGGAACGTTAGCCAAGTAATCTGCAAACTCAGGTTTTGTTATCCAACACAAACATCAACGACGTGGTATGTAGGGTAACTACCTACATGTGGAGATGTTGTTTATGAAAGCGTAATGAAAGTAATTCAGTTTTCTTAGTTAATTTGAATGTTTTTATCCTGCAAAGCACTCACTTGGAAGAAGTTTTGAGACTGGAAGATTTCCTTGCTCTATGCCTGTCTTCCAATGAATATCCATTTCGAAGGCCTAAATAAAAGCCTTTGAAATTGGATTTAGACATTTTATTTAGGCGTATAAGAAATAGGCTTCTGATATACGCGAAACTATTTATTTTCATATTTCCACGTTTATTATATTCGCTTAACATTCTCTGGGAAAGCAATAAATTATAAAAGTATGTGAATGGTGAGTAAACCGTACAATGCTTTTCACTCTTTCTTTACACATTATTCTTCAGTGGTGAATAAAGTCGGATCATGCCGAGGATTGCATCAGGAGAGTGACAGTATTTATTTTAGTGTACTAATTTAATGAAACAGAATACCAGTGATGACAGCGATGACATATCATTCGCCAGTACATTTTACGTTATTATATTATGGGATGTTAAGCCCCCGCTCCGTCAATGAGAAAAGGCAGTGACTTGTGAGACCCACATTTTATTTCAAGATGTAAATCTAAAGTTCTCTCAACATAGTGGGTGACATCAGAGGCATTCAACAAAATTTGTTCCCACGCAAATATAACAATCTCCAATTAAATTCAATTTTTACTGATGTAACGTTTTTTGTAGCATAATGTCATCGAAAAAGTTACATTGGATTTTTTTTATCGCGAAGAAGAACATAGAAGACTTTGTGAAGCACTTAAAAACTTACTTTTTATTTTATTTTGTCCAATTTCTTTCATCTTGTTATTGTGAACTCTTTTTCTCTCTTCAGTCCATAAGGTTCCCGTCTTTATCGAGTGTTGTGCGGACCTTTCACCACGAGTATTCAATAAGAATGATATCTAAAATCCATATAAAATGGTCTTATAGTGTAGAAATACCTAAGTAAAAACTCCAAAGAATATCACACAATGCATAACGATAATACAGTGAGTCCCACGCAAGAGTTGGCCAATGACGCGGGTTTCTGCGTCGCGGCTGGCACAGCTCCAACTCCCGAGCGATCGGGTGAAATATCTACGCAAATAATGCCGCGGTCGTTGTAATGATTCAGGTTCTCACATTTACAGTTAAAATTACAATGAAAATAACCACGTACCTCATCACCAGGCTTTAAAACTTAGTGCCCGAACACACAGAGGGAGTTGATTCCGGTTACCAACAACCTGAGTATAGGGGGTGGGGGTTGATTGCGTAGGCTGATAAGACAGTAGCTGATAGCAGTACTGAGAAGTGAATGCGCTTGTGGTACGGTGCCTCTCAAATTGGTCAACAGTGTACCTTGTCATTGTGCGTGTTTATACGTGTTCGGCATGCCGAAAGTAAAGTGTTCTAAAACGCAAACATATATTGAAACATTTGGGAGGGACTATTATACACAAACAGGAGAAAGTATCGTTTTGCATGCTTGTAATGTGAGTTTAGATAATGAGAAGTTATTTTGTGGTCTTCCTATATCTGTATTGCGGTTTGTTTACTATCACGTGAACTAGCATATGGTAGCTAGGGCATACGCCGAGCAAAGTCTGTACAGTACGGTTGCTGTTAACATATTCGATCGGGCACTAAGTTTTAAAGCCTGCTCATCACAAGAGATGTTGGAAATGTTCTCCTCTTGCATCCAGACAATACTGGCACTTTTTTTAGGAAATTTTCTTTCACGCGCATAAGTTCAGCTTCCGGGACAGAGTTACTTTCTCTTTTGATAGGCTATGTGATATTGTCATTAAGTTCTTCTAACAGTATGTAAATATTATTTATGGGTAAACTTGAAAAATAAAGTGTATAGGTCAATTTCCCATACATAAGAAGAACTTAAAGACAATATCACAAGAGAAATTAATTCTATCTCGGAAGCTGAACTTACGCGCGTGAAAGAAAATTCCCTGAAAAAGGTGCCAATGTTGCGCGTATACAAGAGAAGAATATTTCCAATATCTCTTGTGATTAGGTACGTGGTTATTTTCATTGTAATTTTAACTGTAAATGTGAGAACCTGAATCATTACAACGACCGCGGCATTATTTGCGTAAATATTTCACCCGATCGAGCTGTGCCAGCCGCGACGCAGAAACCCGCGTCATTGGCCAACTCTTGCGTGGGACTCACGGTACATAATCTATATATGAAAGTCGCGTGACCACATAGTTTTGTTGAAGTGGGAATAAATCGTACTTAAATTGCAATATTGGTAGACTAAAAAATTTTATGAAGGAATTGTTACCTGGTCGTGTACTATGTAAAGGATTCCTCACTTTTCCTCTTGGGAAACAGTACACGAGCAAGGCATTTTAAGTGAATCTTATTATATTAATGTATTCTCTTATAATCGCTCTGAGAGTTAGTGCCGTGCATGAATATCCCATGAGACTTGTTCATACATAACATGTCTCTAGGCATTTGTAAAGAATATTACTTGGCTATGTGTTGCATTCTCCTAAAAGCTTTATGAATCTATTATCCTGATTATCAGTTTTAATATATTGCAGGGAATTGTTAAATAACTTAGCCTTACTTGAAATCAGTTTAAGGATTGAACAGCACTTTTATCTGACAAATGTAGGGAACATTGTAAAAGGTTATCTATGTTGTTGTTGTTGAATCTCCAAATATAATTAACCCTATTTCACCTTTCGGTATGCTAGGGTTTTAGTTACAGTACAATTAATGCAATTCACATTCATTTAAAGTTTTCTTAATTTCTATACTTACATATTAACAATATAGCAGATATGAATAAAATTAATTAACAAACAAATACTAATAATAAATCAAATTTTATTAAAAATAAAATGTAAATATTCACAGAACTTCTTGTATCAGCATATCTTATGCAAAACATTTGTCAAAGGTTGCTCAAATCTATTTTGGCAACAATCTAATTGAGTAACTCCCCGACCTTTATTCAACGCATGTTTGAATAAATGTTCAAATGGCCATACTGTATCTAAGCTATAACAAAATGTTTTCGCGTTACATCGCATTGTACAATTTGTAAGAATCTAGTACATGGGTGCGCATCTGTGGCACATCTTGTCACTGTGCGGTAGGGGAATTTCTCCCACTACAGTCGCCCTTGACGTCAGCATAAAGCAGTTTCGACGTGACACTGAACATGAAGAACAGGTTTCTTACGTCACAGGAGGATGGGGGACTAAAACGTTTCCCCTCAGTTGCTCACCTATGATCTAGTAATACAGCGTTCATCATATTGCGTTTCTGGGATACCTGAAAAAATCTCTTGAGGTAAAGAACTCGTGATTCGATAGCTCGTAAAGGGACTATGTTAGGTAACCACCAAACCCCCTCCCATTTTCAGGTGTAGGGCGGCATTCGCAGCTGGCTTACACTTTCCAGTTATTTTAGATTAAAAGTTGTTTTTACTTGAGAGAGGCGTTTTCATTTTCCTCCTTTTTTTATTAGTGCTACTTGTAGCGGTGTTCGTCCTTCTCCGCCAATGGCATTTACTTATCTTCAGTTTTTTTTCCCTCAACAAAGTTAAATAAGGAAGTTCCACATTTTCCTCACCGTGCTGGATAACTCTGATTAATACAACGTGAAGAACTTCGGGAGAAAGGTTTTTCACGGGTCTCTAAAAAGCAAGCAATCTCTGTGTGTAGAGCGAGTTGTGATTTTACCTAGATACTTATAGGGAATTACCGTAGGCTAATAGAACGTTGTAAAATACAGAAAAAATATCTAAACAAGAAGTGATCTTGTTAAACGTACAATTTACATAATTCATGTAAGTCTCGAAGGATTAAGTCTCTTTGAATTTCCAAACATTCCAGCCCTTACAAAGATTCATTTTCATTCTAATTTCTTGTTAGATGTTTAACAATGAAGTGAAAAACAACAAAAATCTACCAAAGAATAAGTGAAGATCAGTTTTTACTTCCTCTGCCCGTACCATGGGTACTATAGGTAGAGGAAGTATTGTTTTCGACCCTAAAATTCGAAGTTGAGTTTTTAGCATATATACACGTTTCAAGGCCCCCTGAATCAAAAAATACTATTTTTGGAAACATGTCTGTGTGTGTGTGTCTGTGTGTCTGTCTGTGTGGAAGTTTGTGAACAGGCTAGCTCCGAAACGGAGAATCGTATGAAAACAAAATTTCGTATTTGGGTCAGGTACCTTCTGAAGATGTGATTCGAAGATTGGCGACAAATTTCTCTTATTTTTAAGGGGACTTTACATGAAGAAATTTTCGTTTTTCGCGATTTTCTCGAAAACGGCTCTAACGATTTTCTTTAAAATTTGAACATGTGTTTCTTTTACTGAGAGCTAAACCTTTTATTTGAAACTTTTTTTCGAAAAAATTTTCTGAGGGTAGTTACAAGCCACCCACTGTTTGTAGAAATTTTGTCTTGCGTGATGAACAACTGAATACGCGCTCTTTCACGGCCTCTTATTCTATATAAGAATGTGAAGTGAGAAAGATGTATTGTTGGCCAGGTATAGAGAAAAGAAGTATCTGAGGGAAATATTCGATAAATTTCGGAAATTATTCTTTACGGCGGAAAGTTCAATAAACGGCTGCAGTCACTTGTTCTTTTTTTTTTTAGTTTGTTATATAGCCTGCGCTTTTAGTCGCATCATTGAAAGAAGTAGACCATGGGCTACCAATAGCAAACCCTCCCCCCCCCCCGTGGGATTTTCTGGCACACATATTTTTTTGTTGATATTGTCGTCTAGTTTAAGATTTTAGTTGTTTGCCCCTTATCAATTACAGCATTTACCCGGAAACCCCGGAAAACCACGGAAATCCGGAGAAAATGGGTTTGTTTAAATTTTTTATTGTTCTTTGCCCCTAATATTCCCAGAGAATTTCTGACTCACATATTTTTGTTCGTATTGCCATCTAGTTTAAGGTTTCAGTTGTTTGCCCCTTACAAATTACAACATATCCCCGGAAAACCCGGAAAGCCACGTATATACGGAGAAAATTACTATGTTTTGGTTTTTAAATCTTTGTTCTTTGCCCCTAATATTCAAAGGGAATTTCTGACTCATATGTTTTTTTGTTGTCATTACCATCTAGATTAAGATTTCAGTTGTTTGCCCCTTATCAATTACAGCATATCCCCGGAAAACTCCGAAAAAATTGACTTCGTTTGAATTTTTGAAAATCTTTGTTATTTGCTACTAGTATTCAAAGGGAATTGGTAAATCATATGTTTTTGTGTTGGTATTGCCATCTAGATTAAGGTTTCAGTTGTTTCCCCCTTACCAATTACAGCATATCCCCGGAAAACCCGGAAAACCACGTATATACGGAGAAAATGACTATGTTTTCTTTTTAAATCCTTGTTCTTTGCTCCTAATATTCGAAGAGAATTCCTGACTCATATGCTTTTGTGTTGGAAGTGCCAACTAGTAAGGTATCAGTTGTTTTCCCCTTACCAATTACAGCATGACAAAAAATTATGATGCTGAAGGGATGAAAGCGATTGAAAACCTTGCAGCACACCCTTCATATTCTAATGTGAACAAAAATATGTGTCAGAAATTCCCTGGGAATATTAGGGGCAAAGAACAATAAAAAATTAAAACTATTTGTAAGGGGCAAACAACTGAAACCTTAAACTAGATGGCAATACGAACAAAAATATGTGAGTCAGAAATTCCCTGGGAATATTAGGATCAAAGAACAAAGATTTTTAATAAATCAAAACGAACTCATTTTCTGCGGATTTTCGTAGTTTTCGGAGTTTTCCGGGGATATGCTGTAATTGATAAGGGGAAAACAACTGATACCTTAATCTAGATGGCAATACCAATACAAACACATATAAGTCACCAATTCCCTTTGAATACTAAGAGCAAATAACTAAGATTAAAAAAATTAAAACAAAGTAATTTTCTCCGGATTTCCGTGGTTTTGCGAGTTTTCTGGGGAAATGCTGTAATTGATAGGGGGAAAACAACTGAAACCTTAATCTAGATGGGAATACCAATACAAAAACATATAAGTCACCAATTTCCTTTGAATAATAGGAGGAAAAAACTTAGATTAAAAAAAATAAACAAAGTAATTTTCTCCGGATTTCCGTGGTTTTCAGAGTTTTCTGGGGAAATGCTGTAATTGATAAGGGGAAAACAACTGAAACCTTAATTTAGATGGCAATACCAACACAAAACCATATGAGTCACAAAGTCCCTTTGAATACTAAGAGCAAATAACTAAGATTAAAAAAATTAAAACAAAGTAATTTTCTCCGGATTTCCGTGGTTTTCAGAGTTTTCTGGGGAAATGCTGTAATTGATAAGGGGCAAACAACTGAAACCATAATTTAGATGGCAATACCAACACAAAACCGTATGAGTCACTAAGTCCCTTTGAATACTAAGAGCAAATAACTAAGATTAAAAAAATTAAAACAAAGTAATTTTCTCCGGATTTCCGTGGTTTTCCGAGTTTTCTGGGGAAATGCTGTAATTGATAAGGGGCAAACAACTGAAACCTTAATTTAGATGGCAATACCAACACAAAACCGTATGAGTCACTAAGTCCCTTTGAATACTAAGAGCAAATAACTAATATTAAAAAAATTAAAACAAAGTAATTTTCTCCGGATTTCCGTGGTTTTCCGAGTTTTCTGGGGAAATGCTATAATTGATAGGGGGCAAACAACTGAAACCTTAATCTAGATGGGAATACCAATACAAAAACATATAAGTCACCAATTCCCTTTGAATACTAGGAGGAAAAAACATAGATTAAAAAAAATAAACAAAGTAATTTTCTCCGGATTTCCGTGGTTTTCAGAGTTTTCTGGGGAAATGCTGTAATTGATAAGGGGCAAATAACTGAAACCTTAATTTAGATGGCAATACCAACACAAAACTATATGAGTCACCAAGTCCCTTTGAATACTAGGGCAAAGAACTAAGATTTTAAAAAATTTGAACAAAGTCATTTTCTCCGGGTTTCCGTGGTTTTCGGAGTTTTCCGGGGATATACTGTATTTGATAATGGGCAAACAACTGAGACCTTAATCTAGATGGCAATGCCAAAAAAAAAAAAAATATGAGTCAGAAATTCCCTTTGAATATTAGAAGGAAAAACAAAGATTGAAAAAATAAAACATTGTCATTTTCTCCGTATATACGTGGTATTCCGGGTTTTCCGGGGATATGTTGTAATTGGTCAGAGGCAAACAACTGAAACCTTAAATTAGATGACAATACCAACAAGAAATATGTGAGTCAATAATTCCCTGGGCATATTAGAGGCAAAGAACAAAGACAAATTAAAACAAAGTCATTTCTCCGGATTTCCGTTGTTTTTCGGGGATATGCTGTAATTGATAAGGGGTAAACAGCTAAAAACTTAATCTAGATGGCAATACCAACAATAAATATGTGATTCAGAAATTCCCTGGGCATATTAGGAGCAAAGAACAAAGAAAAATTAAAACAAACTAGTTTTCTCCGGATTTCCGTAGTTTTCCGGGGTTTCCGGGTAAATGCTGTAATTGATAAAGGGCAAACAACTAAAATATGAAACTACATGTCAATACCAACAAAAAAATATATGAGTCGGAAAATCCCACGGGGGGGGATGGGGGGTATACAGTAGCCCACGCTCTAAAGAGGTATTTATAGGATAATTAGCGTAAAACTGTGTCTTGCGATTCTGTAAAAGGATATGTGAATACTGCTAACTTTTTTTTGGGCAGAGGAAGTTATGTGACTTTCACATCAGATTTTTTTTAATCAATGTATTGTTGGAGTTATTGATGTCAGATTACATGTGCCAACAGTTCGATTTCGTAACACTCCCTATTGCAGCTGGTTGTTAGCAAATGCGACACACACACACACAGACTTCACTATCAAGCTAGTTAACACGTGCTGATGTTTACAGTTTCTCTCTCGTGTGTACCAACATGAACACTGCCACTCAAACAACAGATTCTCTAACAAGACTGTGTAAACTAAAATCCTAGTTGAAGGGTACAGGGAGAGAAGGGGCTGATTGCGAATTTTAAAATTCATCCTTACAAGAAATAGTTTTAAAACCAGAAGGCCTTTTTGTCTATGAGCTAAGTGTGAGCTAAGTAAAAAAAAAAACTTGAAAATATATAATCACCGTCATCAATATAAGAACTAAATCGCTTGCAGTGTCATTTTCTGTTCTGTTCTGTAGCACTGATTTCGGGGCTCTATAAATTGGGTAGTTTCTAGGGTCATATTTTCCAACAGCTGATATGAAAGTGTTTTCATGGATTTTGAACTTATCATAAAGTTTTTGAAAGCTCGCAGAAGATGAGGACACAGACAATGAACTTCGAGTTCGTGAATTTGAGAATTTCTTGTGCCCCAGTCACTAGCATGAATTATCCGAAAAATCTTGTTTTGCATAATTTAAAGTGGTTTAACTGTAGTCTGAGGAGCATAAATCCAAGCAAGGATAAGCATAAGTAACAATAGAACGGATTAACGCAATATATACATTCACCTTCTGTTTTAGGTTGAGTACTAGAGATTTCAATAAAGAGTATATAATATGTATTATTCTAGCTGTAGCCCTGTTAGCAATTGATTTTCTATGACATGTCCATAGCAATCTACTGTCTAGAATAACACTAAGGTAGCGAAGTTCATCAATAAAATTTATCTCTTTTCCAAATATTTCCATTAAAAAGTGTGTCCCCCACTTTGAACTTAGAAGACGGAAAACATCACCGAAGGCTTCTTATCTGGTTTTTTAGAATACTTGGTGAAACTTATTGTTTGGCTTTTGTCAGCGTTCGCTTGTATTCTCGACAGAAGAAACCATCGTTCAATTAAGTCGATATGAGTTTGAATGTCTGTAATTGCAACTGTAATTTTTGCCAAAATGGAGATATTAACACCAGCTGTTGCTTGTTAATGATACGTTAAGATAGAATATTCATGTTGTGAAAAAAGGGGCTCCCTTCAGAGAAATTGATAAAAAAAGAGATGACAGCGAAGGAATAGGCTGTTCGAAATTTTCCGGGGAACGAAGGGACTCGTTGCTTCTTTTCCCTTGTATGTGGTCGAATAATTCATGGTCTGTTCAAAAACAGTCTCGTGCAATCAACTAGTACATTATGAGCGTTAGAGATAAATTATTTTGAACAAGTTCTTAACCTCAATAAGTGACTCATTTTTCCTTTGAATGGCAAGTATTAGAAAGACGTTATTTTGTATTAGAATTTTTATTTCATTTAGATCATTGTGTTATAAAATGACACTGTAAATATGTTTAGAATAACATCAGTGTCCACGAAATTAGTAAAATAGCCTAATTAATATGTTCAACTTTCATGCTAAATCAGAGAATGGGAAGTTTATAGTAGTTCCATGGATTGAGACCCTTTTTCTTACAAATATGTTGTCATGTGTTATTTCTTTTTCTGTCGAAATGATAACACCTTACCTACATGTTTACTATTCAATTAATAATTGTATGCATTTTCGTACGAATCCAGAATTGACAAATAGAGGGTTCTACAAAGAAATAAATGTTTAAAATGTTTCTTCTGAAAAAATTTGTAAAATGTTTATCAGCTCTATTGTGGCCTAGCTAAGTAGCCTCTGATGCTGTTTCCATGCACAGTTGGTCAATATGGAATTGTCCATTGACTTGAGAATTTATTAAACATTTCTTCATACCGGTACCGTTTTTATAATATGTTATAAGTGGCTATCCATGTTGAATTATAAATATTTTCAGAAACTGCCAAATCAGGCGTTACGATACTCCGGCAAGATACTTAATCCTTTCACGTCGATGTTTTTGTGGTGATATAATTTTGCTTGGATTTGATTGCTTGCTCTTTCAGTATTTATTTCTCGCTTTACAGTTGATTTCTGTGGTACTCAAAAAGGAAATTTGAAGTAGTTATATAGCAAGTGTCTTTAACCTTAAAAGCTAGCAGAAAAATTATAATTGGATACCGGCTTCCGGCTTCTTTTGGGAAACTGTCTTCAATATTACTCCAGTATAATTATTTCTGCTATGGCTGTTCTGATCTTATTTTGTGTATTACAAAGAGTCTCATCTTATGGACAGGTACAAAGGACATGAGGCCGGATTTCAAACTCGTTACGGCAATGGCTGTGACTTTTTTTTCATGGTTCAACAAGCGATGACTTGAAGAGCAGCAGGATTCCTAGCTATTTTCAGAACATCTCTCCAGTCACTACGGAAAAATACTTCTTGTTGTCTAATCCATTACTATGCGTAGGAGTGCTCTAGGAATAAAATAACTCCCCCCTTCTGTGGGTGATTACATCATATGTAGCATTTCCATATCCCACAACGTAAGTCTAATATACGATACTAGCTTAAAAGGCCCGGCGTCGCCCAGGTTTTTTATGTTGTAGTTGGAAATTAACTTTTGAAGGATTTTCGATTTTTAAATTCTAGGTCCTTAGATAGGTATTTAGAATTTGAAATAGGAAGAACGACTTATCACACTCAAACTATTCCCTCAGAAAACGATTGGTTCAGCTTTTTATGGCTCATAGAGGATGTAGAATTTTGCATCCCATCGCTTGTACACAGCAAGCCAGGTAATGATTCAAATAAGAAGAAACAGAATAGCATAAAATTGTATTGTCTTTGCGGAATATTTATTTCTCACTCTCATGTTACCATAAAACCATTTTGGGGATGAAATTAAACAGAAATGCAATATCACTTTCATACTTCTCTCTCCAAAACATATTGCCATCCCTCGTATTGTTTTCTCTATGTCCAGGGTAGAGAAAGTTATGTGACTGCATTATTTTTGTGGATTTCATTCTTTAATATTTATTTATAACATGAATTATATTGATAGATTCTCTAATTTGTCAAATTCCCGTTTTATTTATTTCCAAACCCATCTGAAACCATTGACAAAAATATGTTGTCATGCGAACTGTGATTTGGATTTGATAATTCTGTGTAAAAAGGGATTAAGTGTTCTCGAAAATATTTTATTTTTGGCATTTAAAAACAAAATTTTGGAAAATCCTTTCTTAATGAGCACTTACATTATGAAACGAAGGTACTATCAAAATTCCAAGTGTCTACCTATTATGGTTTAGGCTCTACGTTGATTCTCTTTCATTGAGTCAGTCATTCAGGAGAAAGCCTTTTATATATATATAGCGAATACGATATAATGCCATCCACTCCTTATTAAGATAAAAAAGGTTATACAGTTTGTCTAAAATTTATGACAACGTTTTAATGCCAAATTTTCAAACGTATCAACAAAAGAATTACCTTTATTTTTCAGGTACTTCTAGTCTTATGAACTTATGAACTTATAGTCTATTCCTAGCAGAAGTATATATGAGTCCTGGATAATGAGCCTTTGGTTATGGAAATGAAGTAAATGTACGCCTGTCTTTATTTTCTTTTCGCTTGTTATATGACAGTTATCATAGTAGATTTGTTGAGGAATATCTAATATAATAATACGTGAAGTGACCACAACTCTCCACAGATTCCAATATCCTGCAATCAATATTTGCTCTCCCTCTTATTCAGCTCACAATGTGAAGCAGACTAGCAGAATGTCCACATTCGATACCAGCCTAAGGTATCAATAAATCCCATTTGGTATTTATTCCAACTCGTATTCTATTTAGACTCTATTCTCTTTTTTGACACTGTATGTTGTTATAAAATGGTTCAACTGGAATTATTTTTTAAAAAAATCGGAGTTTTCTTCGGAAACTTTTTCTTTGAGGCTTCCTGAGTCCAAGGAAAGTCCAGTAAATTTTTAGTAATATAACGGATTTTAAAAACGAAAATCTCACGAAAACGAAAGTTACATTTAAATTTTGCATTTTTTGAGGCTGTGTACCTGAAGATTTTCCCCATCTTAATAAAATGAAAATGGGGACTGGAGAAAACTACATAACGACGAGCTTCATAACCTGTACTCTTCACCGGATATAATAAGGGTAATTACTTCACGGAGGATGAAATGGGCTGGACATGTTGCGCGCATGGGGGAGGAAAGACATATCTCAAAAGTATTGACTGGAAGACCCGAAGGAAAAGACCACCTGGAAGACCTAGACGTAGGTGGGAGGACAGTATTACGATATATTTAAGGGAAGTAGGATTTGCGAGGGATGATTGGATGGAGTTATCATAGAATAGGGTTGAATGGAGGGCTCATGTAAGCGCGACAATGAACCTTCGGGTTCCATAAAATAGATAATATTCCTTTAGCTTGCTGAGGAATTGTCTATTGGCATTGACTAAGTAAGTAATAAAAAAGGATTAATTTTCTTTACGATTGTTCTTTGACCCTAACGGCTTAAACTTTGAACAATTATTACATAACTATAGGCTTGTAAGTCTCAAAAATAAAGATATGAAGAAACACTCCGCCAAAAAAGTATTGAAACAAGTTAGTAAGGCTTCAATTCCATCACTTCACAGGAAGAAACTTTCGGAAAATTCTTTATTACTCATTTTATTTCTCCATTACGGGATTGTCCCGTGTAATTAGGCAACAAAATCACGGTATATGATAACAAATTATTTAGGATGGAAAAATTAACATAAATAAATCCGCTGTGTAAAATGTTTCACAAAGACAAGAAAATTAAAAAATATAGTAATTTATAATGATCTGGTGGGACACTATCAGATTATTGTTAAGTATTAGTTGATTCATCAACTATGGTACAGATAATTATTATTCTTGTCACGTGGAAGTTTTGAAGTGATATAACTTAAATTGTAAAGAATGCTTGGCTCTTTCGATTCATTTTTACTTCTTCTACCCGCACCATAGGCAGAGGGTGTGCTGTGATCAACCCTGAAATTCGGTGAATGTTTTCTACATAAATACACGTTTTGAGAGCCTCTGAATTTAAAAAATATATATATTTTCAGAATCATGTTTGTGCGTATGTGTCTGTGTCTGTAACCAGCATAGAAGAAAAAAGTTATGAAAACAAAATTTTATATTACTCAGGTTAGTTATATTCTGGGGAAATATTCTTTAATGTCTTCTTCTTAATCTTCATCATTTTAACGCTTTCATTATACTATCCAGAGGCATGCAAACTTGTTTGTATTGTGTTATTGGTCATTCTTCATTGCCTTCCCCACACTGATAGAAAAGGTAGATGGATGACTTTAAGGCCGAAAGATGTGAAATACTTACTATTATATCATTACTTAAACATTAAACAATTAACTTCTGTTTTCACTGTTTCCTAGATTACACTATAAGAGATTGCGTGCTGAATTTATGACTGACACTTTAATGCTGGTTTAATATTTATTTATTAAATCTCCAAGTACAAGAGCCCTATTTTACCTATGTATGCTAGGGCTGTAGTTTCAGACTAAGTATGTTATAATTGTGACATGAAGAAAATCTTAAAATGTGGCAGTAAACAATAAACAAAAGTGAACATAAACACAAAACGTTACAAAGTTACATTAAAAAAAAAAGTTCATAGAAATTGATGTGAAAATTGATCACAGCGTTTTAAAAACCATGAAATGGGCAGTCTAGAACAAGATGTTCGACAGTTTTTTCATCATGTCCACATGGACAAAAATATCCATCAATAGAGGATATGTGAAATCTTTGAAAGCAAGATTTAATATTATGTTGATAGTATCAGTTCCTTTCCTTCATAGAAGAATATTACATAACAATCTTGAAGTAATTACAGTAAATGATATTTCATATCTCATTATTATCCATAAAATAAGTCAGAATTACTCGTATATTACTCAGATTAATTCGTAGTTGGAGATAGCCTAAAAGTAGCACTTTTGAAGAGAATGAATTCTTCTACATCTTTAATGGCATGTCTTCCAGGCTTGGAAAGGACTAGTCTTCCAGCAGTGCATATTGTTGGCACATTCAGAGTGAAATCTGCAATGCTCTCCGAAGCGTTTGTTTCCAGCTTCTGAAACAAAATCATGGCCAAATGACTTAATCAGAAATCATATAAAGCTCGTTGGGCATGCACAACCTAGGCCTGTCACAGATTTCCTAGAAATAATACGGAAAGGTTTTCAAATCATTGGGAAATGTCAAAGGTAACGCTTTGATATTTAGTGAAATATGAAAAGGGCGATTTGCACTAATAAATGACTTTTATTAACATCACGCAGAACATTTTTTTCATCAATATCACCACTACCTTTCCGGGTTTTAATTTATAATATTCTCTCTGCAGGTTCCATAGAAACAATTTTCAGGAAGTACAAATCGTCTAATTACACTACATTCAGCGTACGAAGGAGACAGCAGTGATGATGTTTGTCAGACCGATTAAAAACTACAATCGATATCGATTCTTCATTTTATCGATTTGCCCGAGCGAATCACGTATTTATCTTTTTCTTATAGATGGCATCGCAAAACAAAATAGTAAGTTTTAAATTCTTCTTTACTCGAATGTTCAAAATCTTCATAAAAGGCAAGTATAAAGGGCAAAGAACGCTGCTCTCGATATTTACGTTCGCCTAAAGATCCTTGCATAAAGGTCCTTGCAGGTGGGAAGGAGAAGTAAGTACCATCTGTGACAGAATGCCATTCTCAGCAATGGGCCGTGTTTTATAAATACTGTCAGTTTTGGCCTATTTTTTTAATCCTGAAATAGAGCTATTGATCAATGAATTATGTATATTAACACCTAACGATCCTGTCCGCAGCACGACACAATGACAACTTATCAGGTTACAGGCGACTGAAATTTCGTGCAAAGTGTACTGCACAGTGCGATGACATCGCTGTTGAGGAAGACAGTTCGTAAACACGACACCAGCAGAGATTTTTATCCTGCAAAGGCACAGCAGTGCTTGATTTTTATGGGCATAAATAAGGGGCAGATTTCTATGACCTAAAAAATAGTATATATGCATGCATTTATGATCTAAAAAACATTAAAATATGGCCAATAAAATTAAAAATATGATTTTACCACTTACACATTGTGTATATTTTTTTAAGTTTCATTACAATACATTTTATTAAAATATAGTGTTAATTATTTAAAATATCTGTAAATTCTCAAAAAGTAACATTATAATGCAAAATTTACAAAATATGATATGAAACTTCAAAATTTCTTTAATATGCACACAAATATGCCAAAAGTATGACCTAAATATGCATACTCATACTAAATATGCTACAATAGTTGAAAATTTCCTAAATATGCAGTTATATGCACAATAAAAGCCGTTCCATTTTCACCAGGATGCTTGGAATCGGGTTTAAATTAGTCGGAAACCTGAAATAGTGAAAAAGGGGAAAAATATGACATGTCATAGCAATCCGCCCCCTAGACAGAAAACAGAAAATAGTAATTTCTCTAACGTATTAACAAATTAATCAGATATTAAAGAAAGGAACATCTACGGATAACAAAAGCTAAATGCAAGAAACTCATATTTATCACTTCAAAAGTCATAGAATGTTGTAAGAAATTTAAATAGCTTACCAGCAAGGAGTGTCAGACTGAATATACTGACAATGGTGACAAGCAACTTCCAAAACTCCATTGTTTTGTTATGTAGCTAACAGTCAGATGAGGCTGTATTTATATCACCATCTTAATGGTGGGATTTTTTCGTAATCAATGTTGGTGTCAGAAGATAACTGGAGATGAACTCTCCACGTCGCTGGAACTCATTAGTACCAATATCAGAATTCGTGGACATTTAACGACCCTATGATAGTGAATGACGTCCTTTTTACCGGAGCCGCTTCTTCTTTATTAAGTGCATCCACAGTTTTCTTCATGAGATTGTTTGCCCACCGTGTCGGACTCACGTCGGACCTCTAACCATATCTATACAACTTTGAAGGTGACGTGAAGTGACGTAGAGTGGAGAGTACATGACACGACAACAAAAGTGCTGTACGCTTTGTGTGATCAACAACCACCCTTGATGATTTTTACTCCCCAGACACATTTCCCTCGATACACAGTTTAATAAGCGATAGTTCAAGATAGATTGATTACTAAGTTACTGCTACGGAAGTATTATCATAGGTAGTGTAACGGGTACTTGTGAAATATTAGATCTAAATGTGCGAGCGGTGCAGTCACAAGGCATATACTAGGGAATCATCATTTCACTAATGAAATGAAAGAAATAATTAATAAAATATATTAATTATCTAAGACTATTGTATCTTGTATAATAAAGGAAGTGTTTTTCTGTCTATATATTTGTCTTATGCTTTTATGCTTGTGTGCAAAGCCCAGCTAAGTCTACGACACGCAAAGATCTCAAATTTTAATACTGATGGGCTGAAGGGTTTCCTAATCCAACTCAAAGCATATTTTTAATTTTCAAAACGTTCTGAGCAAAAATGGGGCAGAAAACGTGGCTTTAGCGAAATACCATATTTCTTTAATACTCCTCAATTATAAAATTAATAATAGTTGGCCTTCCTCTTTTGCCATAAGAACTGGGAAAGAAAAGCAAACATTCTAAAACAGAATATAAATAGACTTTTCAACAAACTTATCAAATTGTTGATCGCTTCGATTTTGTTAGCCCATCCAGCTTCATTCTCTGTTTATAACGTTATGGCATAACGTTTTTACACAGGTGGACGGAAGAGGGATCATGCACATAGGCCTCACTGGGAATCCAATCTGAGGTCGTTTGTCCCGGGAGGTGTACTCGAATCGTGAAAGGCATCTCGAAGTCGGATTTTTATATTTCTAATTATTATTAATAGTTTTAATTGTTTAAAAGCTATAAAAGAAGTTGAGTAGTGGTGCATACGTAAAAGCGTTAAGATCTCTGCTATTAATAGTTTGCCAAATACATATATCTTGTGTTCAATCTCATTGTAAAGCGTAAAATATACCAAGAGCACGCCAGAGAATGAAATAAGATCTGGTTCCTGGCAACGACTGAACAACTAACGAGACAACTGGTTTTTTTTATAACAGTTTATGATAGACTAAAAATAAAATAAAAATAAAGCTTCATAATGACCTAGTTTTTGTCTGGCCAATTTGGAACATATTTTGAAAGATTTAAAATTGATGCAGAATTGAATGGTAATTACTGTGTATGTGAAAATATTTCTCAACTGTTGACCAAATTTGATGCCCATCTTTTAAAATAGAAGGCAAGTTTTAATAGGCTACTTCATTTTAGTTACTGTGGAGATGAATTTATTAAACCCCTGCATCCTATTAAAAAAAAATTGTTTTTTCAAGAACTAAAAATATGTATTCATGCTATTTACAAATATCTATAAAATAGCAATGTCCGATATAACTCTTAAGAGTTTTAATTTAAAGGAATTTGTAACATTATTATAGGCTATGCTTTTCTAATCGCGGAAATCATGATTTTCTTTTTACATCGAACAGGTGATTCGTCATGAGAAAACTCGTTAGACTGGAGATACAAAGTCAATAATTCATGATCCTGATTTCCTCTGGTCTGGTATTTTTAGAAATCAACAGTGAAAATGCATTGCAAGCCTATCAAATATACAGACAGGCACGCCCTCGCAACCTGTCACTAGTACCACAATCTAAATCTGAACTAGCTTTGTTTGAAATTCAACTGTAACTCCTCTTTTATTTTGGTTTTCATTAAGCTCGTTCAGCGCACTGTAAAATCCTATGTTGACATCAATAATTGGGACCAAAATTCCTCGCTTCGCTCGGTCAACTATAGCCTAGGTATTTTCGCTTCAATACAATAGCCTTTCAAGATTGATCGAGGAAGTGGTGGCTAACCGTCCCCCTAAAGGTGAGAGAAGATTCCAATTCTGCGGTTGATTATTACTCGCTCTATTATTTCAGTAATCGGGACTTATAGTTTTACGTGGAATCCGAACCATGATGAGTCTTCTGTGTGTTTCACTTGCATTAGCAGGAAGTACCTGACAGGCAACAAAAAAAAAAAAAAAAAAAAAAAAAAAAAAAAAAAAAAAAAAAAAAAAAAAAAAAAAAAAAAAAAAAAAAAAAAAAAAAAAAAAAAAAAAAAAACCTGTAAAATGTGTTGTAATTTTAAGATTAAACATAATTTTGATTGGATGTTTTTTTTCATTGTTGTTGGTGAGGATGAATTATTATTCTTATCTGCTTTCTTCATATCTTCACTTTATCACAAACAAAAACAAAAAATTGCAATAGGCCGTTTCCGAAAAGAAAGAAAAAAAAACGGATTATGTGCACTAGCTTGTCATACATATTACAAGGTGTTTCATTGTTGTATTGCGTCATTTCCTTCTAAACTAAAAGGAAACTGTATTCCTTCGCATCGACGTAATTCTGTCGGTAAGTTTGGTTGAAATTATGCCTTTCAGACCCGAAAGACGTTGCCAAAGCTGTTGCTCTAATTGATGATGGAAACAGCCTCCGTTATGCCGCTGCAACCTTAGGCTCACTGTACACCACGGTGAATTAAGTGTGAAATGCGTCATTAAATTTTAATCTTAAAAATGTATACAATTGCAGTAATTTTATTTCAAGCACTACTGCATAATTTTTATTTAACTTAATTTTTTAAAATTTCTTTAAGTGTTTTTTTTTGGCCTGTCAGTGTATCAGAAGTAACTTGTACAATTTTTTTATTCCGAGCTATTCTTACTTAAACGAATGAACGGCTAGGAAATAGTACAACCACTGGTTCACAATTGATGATTGTAAAATCTGTAAAAATGGCATTGAATAGTGCAAAAAATAATTTGACGCGCACTGCTCTGTACTGTAAAGGAAACAAAAAGCCGTAAAGGATTAGAGTCAGCAGAAGTCAGCACACAAATGAGTTTCTGTCGTGATTGGATTAAATCCGCTGTTCTAACTTGTTGGGCCGCATAGATAAAGATTAGCACTTACACAATATGACGTCCTGTCGGACAGCAACCTGCACAAATGAAAAATCTGATGCAAAAAATCTAGTAATTTAGTTCTCCATCACGTCACTAAAAATCTCTCAGATTAACTACATCTCTTCACCTTTCACATGAGAGGTAAGGGCTATAGAAATTAATGTCCATAGTAATTAAGATCCGACACTTTCACTAGGTATTAAAAATATTACCATATTTCAAACGTTTTAAAGTTACTTTTATTATGACGTTCAATTAAATTCGAATCTTAAAGTAACTGGAGGAACTACCCTGTATGCCACTTTGAAGATAACACACGTGTTCTGTTTCAACCTTTCTGTCTTTCTCTCGATCTTACTCTCACTCTCTCCATTTTAACCTATATATATCTCTCTCTTTCTTTCTGTCTCGCTCGGATTTTATTAACTCTGCCTGCCTTTTTCCCGACCTCAGCAAGAACATAATTTAGGCCCCCGCCTGGCTAGATACAAGAACAAAGAATACAGTTTTTCGTCTGAACTTTCTACGGAAGTGGTGGACCGGGCGAGTTGAGTTTCATACCATGATGTTATCTCCATCAATGTTCAATAGAAAAAAATTATGGGGTAAAATTGCCAACTTATGTACTTATCCCTTTTACTAGCAAGGTTAGTGTTATGTAAACCAAAGTTGTTTTGAACATTAGTGTGAAATCCCTACAATATTATTATTGTTATTGTTGTTAATATTATTATAACATTATTTTTGTAGGGTAGGCTATATCTACTGCTTGGCCGAATTTATATTTTCTTCCTGACACCTCTAATGGGGGCGAATTTTTTGGAGCCTCTGACTTCCATTATATCTCACTTTTAAATTTACTTGTTTCAGCTATATCTTGCCTCTTATCATTAGTGTAGGGAAGGGAAGTCATTCAGAGGAAGCTAGAAGGACAAAGCATTGGTGTGGGAGAGACTTGTAGGAAAGGTAATGACAAAAATATGTAGTTTGAATTGATAATTATATGACTTTTTAATTGACAGGGGTTTACTAGCCAAAGTACACATTTTTAGTAAAATCCATTAAAATTGAAATTATTTAGGTTACTCCCGGAGTTTTACTGAGAAAAGGCCGCACACCAATTCGGAATATTGACGTCGACAAACTGAAATATACGTCGATGAACTTGATTTACACACTTGAACACGATTTAATGTCAATGCCATGGACAGTGGTCAACATTCCACTCCGTATAATTCAATGAACTGAAATGTTTGGGATTCTGGAATGTGGAGTCATCAGTATTAACCGACATTAAAACATTTCATTTCCAACCTCACCGCGCCGCGACATTTCACCCACCCCTGGATTCAGGTGTTGGAGGTCATTCTGTGTTCTATAGATTCCATAGTGGCTTCATGGAAGGTGGGCTACACCATCAATTTGTAATACTTGTTCCATGCGATGACATGTAAAGTTACTTTGCTTTGTTTAATGACTAGATTAAATGACTCGGCATCGTCCGGGTTTTGTATTTTGCTTGTTTTTCGAACCAACCTACGGAGTACTGTTACTACCGATTTTCAAACTTGGGGCCCTTATATAGCCTTCCGACTTTTGGCTTCAGGGTTTTTTATGACCAACACTTTTTATTTTCTTCGGTGGCATTTCAATATAGGCCTAATTCTGGAAAAAGAAGCAACTTCGTGAACGGCGATAAAGAGGAAAAGTTCCCCTTGGATAAGTGTGCAGAATTTCATCAAGATAGTAATAAAACTGTAAAAAGGTGAAGTAATCCTCATACAGGCCTAGGAAGCCATTATGGTTCCGGGAGGTTGAGTATCCCAGATTTTGAGACATTTTGATTTAATGTTTGTCCTATATATAAAATGTCAATAGAGCTATGCCTATACTTTGTGTCATTGCAGAAAAGTTGGAAATTTCGTAGCCAATATTTTTGCTTGCTTCCATTGTTTCTTCCGAGATGAAATATCTACACAATATTCTTATTTCTCAACTTCTTTCACAAAGTAAATTTTATATGATATAGACTGATAAATAAAAATACTGATCATTCTATTAAAAAAACCATGCAGTATTCATAATCTATCCAGCCAAATCCAAAATACCATGTATCTATATTTCGCAGAACTCCCAAATATTTTAAATGAGAGTTTAATCATAAGTCATAATATATTGCAACATATAACCTATGGACACCTTGTTTCAAACTTGTTTGCCAGTTTCCTTGCATTTCAGAAGGTAAGATTTCACTCTTGCGTCTAAACCTTGCATGTCTGAACCACATATTTTACATTTTCCTTTGAACTTTTTTCACTGTTTGTTGAAAGTTTTTTTTTTTTTTAATCTCCCCGTCAACCAGTGGTCTTCAACCTTTTTTAACTGAAGGGCCACTTTCTTTTTGCGAAAGACTAGCGGGCCGCATTTTTATTTATTGATTATTAATAACATTATACGTAACACAAATATATCAATTATTTTACAACATCGGGGGGGGGGGGGAATTTAACGTGATATATGTGTGTTTCATTCACAACAATACAATTTTAATGAATAACAGAAAGCGCATTACGATTCTGGAATTTAATGTGTGACCTGACACTGTTTCTTTACCACTAAATTGTCAATATTGGCATTGTAGTTAAAATTAGTATTTGTTTCGCCAAAAATTAAATCACGGGCCGCGGGTTGAAAACCGCTGTCATAGAACTATTGAATTATTTTCTCCCTTCATTAGGCATTGTGTCAAAGTAAAATTGAAACACAGCACATCAAACATAACTTTTCAGGTTTAATCAGAAGCTCCAACTGCACCAATGGTCATTTTAAAACTTAAAATTTCTAGTGGCGTAACATTGACCCCTCAGAAAATGCTTAAAATATAAATCTGAAAATAAAAATAAAAATAAAAATTTTAAATAAAAATATTTTGATTTAAACTTTTAATTTAAAAAATAACTTTATTAATCGGTGGTTGAAATCACTATGATTTAAATCACATTGCTCTGCATGTCAAAATTTATTAAGTTCGACTCGTATATAAAGAGTTCGATATAAAACATGTAACTTTCTTGCCCTAATATTGCCCTGGATATTGCTATTTTCCCGCCTGTCATAGTAAGTGGAGTGGCCCCATTGAGGGAACACATAGTCATTTATCTTAGTTTAATTCAGAGTAATCTTACAACAACAATTTAAACAATTTCTGTGAAGAAATGTTTCATTTGAAAGTTACAAGACCCAGTACAAGCAGTTAAGAAATTTGAAATAAAGTTTTTCGATCAGTTTTCGAGAAGTTCCAGCAAACCAAAATACTTCATGTAAAGTGCCAGTAAGAAAAAAAATTGTCCTTGCTGTGCTTCGAGCCACATCTTCAAGGTTCTTGACCATACTTTGGACCCGTAGGACGAAAACTGTACGAAGTACAGACCAACTAAAAGCTGGATTTTTTTGGCCCTCAAATTGACAGCTCATAAGTCATAAACGACCGTATAATATGTGATAATATCAATGTTTTGAAAACCCCCATGTTATATTGTTATTTTAGTGTTAATGTAATGTTAGTATGTTGCTTTTTTCTTCACATGATTTAGAAGCTAAAAATAGGCACTGCTCTTTATTTATATCAAACGTAAAATGGGATAATATGCATAATGGTAATCCCATATCTCACAAAACTAAAGCTGGTAGGGCAAAACTAATGGCACATTTGGCAACAGCGACCTAAATATACCTAAGTATATGTATAAATTCTAAGGCACCAAACTGGCTGCTGGTCTGTGTTATCAGTGCAGAAATTAATGTCATTATGTCATTATGTCAAAATGTCACATCAGGATCATTCAAGAATTTACGTCTAATTGTCTAGTAGAGAGTGTATGAATGCATTTCATTACATTCGTTACAGCTTAATATGAGTGATGGTGGCAGCAGAGCAGATACACGGTGAACTTAGCCTAGTTGCATATACCGTAACTTGCTGGATGGAGCCTGTTGAAATAAAATTTTAATGTGGCGCTCTCCATTTTAGAGCGGAAGTAAGAGAGCATAATATGTTTAGTAGAGTCAGCTGCCACAGATGAACAGGCTGGCAACCTCTTTCACAAGCTCAGATTAGGATAACGATGCCTCATTATTACTCAATGATATAAAATAATGGTTTCGAATTTCTAAATTTCTCGATGCTGGATTCTTTGTAATCGTTCTTATTATGATCGTGATTCAGTTACTTTTGATTTTGCATTTTTTAGCATCCAATGTTTTATTTTATCTTCGTCCTCGATTGTTTCTATAATTATTATTATTTCATTTCTGTTACTTAATACAATATTATTATTATTATTATTATTAACTTATTATTATCATCATCATCATCATCGCCATAAATATTATAATATTAATATTATTTAATATTATTATTGAAATAGTATAAAAGTAACTTATTTGTTACACACAATGAGCAATGTCTTTCTAGTTGCGGATATGAGAAATGTGCTATTACAATTTGCTGTATTAGTTGTTCTATATAATACTGTGATAATATTATTTATTTATTTATTTATTTGAGGCATGTCAAACTCAACTTTTACTAAAGGCCAAATCGACTTGATAAATTGAAATCCAAAGGCCACAAGCCGAAGTGAAAATACTGTATAACCTTTTGTTGTAATACAATTTAAGCATGTTTTTGGATTTTGTAAAAAGCGACCACATGACTTGAAAATTTAACCCACCATAGAATAATACACTACATAAGTATCATTCTTTCCATTTGATGCTTTGTGGGCTTTTCCCTGCAGCAGCAGGAGGCCATGGCCCTTAAGGGATTCTGAAGGCTAAAATTCATTCATTCAATTCATTCATTCGTATTACAATCAATACATGTTTAATACATTACATAGAAAGTGTGTGGTTAACCAAAAATGTCAGGACTTTAACACAAAATTACTTCAACTTTTAGCCTTACATTCATTATTCATTAACTGTTTTGTGTTGGTAGCATAATGACTGAAATCAAAAGCAGTGTGGGAATCTTGAAAATCCTGGTAGGTAGGAAAAATTAATTAAGATGCCCTTGCCCTTGCCCTTGCCCTTCCCAAGGCTTTATTGTAAAAGCCATCCTTAATATTATAATACAACGAAATTACAAACCTTAAATTTCAAGTAATTTAAGTGTCCTGCAATATCTACTTGAAATGTCCAATCTTTAAGCTAATAAATTTTTACCATCACAAAGCTTATCGGGTGATTCGCCTTTAATTTCTAAGAAAAGTCATTTCTTCTAGGAGAGGCTAAAAGCATTTTAAAACGTGATGACAAAAAAATCCAGCGAACTTCTCAATAGTATGGGGAGCCCTCAAATTCGCTGCTAACCAAAGTAGAAAACTGTTATTGATTCATTCTCCTGGAACGAATAAAATTCACTATTTTCTTTACTAATTTCATAATATAATTTAATTTTTTATCGTTCTTGGTGAACAACGTATTGCATAGGCACTGCACTATATAAAACTACAATTATTTTATGAGACACTTGTCTTCTCTATTGATAGAAAATCGGTTTTTGCAAATTTTATTTTACATTTTTTGGCGTACATATTTATACATTTTACCTAAAACTTCAGGGGCCGCACTACGTAGCCTAACTGAGGGGGCCGCATGATTAAGATACCTGATTTATGCCTTCAAATCGTTTTGTTTATAGCTTTATTATCTGTTATAAGCTGAATTTACTTATGATAATTTTAAAATTAGGTAGAATCAATTAAGTACTTTCGTAAATAGAAGTTAATTCGTTTAGTTTTAAGGCGAATGTTTTAAAATAGTATTTCTTACAACCATACTCCTAAAAATTTACTGTTGTGGGACTCACGTTTGTCATAGGTAGCTCTTTTTCGTCCTGGTCATCCAGGTCATTATTTCACATTCTAATACACTAAGTAAGTAAGTGTTTATTTCATTAATTTGCTTTTTACATAATCAAATGTAAACATTCGCTCTGGTCCGCATGGACCGTACATGCTTATTCAAAATACAAGAAATAGATATAGAACAAATAACTAAATCAATAATATACAAAATAACACAAAAAAACCAAGCCTATCCCTCACCCTCCAACCCCGTTCCCCTGTTTGCTGCTTTCGCCTTCATTAAAATTTTCCCAATGCTTTTTCAACCTTCTTGTCCGCCAATAACTCCAAACGTATTTGTTGCTCCCTATTTGATTCCATTAAAGATATTGGTACTATTTTTCCCTCCAATTTTCAAAATCTCTACAATTCGACAAAATATTAAACTAAGCTTTTTCCCCCTTACATATGGGACAAATTCTCGTTCTGTTTTCGTCTGTGATCTTAATCATTCGCCACGCACCAAGCCTAATCCAAGCGAGCCCCAGTTTACTGATTTTGGATCCTTTTTTTTATGTATTGCTCCTTCTCCCACTCCAATTTTAACCGCGATTTTTAATGGTAACATTGATAATATGAGCTTTATAATAATTTTCATGAAAGACTAAAATATGAGGGAATGGCTTTTTAATAATTATTTAGTTAAATTATTGACATAATATGGGTTAATTTGGTCCTACATAAACTGTAACTTACTGCAGATGATTAATATAATGACTATGTGCAAACTAATAGTGTATATGTCTGCTGCAGCTACGTATCATGCTGGTAAATCTACATCAAAGCAGTTTCATGACATATGAACACACATAATCACCATCCTCCAGAAACTCGTTAATGCTTCAGAGAAAGGCGTATAAAGAGATGAATACCCTATTTAATGTATAACCTGAAATTGACACTTAAGTAAGCAATGTAACACAGAAAAATCTTTACGTAAAGTTAAGTAATAATATTAATAATAATATAAATCTTATTACTGTTCTCATTAAAAAAACAAAAAAGCCTTAAAATATTAAATAAGGAAATTCAGGTTCAGATTTGGGGATAGGGGTCACCTTCGGCTCCTCTCATAGCCGGAATTCACAGTCTCTCCGATTAGGGTATTCAAAAAATTGTCTAAAACAAATTCCACACAATTTTAATACAGTAAATGTATAATTACTAGGTGTGCTTTTATATCCTAAATTAAACTGGCATGCTCATATTGACATTATATGCAGAAAGCTGTCAAAAGTTGTTTACTTGTTACGGAGCATTCGCTTTAAAATTCCCTTCTTGAAAGTGTTTTTAATGAACTTATATTGTATGGAATCAGTACTAAGATAAATCATATTTTAATTCTACAGAAAAAGGTTATCCGAATACCAACTAATAACTCTACTAGAGAACATTATAAACCTCTTTTCAAGCAATGCTGGATTTTAACTTATTTAACTATTATATTTTAGAACTGTTACTTCAAGCTCACAAAAATGCAAGTAGAATTCCTGACAAATGGTACTCATAGCTACGAAACCAGAAATATCAGTAACTTACAGGTATCCTTTGTTAGTTTGGAGAAGGTTAAAACCAGCCACTGTATATTAAGTTTAGAATTTTATAACACGTTTTCCATTTAGATCGAGGAGTTAAATTATTACTCTTTTAAATTTCGTGTAAAGTCTTGACTGCAATAATCCATTTTACAATTTGACTGGAAAATCCTGTTTCTATGTGATTTACGTAATCTTTTTAGTATAAACTTTTTGACCATGCCTATTGTACTATGTATTTAATTGCTAAATAAATTAATATTATAATTTTATTATTTGAAAAGAAGGGTTAACATTTATGCTGCAAGTTCTGGAAGGTACTCCAGAAGTTCATTTCCCTAGTCTACTGAAAGCACAATTTCTCGGCAGTAAACTAGTGATACAGGCCTGGATGCCTTCATTGCAGTGTCACAAAATGTATATCATACTACCTTGCTGTTGTTTTGAAAATAATCATATTACTGTTACAGCCATTCTCATTAATATTCATCAAGATTATTCTCTTTTTTCTGACCCCTTATTCCGTTTGTAAAAATTACGTATTTTGCAAGAGAAATAAAAATTTAGTCATAAATGTTGAACGCTAAAAAGAATTATTTATTCATTCTTGTGTCCGACTTTAGCGTTGTGTACAAATATTTGAATAAAAACACTTTCTTACGCACTTTACTAAGGTAAAATAAAGTGCGTTAAGAAAGTGTTTTTATTCAAATAATTATTTATTGTTCAAGTAACCTGGGTGTTCAAATATCCTCATATAATAGTTTGTTATTAATTGCCTCATACAGAAACCATGTTTATATCAAGTATCCATAACGGTTTATATTTTATTCTACACAAAATTTTACTTTAATGGTGCCTCTTAAAACGTTACTCTCGGAGATTAAAAGCATACCTGATGAAATAAACACCACAGTTCAGTATCATTCTACCTAGATATATCCGTGGTAAGTGGTTTATAAAATTAAGAGAATAAAATATTATTAACACTTTTAATAAATCTTTATTTCAACCATTTGAGCTTAATATCTGATTACATGCTATTGCAAGTGGTAAAAATTACTAGATATAAAAAAATTAATGTTTTTTTATTACTTAAGTAAATGCAACTTATATGCGATGTAATGAACATCTGGGTTAATTTTATCAATTTATTTTTAGCAATATTCAAAACATACTTATGAACTACGAATGTTTTTACTAGGTATGATGTTGGTGAATAATAATAATAATACTAATAATAATAATAATAATAACAATAATAATAATAATAGTTAAAATGCGTAATGGTAGTCCTGCGGAACACGCAATTATCAGCGGTTGAAGTGATTAAGAAGGAAGAAAACAAGTAAAAACTAATGAGCGTAATCCGCTGGGATTTGCTCCCACCTCGTTGAACACTGTTCACTAGAGAAGATGCTCCTCATGCTCCGTCATTATTTTTTTTCTTCAGATAATCAGGTTGTAGGGAGAGGAGATCTTATTTACAGAGAGTACCCAAAACAGAAGCAAATTCCAAGTGGTATAGGAAACATAAGTTCCCTACACACGTAAGGGATAGATGAACTTTTTGTATTTAGAACTGGGGAGTCCAATAACAAAGATTGAATTGGAGTTTTGGATGCATGATATTTACCCCAATACGAATGATTGGCGGAAAATAAGACTCTCCAGTCTCCCATCTTCATGAAACCTTAATGAAAAGATACACATTGATATAGCCCAGGAAGGGACATTATTCTTCTATTTTTGTACATAGTCTGCACCTGACATTGATTCATTTGTCCCACTGCTTCACAGGTTTATTAAAATTCTCTGTCCTCCTTCGACGAATGTCGGTTATTGTATTGTCGGCTATTTCAAATTCAGCTATAGTGAAATGTGCCAAGTGATAAAACAGCAAGGTATCTTGGGTATCATGATGACATTTGGTCTTTACATACCTTTTATGTGAACAGAATCGTGCAATGCAAATGTACAGGTAGGGAAAAAAAGCGGACCGACTAAAATAACTAAGTTGCCGATATGAGCCACTGCGCATGCCTAGCGGCATTCACAGGATAGCAGGGAATGTATTGAAATTTGTTCTAAAGCCGATAAATGACTTGAATTGAGAAATAATTTCACGTAATTTGCATTGCTTGTGAAAACAAACGTTTCCGTTACATCTCTTACATTTATTTACGTATCACAAGGCTCTGAAATTAGCTACAAGAGTCGGTCCGCTTGTTTTCCCTACCTGTACACATTAGTATTATCTTCGAAAATTCTGGAATCATAGTTGAACCAAAGGATCAAAACTTCTACAGTTTAATTTAATTTTAAAACAATACAAATCTATAATGTGGTACAGCTAACCCACATATTGCAGGGGGGGGGGACAAAGAGAAAATTTTGGAGAATTTATCTGCTAACACATTGGCGGAGCCAGTCACGCAGACATTCTCTCTGATGTGAAACCACACTATTCCATTCCAAGTGGTGATCCAATTTGAATGGTATTAATATTAATACCAATACCATCGTTCGTGCGGGTATTTGTTCAGCACAAATCAATTCGAAGTACGAAGTGTAGTCAGACGCTAAAACAACAAAAGATTTTAGACACAGAAATCACGTTTGCACTACCCCACAAATAGCTTGCATAATGATACGTAATAATAATTATCAAACTGCCAATTTCATATTTTCGCGAAAACTGTCAAACCACTCTAGTGGGAATCTGGGAAAAAAAAACAAAACGAAAAAACAAACAAAAAAAGACAGATTTTACTCAGAGTCCATTCCATAACAGAAATTTTAATAATAATAATAATAATAATAATAATAAATAATAAATAATAATAATAAATAATATTAATAATAGCCATTAATAATACATTTTTATTTTTTCTGGCAGAGTTAAGGTCATAAGACCTACTCTTAAGATCAGGTTTAAGTCATTTTACTATACAATACAGATAGAACATATAAACTAACAACTCAATATTGAATAGAGACAAATATGAATTAGTTATAGGTGTATTAGGTTTTCTGAAACAATGATAATTGTTTAATTTGACAGTAAAATATAAGTCAATATCTATAACTATATGAAATAAACAAATGTTAGAACGTAACTCACATAGTGTCAAATCTGATCTGAAAAGTTTCAGAGGGAAAAAGAAAAAGAGATAACTCAATCAAATAAGTTTTGTGAGAAGACTGGAGAGAAACATTAATTAAGGAAAGAAAGAGGACAGAAGTACAAATTTCCACAAATCATGCAGAAAATCACCTGAAGATGATGTACTAACATCGAAACGCGTAGTAGGAAGAGGACAGTATCTGCATTTTAATACAAGATTTCTATTTTATGTACTTGCAATACATTTTTAACAGTTTTAAGAATTTTTAGCAATACTTTTGACTGATTTAATGTTTTTATACCTCTAGACTAGTAGCTTACGCTACTTTTATCTGTTGAATGAGTTAAAATAAGTTATGTTTTTCAAAGTAGGTGTTAAATTTTTAAGGTTTTATATACTGAGCACAGGTGGTAATTGTAATTTATAAACAAATTGTATAGCTCAATAGGAAAATGAAAATAATTGATATAAGTTACTCATGTTGGCCAGCCAAGGGATTTGAACCGAAATGTGAATCACTGGGACTACCACCTGAATCAACTTGTCCGGTTTCCGAATACATTATTGCTTGCAGATATTTTTTGGCTCTCGGCCATAGGCCAAACTCCAGTCCCAGCAACTGTTCGGAGTGTTTGTTGTATTGCTTCATTATCCGCTCTTATATGTCCTAAATCAATGGGAAAATATGTGTTGAGCTGACTGTTTACTTCAGCACTAATAGAGCTACGTATTTTCGCTATGTTCTGCCATCTGTTTCGCGGGGTTCGTGTCTTCGATCCGGTATTCACTTGAGTGAGAAAACCTCGTGAAAACCTCACTTAGACCGACTACTATGAGGGTTCACCCGTAGTTGCCCGGGCACTTCGGGCAATTGCCCATTTTTGGCTCGGTTTTCATCATTTTGTACTCGGTTTTCCCTCAAGAGTCTGAGCATTCTTCTTGGGTATGTCTCAGTATCGGTTAGTCTCATTTCGGTTTTTTCTAAACATGTCTACATCCTGTTGCCTTTTTGACCCCGAAGACTTTGTATGCTTCGCTCCGTTGTAAGGAAGGAACAAATTTATAAAAAAAAGCTTATCATAACAAAAATACTAACATACATCATTGATAGTCACCCTGTGTCCTTCATTTTGAGCAGACTGAATATGTCACCACAATTACATGATTAGGAGGCTAATCAACGACACTGGCGCCGGCCAGTACAGGTGGCAGAATCTGTAACTACATAACCACATATGAGAGTGGAACCGCCCATCCATCACTGCCAGGATGTAGGCCTACCTCCTGACGTAAATGAAGCTGAGTTCATAACAATTGAATTAACATCCGCTCTGTGGAGTGCATGTGGCCAAAATGCCACATAACTCACTCCTCCCCCAAACCACATGACACACGAGTGCCCTTCTCAAATTCTCACATTATGGCATGCATTCCATAATACCTCACACTTAGTGGTCGGAGTGAAGACAGTTTTATGCACCGAAATCTTAACATTGAATATGTAATGACAAATAAATTTAGAAATAATTAATCTTCTTTTAAAAAATTAATATTAATTTTCTCTTTCCTAAGGGATAATGTTCTGAAAGAGGTAGAATTTTTTTTATATTATTTATTTTTTTCATTTATGGTTTACTGAACTTTTAACTTTAATATTTATTTACAGTTTTCAATCGAGAGCCGACTGTGTAAAATAAGTAGAATCAAACCCCCAAGAACGCTTAAGGGCCTTCATATTGTTTATAAGGAGATAGAAGAAGTGGTAGTAATAATAAGTGAAAGTGGTGTACATGTTTTGTATCACTTCACTGACAGAAAAAGTTCGCTTTGATACGATTTTTGTTTTCAAGTTCTGATCACTCCCCCTAAATACACAGAAGCGCACATAAAAAAATTCTTTTCTGAAAATTGCATTTTTTAACTCCGTTCATCTCAAAAATAGATAAAAACAACAATTTTTCAGACACAATATTTCCTTTACGTACAAAAACTTTAGTAGGCCTAATAAAATATTAAAAAGTTGATATAGCTCTCCCATCTTATAAATGTCCCATGCGTACATTATCCGCAAGCTAGTCGCGGCATTCACACTATCCACGTCGGGTTTTTAAAGACGGTCTTATCAGCTGAGGCGTTACGCTCCGCCCATACTAGTAAAGTAAACAGCACTTGCGCTCTAGCCATGACTATTATTAATTTGGAGAGATTATAACTTCTAACAGTACACTTCATACTCAAAACTAGATAAAAACATTGGGGCTGGCTCAGTCATATCAGAACCGAAGGGATTTGTATGAAAACATTATGAAATCCGATTTACTTGATCCTTTGCGGGATTTTAGTTCGCTGTTAAGAATCAACTTTTTAATCCACCAAGATTGTCTATCAAGAAAATCGACGAAGAAACAATTCGATTTTCAAGTAACGTTTGTTTCCTAAATTTTCCCATAACACACAAATATAAGCGGCGAGAAGTTAAAATTATGCTGAGAGTGACAATAGGCACAATTTGAGTAATTGAGAGATTTAAAATTTCAGTAATTCATAATAATGTTAACTGATGAATTATAGAACTTGCATTATATAGTCTATAAGCCTATATCTAAATTAATAATAACACCGAAAAATTAAATTTTTATAACGAATTATCTCTAAAAATAACACATTTTTACATACCTCTTTATCTAATGTGCAAGACCAAATTGCTCCAAATTTAGCAACGTATAAACATATTTCAAGAAGAATGTTTTAAATACAGGTTGAGAGTCTTAATACTGGCAATTTTTTTTTTATTTATTTAGGCTGTGTTTATACTGCTTTTAGCTACGAAGCCATATCAGGAGTTCGGGATCTGTGTCTATACAGTAGGGTAGGCCATGGGATTATTGATTGGCAATTGGTTCTATTGTTGGTGTATTTTATAGTATAAAATTCAAATTTTATTAATTTAAATGGATATTATACACGAAGAAATTATGAGGTTGATTCATGGTATGTAAATATCCAATTGAGAAGCGATGGGCTTACCACCTGTCCCTCTGCCCTCTCTCGGACAATAAGCGTAACAAAATTCATATAGGTAGCAGAAACCTCCACTTGGAGGCCCATTCGCCCCAACATAGGGGCTATAGGGTTCCAGACAGACGGACAGAAATATCCTAATTCGGCATTTTCCTTTACGAGTGGGAAAAACCATGAAAAAGACCCAAGTCAAATTGGCCGGCCATGGGATTTGAACGTGGGACCTCCTGAATGCGAGTCCAAGACGTTACCATCTCGGAGGCAATTTTTGTACGATTTTTAAACTTCTTTATTATAGATCGTTAAAATTATAGAAAAATTGTCTTTTCAAAACCTTCAAAATGTTTAGCTTGTTTTGATGAAATTGATGAAATTTGATGAAATTTTCTTTAAATTATGCCATCATAGCTCATATAGAAATTTACACTGGCTAACTCAATCACTCGCTCACCCGCTCAATATTACCTTTTTCTACTCTTTTTATTCCGAGAGGTCTGAAGACTAGTATTTCTTGTGAAAATCCGTCTTAGAATGAGTACTGGTAACTAAACTAAACTAAACTCCGTGGTGCTACATCCCTGTAGAGAACGTAAAAAAGAGCAGAAAGCCTGAAACAAAAATCTGCTTGTTCTGCTATAGGCCTCATACTGTTTTATTTTAAGGAAAATCTAATTTTATTTTCGGATCAATAAAACAGAGAGAATGCATTACGGTACATGTTAATTTAGAAAGTGAATATCAGTGATAGCTATTATATCGCACTCTTCATTTCAATAGAACTATGTCACAACCCCATGTTCATGTAACCTATATTGCCTCAAAATCTGATTTGATCGGGGCAGCACTTTTTAAATCCAGTACGGACTGCTTCGATCACGTTGTGTGTCATGGCGATTTCATTCCCTATCGAGTTGAGAAAATATTTTGAACTGTTTGCCCTAGGCAAGAATTTCACTTTAATATACAACGCTACCAAATGAATTAAGGTTTGAAACGCAAAAAGCATTCCTTCGTTTAATAAAATCTTCTATATGACTGTATCATATTGTATTGTGGCAATAAATAGGAAAATAAAGCTTAATAAAACCATAGAAAGCAAACGATGCCAGTGATAACTTTAAAAAAAAAAAAAAAAAACCCTGATGTGAGGCACACAACTTCCTCTACCATTGAAATTCCAGTGTAAAGTACACGAATGTATTGCAGTAGTGCGCATTCAATTGTCTCAGCCTCAAACAAAGCCACATTATTCGTGAGGCAAGTTAGTGTACGAAATGAGTAGCTTATACAACTATCCTTCAGATAATGTATTGGGAAAATGTTTCAAATTAAAATGTTAACTGTTACTAAATATAAGTATTATAATGTATATGAGGAATCTAGTAGCAAACCCGGCAATCTCCATTTTGAAAAAGATGGAGATGCTAACTTCTAATGAAAGTTTAGGGCATTTTCTGCTACATATTTAGTGTATGTGTTGTAAATCTGAGTCCCTCCCTTATTTGGGAAATATGTAGCAGGAAATGCATTAAACTTTCATTAGAAGTTAGCCTCTTTACCTGTTTTCAAAATGGAGATTGCCGGGTTTGCTAATAGACTCCCTCAATATAATATATTTTAATGGTATACCTATATTGTAATATAATATGCATCTTATACAATGCGTGCAGAAAATTTATTGGAGATTGCTTGTGTTTGTGTGGTATATACCAGTTTCTTCCGTCTAACAAAAAGCCTCAGGTAATTAAAATCTTAACATGTATCATGTGAGAATGTTTGTGCAACATATTTTGCAGGTAATGTAAGGAAAGGTAACTGTTTGACTTTCTGTTCGTAGACAATTGTTCCGAATAGTAAAGCACTCCTGTTTCCTCCCGTAGTCTGACAACTGTATCGACATATTTTTCAGTTTGGAGAGAAAAAGAGAAGATGCAGAATTTGACCTCTCACGAATTTTAAAATGGAATAAATAATTCAACAGGCAGTGGCAACAAGAAAAATCACTCACATGTCTTTGGAATTCTTGAATCTGTGAACACATATCTTATACCCTGCTATATTTTATTTTAGTTTTATTTCTAAATTATCAGACTATTCAGCGTTCAACGAGGTAGCATCACACAATATGCAGAGTCATACAGTTTCTATATGCCTTGCGAAACATACAGCGATTTTGAAATGGACTTTAGCATTCACTCTACTGCTAGACTCCATGGGCAATTGAGAATCTCAGGCAATGGGTTATAGGGTAATGCCTAATTAGAAAAGGTGAAGTCAGACTGAAAAATCTAGTGCCATAGCCGGGATTTGAACCAGGATCTTCGGTTTTCCGTGCCGCTGCTCTTACCAACTGAGCTACCATGGCAACATGCCGGTGAGTCACAGAAAATAATTAAATCATAATAATATTTATTCACACTTAGATCGTTTTTACATAAGTTGCATGAATTACATAATTTTGTTCTTAATTATATTGTTTTACACATAAATATAAGTAATTAAACGAATAGAACAAATCTTGTTCTACCGTATGGACATACATGTTCGAAATGAAACGATTGATAATTAAAAAAGCTAAAATCCCGGTTTTGATTTGCATTTCACGATTAAAGTGCGATTCCCGTGGAAAAAAGATCTCAAATTCGAGTTCCCTAGTCCAAAGAAAATCCCGCATAGTGAGTTTCGTCCACTCATTCATCCCCCCCCCCCCCGGTTGCTATGGCAAACCGAGCCTGGCCACCTAAAGTATCAATTTCACAATTGAAGGGCTCAAAGCCATAGTGGGCTTTCTCCAACAGCAAAAATGAGGCAGTGACATTTTCCAGTAGTGTTTTCAATTTTGCATCTATTATTTAGTAATGTGGTCCATGTCCATGTGCTTCTGATTTATGTAATATTGTGCAGGTATTTCAATACTTACTTATACGTATTTAAACTGTGCTATTCTTTGAAGTTTACTCTTTGGTTTCTCCTTTCTGAAAAATGGCACATGGCCCACTTTGGCTCTGAACCCTTCAATTATAAAGTTTACTACTGTCTTGTTAATAGGTGGCGTTGGACGCACACGGAAAACAAGTTTAAATATTATGTTAGGTTCTGTAAGTTCCTTTTAGGTTCATAAATGTTGAAATCTCTGCTGTTTTGTTTTAAGCAAATTTAAGGTGGGCTGAGAGATTAAATGAATTAAAGAGAAAACGCACGATATTTAGAGAACTCAAAATTGAACGTGTCCTCCATTTTCAAAGTTTGGAAGTGGCCATGCTATGACAGACAGGCAGATGTAATTTAAAAAAAAATCCTTTACGGGACAGTGCGAAACATGTTTTACCGGTGCTACCTCGATTTTGAATTTTTGTCATGATCACAATACTTTCTTTATAGGCCTACTACGTACATGCGAGAAAGTAAAATTGCACTGGTTTAATAAATCTTTGTTTATAATTATTTCACACACTGAGTAATATCAATAAATAATCCTTAAACCCTGCTTCGTCACCTATTTTGTATTCTAGGCTTGTATTAATTTTATTTTGTATTTATTGATGTTCGCGGGATGCCCGGTGTACAGGTTAACGTGCCGATGACACAGGTAGGGAGAGGGGGGAATAGTGTCTGGGCCGGTCTCAGGCGACCTGTGCCACAGCGTTTCCAGTGTCTTCACGTGTGAACGTGCGTATCCAGTGCGTGTGTCTCAAATCCTTGCCCTTTTCGTGTTATATAAGCTTACATAAATTCAAGATTTATAAAATGTATCTGATGTTACACAGATATCGGGCTATGCGTGTGCCATACGAGAAGTAGTGTGCCTTGCAATAGGAACGCAGATGAAGTGTGGAGGTATTTATGGATGTCGCTCTTCTGATTTAAGACATGCGCACAGTAAGTAAACACTGCATTCTCTTCTATAATTTTAAGGAAGTTATATATTAAGAATATCTGCATAAGAAAAATTTACTGTAAGGCTACTGTAATAATCTACAAACAATATCAAGGCATAGTTAAGTGTAGACTATAATCATGAAATGCTTGTTTTTATCTAACCCAGAAACTTTTATCTTTTCTTTTTGTTTAATTTTGCCGGCCAAAGGCCAAGATTAGAATATATTAATGAGGGGTAGTGTTAGCCTTTCAGCTTCTCAACACTATGACCTTAATAGATCTATAGTGAATACCCTTGTACCCTATTCTAGCAGTCACCATTTTAATTTAATTTTCCTGGGTGTTGTCCAGACCTGAACCAGGGAATTTTTCGTTACTGCAAAACCCACTACCCGGCCGGGAATTGTACCCGCAACAAGAAATAAGCCCATTATTTGATTAAGACTTGAGAGTGAGTTGGAATGATAACATAGGGTTAAGTATTTCCATAAAAAAATAAATATCAGACATCACAGTAATCGCATTTGTGTCTGGTCATAATGAACTCAACGGTACATTTGTAAGTATTACAGTGTACGTTCTAGTTACTTAAACTCTTTAAAAACTTTTTAGACACGAACTACTCCTGCGTTAGTCACCAAGTTTCGTAAACATATCTTGGTATCTAAAAAATAGGAAACAAATTGTATATTGTCTTCGGGTCATATGACCCGAATAGAACAGCAGGGTTAAATGCTTGGATGGTATCATGTAACTTATCTACACTGTAGCCTATTCTATTTTGCTATTCTATTAAAACCTATTATTAGAAAAGTGCTGCACAATCATATGACGTCTAGCTTGAAAATGTAAACATGACTAATTTGTTCGTCCTTTGTAATTCAGTCAGAATGTAAAATTAGAATAAAACGTGTGGGTAACCTGACAAACATATAGTTAATATAATAGCAATTTTGTGAACAGTAGACCTCACATAAAAATATAAAATTTGCTCTTAATGTTGAAAAGGATTAACAAATAAATATCCTTACTCATATGTAATTTTAAATTAAGCATTAACAATACACATGGAACATTAAAACGGTTACCATCTTGGAAACTGAATTAAAAAATCCTTACACAAACGTCGTTTTATGAATAAGCATTTTATAAGAAGATTTAGCGTAGAGTATCAATTCCACATAACTTGATTTTATCTGCTTTAACGGTAGCATGACCCTATCGATACTCCAGAATAATTCAAAATTAATCCCAGCAATGTAGCGAAGTAGAGAATACAGCTTCATACAACACTTATAGTCGGCGCGCAAATGTTTTAGACAGTGGAATGGGGCACATCTGTCTGATCTAGAACCGGCCCTGAAGTAAACAAGCATGTTTGATTCACTTTAACACATTACTCGTAGCAAGAGTAAGGCAGACATACTTGTTTACTTAGGGCCGGTTCTACAGTGCTTTTCACGTACGAGTTGGCCAACCATGCGGGTTTCTGCTTCGCGGCGGCCACAGCTCTAACTCCCGAGTGATCGGGTAATATATCCACGCAATTAAAGCCGTTAACGGTGTAATGACTCAGGTTCTCACGATTACAGTTAAAATTAAAATGAAAATAACCACGTACCTCATCACAAGAGATGCTTTAAATGTCCTCCTCTTACATCCACACAACACTGGCACCTTTTTAGGAAATTTTGTTTCATACGCATAAGTTCAGCTTCCGAGATAGAATTAATTTCTCTTCTGATATTGTCTTTAAGTAATTTTAATTTATGGGTTTTGAACTATATACTTTATTTTTCAAGTCCCCCATAAGTAATGGTCATATATTGTTAGAAGAACTTAGATAATATCACAAGAGAAATTAATACTATCTCGGAAGCTGAACTTATGCGAGTGAAACAAAATTTTCTAAAAAAGGTGCAAGTGTTGTGTGGATGCAAGAGGTCATTTCCAACATCTCAGGTGATGAGGTACGTGGTTATTTTCATTGTAATTTTAACTGTAATCGTGAGAACCTGAATCATTACACCGTTAGCGGCTTTATTTGCATAGATATTTCATCTGATCGCTCGGGAGTTAAAACTGTGAGCGCCGCATCGCAGAAACCCGTATGATTGGCCAACTCGTATGTGAAACGCACTGTAGATCGGAGAACACCTACCATCCCACTGTCTAAAACATTTGCGCGCCGGCTATATGTTTAATTCTGAAGGTCAGCAAGATTAGAAGTATCATGAAGAAAGCCAATAGTCGCTTAAATTTTAAGTACCGGTACCGGTACTTAGCTGTAGTATCATGACATCTTGGACAAAGCGTTTAAAGCTGAGGAATTCTTCACTGCATTCCAAAACATAGGCTATATACAGATCAAGATGTTTAACGAAGAATATACATATTCAACGAAGCAGCTTCGAAGTAAAAATAATACTTCTTCTTGAAGCTGTCGAAAACTAATTTAATAAATAGAGTTTGCATGCAATTTATGACGAACTGAAAGAATGTAACGAGGTAATCTTACCTTTTAAGAAATTATCTTATAATCCTTAATCTTTATACCATATTAAAATTTACTTTCAAAACTCATTTTTTATTAATACCATTTTTACATTCAGAAAGCTAGAGAACTTATACATAAGTTATAAGTGAAAGTGACTTAATAATTTTTAATTATGACAGAACAAAATATGTATTGAGGTGCTGTAAATGTTTTAAAAAATGTAGTATCAAAGGCACTTTCAGACATGTCATAAACACCCTAACCTCATTTATTATATTCCAGGCTGAAAAGACATCGGTAGTAATAGAAACCATCACATTGTCATGAATAATTCATAAATTAACTCAGCACTTCTCATTCCAAGTGCTCCTTCTTAACATTTCACTTGACACTAGAAAGGTCATAAAACACTTCGAGAGATATTAAAAGTATATTTTATGTATTTCTGATAAGACTGAACATGTGGGTAATTGAAAAATATTAATGTCACAGAATATAGACTACGATTACGCAAATACTACTTAACTTTCTATTAGGTAGGATTTAACTCCATGAATTCCTTAACTGCTGTGCCCGTTACTGTGACGGCGGAAGATAACTTTTAAATCACTGAGGAAAATTTTATTTAAAACGGTTTGTTGTACGACTGATTTCTTTAACACAACGGTAAAGATATGAATTATTTGTGACTACTTTATGCTTGTGTATTATAATTATCGATTCTAAGTGGGCATGTAATCAATTTTTTTTTATCGCAGTCATGGCCTCACCAGTAATGAAATGGTTAACCACGCATCTTTGAGACATGTACGTATTAATACCTCCACATGACTTTGTGAAGAGGAAAACTAAATTGATCGATGTAAATTTTGATAATTTGAAGATAAAATAACAAAAACATTCATTCTAAATAATATTTAATGTTCTACAACTTATTTTATTAACACATTTCTATAAATTAAAGAAGGATGTGTCAGAAGGCAAAGATCGTCGAAAAACTTGAGGCAGAAAAGCGTTATTTCAAAATTGTCTAGTTCAGGTGGCTAATATCTCGAACGTTATTGGGAATAGGAAAAAAGTGATTAGTAACAATATTGTAGAAAAGTTTTCAACCTCTCATTTTTAATAGAATAACTTTTTCGCTAGGATGCACTGTTTTCGAGATATACACGAAAAACAAGGAAAGTGACCTTCTACGTGCCCCCTTCTCATAGGTCCGGGAACTTACCGCATGTTTACCTCCTAAATGCTCAAAACACACAACAAATTATGTTCCCAAGTAAAAGAATTATGATCCAAGTAAAAAATTATGTCCCCGACAATGTCCTCTACAACCCCTTTTTTATAGCATTAGGCAGTGCTTTAGTTGGAAAATATTTTATGGGGGTACTCACCTTCCATAGAACGCATATCTATTGCGAATTTAATAGTGTTTCTCATTATTATTCATTGTCGTGAATTGGACATTTAATAAGTATTTTAGGACAATATCGTTCCTGTACTGCCAGTACGACGTACCGGAGCACATATTTTTCCCGGTATGGTAGAAGGAAAATAATTTTATACCGGTACGCAGTACCGGTGCGTACCGGCCCAACTAAAGCACTGGCATTAGGCCAAATTTACTGGATTAACATTTCACTATCGAAGAATTTACTTCTTCATTCACCTATAATATGGAAGCGAGATGAAAGGTGTTGTTCTCGAATATTTTAACTCGTTTCCTTATTGTAGGATATAGTTCTTCACAAACGTTGTTCATAATGGTCTTGCTTGTATATTATAACCTTATTAGTGTGGGTGGAATAGTCAGATAGGCTCGTACTTTCTACTCCAAAATTTGCGAGTCCGATCAAAGCCTAGGTCGAAAATGAATTGTGCGTAAATGAATTAGTCCCATGACTGTAAATTTACAGGCTTGTAAAAGAACTCCTGCTGGAGAAAATTCCAGCACACCGGCGCGGCGATGGTCACAATAAACAGTGCACAACCGTCGTTTATTAATTTAAGAAACAAACGACATAGGGCTACTCGATTATTACATCTCGAATACAGAATACTCAAGGCAGAATATAAAAAATTATCAAATTAACATTTTTGGACTGTTCGATGAACTGTTGCAAGCGATTTAGATCGTGGTCTCTGAAGGAAAAGTTAATAATTCACGATATCCGTTCAGCCAAAGGCGTAATAGAAGCAACCAAGCATGTAAGCTCAACTTTTACGTAACGTAAGAAGAAGAATAAGTATGTTTTGGATTATATTCATGAACAAAATATTAAAAGTTACTTTTTTTGCCTAACAAATGAGCTTTTAAAAAAAGAAAAGATTTTTGAACCCAGTTTAGTTTCTATTGTAGTATATAAGGTTATTTATTTTGTCGACCTCGGTGGTGCAGAGGTTGCTCCCGCCTCTTGATCCGGAAGTTCTGGGTTCAAATCCGGCCGAAGTTAATATTTTAACTAGGCACGAAGACCTCCAGAAGGGACTACAAATCGTGAGTCTCGTGTTGCAGATTTACTGCTCTAATTTTGAACCTTTGTCCAAAATTATGTGGCATTTCACGTCCAAGTAATGCCTCACATTCCTCTATATGGTCGTCGAGGCGATGACCTTACCACGTGTCATTATGTTCTTTATAGGCATGCAATTGTGTCTAAATTATTCTTCGGTAAATGAAACATCTACCAGGTCAAGAGACCCTACGCTCCTTGCGCGGAGTGGCAAGGCTTCGATATTCAGATATTTTAAAATAGAGACAACTGTTTCAAAATTTGAAGACATTTATAGGTATTTTCATGCACAATCTGCACAGAAACATTATTTAACGTTTAAATCTCACTAAATGCATTTCTTCAAACTCCACAGCTTAGCATTAAATAAAAGTACAGAATAACCGGAAGAGAAAAGCTTCATAAATAAACAATTAATTTTATGAAGCAGCAGCAACTAGCATCGTGGGGCAAAAACTTTGCTTGGTTTTCTTACGCAAACTTTCACTTAAATGAGATGACCCGGGTGGAGCTGTCGACAATCACTAGCTTTCTGTTCCTAAATTCGCGTGTTCGATCCACGTCCAGATCGACGGCACTTATGTGTGTGAAATGCGACAGTCCTATGTATGTTGATTTACAGGCTTGTATGAGAGTTTTCGTGGCATCAGTGACTGTACAAGTAAAGTAGTCGTTAAATACCATAACAAACACAATATTTATTGTCTTTTTAAAGTATATTTCAAATATTTCCTTCTTCCGTTTCTCATTTCATTTATCCACTCGTTAAAATTAATTATAAGTTATATTCTTACTTTAATCTGTTACTTAATTTTCTTTTGTTTTTATTTCTTAATTAAATTATTCTTTCATTACGTTCAATTACGTTCTAAGATGACATGGAGGACGGGAAAAAGCCTATCCGTCTGTCTGTCTGTATGGGCGATAACTCGAATACACTTTATCAGATTTTCATGAAACTTAGTATACGCACTTAGAACGTCCATAGGACCAAAGAAGTTGACGGATACCGGAGTAACGCCCAATTAACGGTTTAAAAATAGCAAATCATCGCTATACTACAAAGCCGGGTGGCTAACTCACTCATTCACATAATTATTGGCATACTTCCAGATGAGCCATAAGCTTGAAATTTGGCATACTTATAGCTTATAGCTTGCAACCGGCGAAAATACTTTAAAAAAAAAACATTCAAAATGGCGGACGCAACTTTAACGTCAGGGTAGCCCCGGTATTGGGCTGATCACTCATCCGGGGAGGCCCTCCATGTCCTTGTCTAGTCAGAAAAGTATGTATGTCATCCATAGGAAATCCCTCTCCCGACAGGTTGCGGACCTTTAATACCCGGGTCGCTTAAATGTCCCTAAAAAGGGAGAGGTAAAACTAAGGTTAAGAAAAAAAGATACTGTACTGTACGTATGGCCGGTTTCTGTAAACTCGCGAATTACCTATGGGTAAATTACCCAATGGACAGAATTTACACAAGAATAACACCACACAAACACAAATAATTCAAAGATAGAAAGCACATACACTTGTGACGAGTTTCTAGATAAATGTCCTCTCAGTAAATATGAAAATGACATTAGAAATGTTCATACAAACTCAGGCTAGATCTCTCCAAGGGTAAATCGTCGGGTTAATTTATCCTTTCATGGATGGCTGGATAAAATTTAACCTCTTTGTAGGATCAGTAACAATGAGAATCTGAGCCTTCTGAATTAAATTAACTGTACAACTCCAAGGCCTTGCTCATTATATCATTGGGGTTGTAATGGGACTAATTTATCCATGGATAATTTACCCATAGGTAATTCACAAGTTTGTAGAAACAGGGCAGTAGTTTATTAAAAATTAATTTCTACGAATTCCCGGGCTCTATATAATTAACGGCGGGGTGTTATCGGATAAACTGATACATGTTCAAGCGTTCGCTTACAGATGGACACTTCCACGAGGCTTTGACACACACACACACACAGATGGGAGGGCAGACCAGACGGTCATTTCACTCATTTGCTACGCACTGCGCGTTAATGCAGAAACACATGAGTTCATGTCCCGCTGCTAACACAAAAAGTGGTACTGTGTCTATGTCTCGCTGATTCATCGTAAACCTGTCTCCAACTTGTGAGTTGAAAAATAGATAAGCAAACACGCTTTACACCGAGGAATCTTCTACTATAGTTAAGGCAAAACGATTAGGCGGGTTTCTCAAAACAACTCCAATTCGACCACCCTTCTTTCCTTTCCTCTTACAAGTAGGCCTACTTAGGCCCATGACTGCGTCTCAATGAACTTTAATTCCCACACAGTAACTTAGAGTAGTATATGTATATTGTTAACATGTTATTTTATTACTCCAATAACATTATTTTCAAATTAACAGAACATTTAAAGGTGACTTCATTGATAAAATATTACTTCAATAATTCATTTCAAAGGATTAATTTATGATATAAAACCCATTTTCTTGCTTGATTTTCATAAATGTACACTACTTGTTGGACAAGCCCAACGTTCAATAAATATCAGAATTCCTCATTTAGTTTTTGCATGTAATATTTTAATTTAGAAATGTAAAATCACGTATATCCTACTACTTTATAAAGATGGTAATAAAGCTATTCCATTTAATTATCAACTTGTTAAATTTTACTGGATTTTTAATGCAGAGTATTTGGAGAAAATACTGATTTCTTACTTTAATAAAATTAATTTTTTATAAGTATCAAAACGGTTTTCGAAAATCATCATCTACAGTTGCTGTTGCAGCTGGCATTGTAATTAGAACTCAGAATTGTTTGGATAGAAACAAATTTGCAGCAGATATATTAATGGATCTTAAAAAGAGCTTTCGATGCTATTAATCATTCAATTATTTTGAAAAGAACTTGAACATTTTGGTGTGTGTTGCATTGATATAATAAGTTATGCGAAAACAAACGAAATACTACACCATGATATAGTATTGTGGTGGAAAGATGGAATACTTGATGTGTTTTGTTTTATTATTTTGAGAGATGCGAGTTTTGATTAGAATCAAGTCTATCTGGGCCAAGATGTGTTAGCTCTTAATCTACAAAGTTAATTAACGCCAAGCTGTAAAATGAATTCGCTTATCTGGTGTGAAGTCACAACAATTACGCTGACAACGTCGCCTTGTTTCGTGATGTGGAAATGAACAACACTTGAGTAAGAATATCCCGTTTCGCACACAGTCACTAGATAAGAGAACATTTAAAATACGCCTATTATCACAAGACTTCATTTCTTTTAATTGCAACATCGTAGTTATTGAGTTAAGATGCCAATTTACCGATTGGGTAGTTGTATAATTTAGTACACAAATGGTCAAAGAAAGATTTTATTTTCCGAATACTGAAGATGTGCAGTCGTTTAGGACGAGTCCATGTAACATAGCGTGCAATGCGTACAACTATCTTATGAACCCCTTAATTTCATTGTCAGCATTAGAATCCAGTTCAGTTGATATATGGCCTAGAAACCTCGCGCAGGATAGGGAGGGAGGATTTACTTTGCTACCTGCTGTCCTTGTCACTCCATAGCTCTCTACACTGGTAGAAGCACATGGAAAGCTCATGATTTAGAAAAAACAGTATTCCACCCCTCAAAAGTGAAGAATGAATCAAGATAGCAACCGAGCAAGGCCATCTTGAATTAATTTCACAATTGAATACTGTCTTGCTAATAGGAACGTTTTCCACAACAATCGAATTGCTTTGTGTGTTTCTTATGGAAGGTATTTTGCTTCCTCGAAACCCTTTTATTTTTGGCATTAAAAATCAAAATTTTTCAAAATATTTTCTTACATTATGGAACGAACGGTACTGTCAAAATTCCAAGTCTTTACGTATTATAGTTTAGGCTCTACATTGATTCTCTGTCAGTCAGTCAGTCAGTCAGTTGGTCAGTCAGGACAAAGCCGCTTATGTATGCGATTATTAAATACAGGCTTAAAAGGCCCGCCGTTGCTCGGGTTTTGTATTTTGCAATTCGAAATAAACTTAGGAAGGACTTTCGATTTTCAAACTCTAGGTCCGCATAAAGGTATTTAGAATTTGAAATGAGGAAGAACGACTTATCACACTCAAACTATTCCCTCAGAAAACTCTTGATAGGCCTATAGCTTTTTATCGCTCATAGTTGATGTAGAATTTTGCACCCCATTGCTTTTATACACCAAACTTGATAGATGTTGAAATAAGAAACAGAAATTTCTGTAACATAAAATTGTATTGTCTTTACGGAGTATTTTATTTCTCACTCTCATGTTACCGTACAACCGTTTCGGGGCTGAAATCAAAAAGAAATTCAATATCACTTTCATACTTTCCTCCCCCAAAACCTGGGACATAATAATATACTGCGCGCATAGGACTAAAAATGTTCCATCCTATTTTGTCTCCTTTTACATGCTTAGGGTCTATGATAAACATTCATATTTCTCAACTAAAAATATAAAGCCTACAGCTATGAATAACGTATCAGTGGATATAATTTTTGCCGAATTCTGATATGGCATATTCGTTGGCACACTTAGGCTGAGACAACTGAAAATGCTGTCCCTGCAATATGTACTCTTAATCTACATCAAAATGTGAAGTGATAAATTGGTATTCTCTATGTCCAGGGTAGAGAAATTTATGTGACTGCATCAAACTGTGCATTATTTTCCTGGATTTCATTCTTCAGTATTTATTTACACCAATGAATTCTATTAATAGCTTCTCTAATTTGTCAAAATCCCGTGTCATGCAATTCCAAAGCTACCGGTCAACAATACACTGTTGTCATGAGAACGCTATATGCAATGTGATTTGTAGGTCTGATTAATTTCTTTGTATTATATCGTCGCCTCTAAAATATTTTATTCTTGACATTTTAAAAGAATTTTTTTTCAAAATCCTTTCTCAGTGAGCACTTACATTATGAAACGAAGGTACTGTCAAAATTCCAAGTCTCTACCTATTATACTTTAGGTTCTACGTTGATTCTCTGTCAGTCATTAAGTCAGTCATTCAGTCAGTCAGTTAGGACAAAGCCTCTTACGTATTATATGTAGTAGATATAGAGATAGTAGGCCTGTCCTGTATATTATATATACGATGCATACGGTGCATACAATGCATACAATACATGCAATACGTTCATACATGACATACATACGCGTACATATACACACATATCCTCAATGGAATCTGCCAATGTCGGAGAAAGTTTCTGGGAAAACTTGTGGATATCTTTTAGTGCAAATAACGGCCCATCATGCAATACACAATTATTAACTTTTATAATTAATTTCATGAGTGAGTAATTTGTTATAAAATGATTGACAGTAAATTACGAATGAAACACGCGTTTGCTATCTGTAAACATTTTTAAAAATTCCTTCCACGTTTTAAGCCTATGCAACCCGGTTAGGTGTTGACTCCCTGCTAAGCACCGCGGGGACCCCACTGAGCCACCTGCCATGGACAATACGCCACAGTATTATTGTACACCTGTCCCTACATTTATTTCACTGAGTCACTGACATGAACGTAGGTTTCAATGCGAGATGTGATGACAACTTTTACAACTTACAATACGAACGAATGCACACCGCTACTGCATTGTTCTGATCTTGTTACTTGCATGTGTACAGTCATACATTGAAAAATGTTCGCTTGACCAAAAAATACAATAGCAATATGATCATTTCTTGCTCAGTACTGGGAAGTGGGATGTAATAGGCAATTTTCAGATTCTACAAATTTTATCCAATTTGCTTCAAACTCGAACTTTATATTTTAACTGCACCAGAAGTAATACTGACGAAGTTTCTTGCATTTAAAGTATTTTTGGATTTTATATTACGTTGCATGGTGACATAAATTCTCCCACATGATTTATAGCATTCTTTAAGACTAATTAATGTTTGTTTTGATCAGAGGTACCATTTATTAGTAGTGACATCAGTATAATATTTTAGACATTCTTATGATAAAAAACGGATATTTAAATTTCACAAATTCACAGTAAGGTCCTGTTGTGTTCTACGAATTTTCTGTGTACCCCAAAAGTACTTCCCAGCATGACGCTTTTAATTACCGGTAGCTGTTCTTCCAGATCTGTTCCATATGTATAAGTAGAATACGGATGAGAGTTTAATAGCGGAAGTAAAGATCAATTTTCGGTACGAAACCTCCCTATGTAGGCACTGTACTAGATGCGCGATGTGGATGCAATGTCATTCATCTTCTTGTCTCTTTCATTATTGCATATTATTCTTTAAACTCTTTGAAAGTAACTATATTCCTCAGGATAAGATAGTGTTAGCATCTTTTTGGATAATATATAGAGATGGGTTGATACCAGATTTTCTCGATACTCGATACCGATACATGATTTTTCCTCGATACTCGATACTTCGATACTCGATGCCGTCAATATTTCCAGTTTCAATAACTAGATACATTAAAAATTAAAAGTTGAGAAAACTGCATAGTAAGAGCAAAATAACTAAGTGTGCGTATTTAATGAGAGACAAAATTTAATATCATCAGTAGCCCATAATTATTTTTAAACTCTTCATTAAAACTAAACGTTTGACAGGAACGAAACAATTAAGAATCTCTTCTGTTTGGATTTTAAAAATCGGAAAGTCTTTATTTATGACTAGACAAAAGTGACAGAGTGGTTTTCTCCATTTCAAGGAGAAATTTTACTATATTTAGTAGACTACTAAAAGCAGAAAGAGATGCCACATTTCCTTACATTGCAGAATTACCAAAGTATCGAAAAAGTACCGAGCGAGTTTTCTGAAGTATCGCTCGATACCGATACCATGCAAGTATCGAGAGTATCAATGTATCGAAAGTATCGAGGACCCATCCCTAATCTATATTAATAAAAGGAAGTGTCTGTCCTCCGTCTGTCTTCCGTCTGTCCTCCGTCTGTCCTCCGTCTGTCCGCGATGCCCAGCGAAATCTACTCAACGCTGAGATCTGAAATGTTAAACAAAGGTGGACTGAAGGGTCGGAAAATGCACCTCGAAGCCGGAATTTTAATTTTCGCTTTCGTTCGTGAGTTATGAGTGAAAAACGGGCAGAAAACGTGTATTTTTTGCGATTTCGAAGCATCAGTTTCAGTAATATATTTCAATGTTAAATCAATTACAGTTGACTTTGGCTATTTTTGTCATCATACCTCATAGCCTACCTTGGAAATAAAAGCGATCGCTTGATTTTGTAAGTCCATCGTGGACGATTCATTTGTTTAGAGTATCAAGGCCCGCAGATATATGAAATTTTCAACCTACACGTAAGAAGGATATCAACATAGGCTTAATTATGGTCAAACATTGTTCGATTTGAACGAAACTCACTATACAGGGGTTTCCTGAGCCAAGGAACTGGAACCTGAGGTAGCTTTTTCTACCAGGGGACGCTACCTAATCGTGGAATACACTCCACGTGATTTAGGTGTTAATAAATATAATGTTTTAACTATTATGCACTTAAGTTTTGAAATAATTATCGTGGGGGAAGCCGCGGGCACATGTTATCTTTATAATAATAAAAGGACGTGTTTGTCTATCTGTCCGCGATGGCCAGCGAAATCTACTGAACGCAGAGATCTGAAATTTTAAACATAGATGGACTGAAAGGTGGGCGAATGCACCTCGAAGCCGGATTTTTAATTTTCGCTTTCGTTCGCGAGTTATGAGTGAAAAACTGGCAGAAAACGTGATTTTAGCGCTGTCGCGCTGAAGCATCAGATTTCAGTAATACATTTCAATGTCAAATCAATTGCAGTTGGCTTTGATTATTTTTGTCATACCGTGGAAATAAAAGCATCGCGATCGCTTGAATGTTGTAAGCCCACGCTGGTCGATTCATTTGTTTAGAATGTCAAATATAATGTTTTAACTATTATGCTCTTAATTTTTTATTTTTGAAATAATCATTGCGGGCGAAGCCGCGGGCACATGCTAGTAATAAATAAAGGCATGAGTCCGCTGTGGAGTCTCGCTCTTTATTGGCTTTGCTGTTGGTTTTCTTTATTTTGATATCCCCTAGAACTGTTACAGTAGCTTCTTCATATAACAGAGAATGAGGACATGCACTTAGCTGATAGTCTCAATGTCACAGGTACCAAGTTCATGACGCAGAGGTCCAGTCCAATCAATAACGGAGCTGATGTAATAAAGTCTCAAGTATAACTCCAGTCACTTCGTTTTATGATCCAGGCTTTTATTTTCCTTCTCTTGTTTGCCACCTTGAAGACGAGTTTCTGCAATATTTTTCTTTCTTAAAAGTGAAGTTGGATTCTTCCCCTACAGCCTGTCTAGACGCTGGCCTCCAAACTATTATTTATTATTTATTTTTGTTGAGAGATTGCCCAATTACAACATTCTCTTACACTAATTACACCAGTTTTACAACACTAATATAATATGTTTTTCGAAAATAAAATAAAAGTTAAAGTTGTTTTTAAAAAAATAATCATCATTGAATTCTCTTGGATAAATAATTTAAATGGGAAAAATTAAGACAACATTAGCCTAATTTACAAGATCATAATTGTTAGGAAAAGTAGAATTGAAGACAACGAAAACTGTATGAACAAAAAGGTAACGATGATTCTAAGGTAACGATGATTCTAAGTTGACGATGATTCTAAGTTGACGATGATTCTAAGTTGACGATGATTCTAAGTTGACGATGATTCTAAGTTGACGATGATTCTAAGTTGACGATGATTCTAAGTTGACGATGATTCTAAGTTGACGATGATTCTAAGTTGACGATGATTCTAAGTTGACGATGATTCTAAGTTGACGATGGTTCTAAATTGACGACGATTCTAAGGTGACGATTTTGCAGAAGAAAGCTCAATCATTCGAACATCGTTTTCCTCACGAGGCTCATTTCTGACCTTTGTCCATTAAAGGAAAAATACATACAAGAGTATGCAAATCACTCTACTTTTTAAGCAGGTACAAATTTAGAAACACTCACTGTAATAAACGTCTTATGGTGAATATAACATGTGTACCTCAGTTCGATACAGGCAACTTTCTAAATGTTATATTAGTTCATACAATCAGGAGATTCAACAACTTTTAAAAATGCCATAAGTATATAATCAAGAATAATTTCTATTAATTAGCCTTAACCCCTGGTGTTAAATTATATATGTATATTATTTTGCACGTGACACGTTTTCACAGCTGGCTTTAAGCGATATAAAGACTGCCAAAGAAAGAGGAAAATATTTAGAATACCATAAATCTTAGTACGAATAACGAACTTTTAACGTCTGGTAATAGTTGAATTTCAAGACAAATCAAAAGATGCACGAATTGTTTGTATTTCACTATTGCAGTGACGCATGTGGTAGCCATAGATACCAGCCATTATTTCTTCTCGTGATTTACGGCGTCGTTAATTGGCTTCTTAATATATTATTGAATCGATACTAATCGGTGTTAGCTTGGCTATCAAGGATGTTCCGGGCGACTGGCTTGAGGTGGTGTAAACGGAGCGAGAATGATGATTACAAGATACTGCATCAAGAATGTGCCTCCTCTAGTGTTTGTGATGAGCACAGAATCCACTCTTGTTAATTGCAGCTCAGCATCAAGTAACAACGTATTCCAAGTTAGTGTGTCCTTAAATTCAAACGACTTTTAATGTGAAAATTAATGGATTGAAAATATAAAAGATCTTCCTCGTGTTTTAGAGTAAAGAATAAACCGTTATAAAAACTATGCTTGTTCTACCCATACCTTACCATATTTGTAGTGGTTCTTTAGGAATGGTTTTGCGTTAAGTGACTATAAACACAAATATTTATTTGGACTTACAAGCTTGTTTCCTAATTATTTTATTAAAATTAAGTCAGTTGGTTTTCTTTTATACTCAAATCTTCCTTTGAAAACATATGTAGGTAATATTTGTAATAAAATAGCCAGAGATATTTTTGTTTTAATGAGGCACAAGAATTGCATATCACGTCAGGTATTAAGGACTGTGTATTTTGCTCTTCTAAAGAGCCAAAATGTTAGGGAATAAATCTGTGGAATCGTACTAATTCTATTTTAGACAAAAATGTGCATAATTTTATTATTAGAAAGTCCGACAGACATTAGTTTACCTGAATGCCGTTTAAATAGCGTGGTACTTATTATATCTTATTTTATCTTGAGTTCAATTTACTCGTATGTAAAAAATAAAAAAATAAAAATGCCTCCAAGTCTAAAGTTTACCTGCTACAGACATTAAAACTGTCTATAGATGATTTTTAATTTCTCCACTTGTTCGAATAATTTCGAATTTTGTAGCTCATTATTATAACGTTTCCTGACCATATATCTTGTTTTTATGTATTAGTTTGCAATTCAACATTATCTGCAGGCATCGAAAAGACTTCTTAAGTAGGTCTATGTAAAATTGTGTATTGAAGGAGAAACATGAAAAAGGACATTAAAAAGTCTTAAATCACTACAAGCGTTTGATTCGTGAAGATATTAAAAAAGTTCAATGGAAATCGTCAAACTAAAGTTTTATTTACTTTTGAATCCTAGCTCAGTAAGTAAGTCAAAGGAATGGACGAAGATGGAGGTGGGATAAGCTTGCGCATTAAAATTCCAACTTGGTTAGGGCATAAAATCCCAGGACCGAGGATGAGAATCGATGGTGTTATCTCTTGAGTAAACTGCTCATGTTCATGATGAGACTATATAATACTTGACTTATTTATTATTATTGATCATCCATTGTTTGACGTTCAATGTAAACAACAATATTAATGATCAAACAAAAAATAGATGAGTGTATATTACAGGTTGATTAAGCGCGTCTGCACCAGGTCAGAAATGTGTGTGTTGCTCTCAGAGCATTGGACGGTGTAATTTGTCAACACAGCAGACCGTGATATTCGATATGACAAATATCGCATGATGCGCTAACACGTGTGCCACACGAGCGAAACATGTGTATAAGTAGAGTTTTTCATTGCATACCCAATCGGCTTCAAAGGATTAAACCATTCTCAAAATTCAATTAAACTTGGCATAAACCAAACAAGTTTAATTTTTGTAGTAAGTTTAAAATTCCACCCATTTTCTCCATACACTTTCTGGCGGTCGATTATTTTAAACCAACCTCCCGTAGTTTAAACGAGGAATGAGCAGTTGGGCAGTCTTACTACTCTAAAGGCTTTGAAATTCGAGTGTTCCTGGCCAATTACGGCCAAGGACATCGATGACGCGCATGTTATTCCAAGATGTCTGCTGTGTGGACATGTGTTTACAGTCTAAGAAATAATATCCAAGAAGCTAATTACAATGAATTAGTTTTGCTGATAATAGATGATAACATTTCAAATGTGTGAAGGGTTGGGTAACGTTATTTATTGCGTCGTTTTCTTTAAAATATGGTTCGTCTTGTGCTTCGTCGCAAATTTCCTTGTAACTTGTAGAAAGCAGTGGCTTCTTGGAATAGTTTTATGCAATGTGGGAGGCCTAATGTGTTTTAGCCATTAATAAAATTAATTTTTCACTACATGATATAGCCGGTAACCTTTGATGTACCCAAAATACACATTTAAGTTTTGATATGGAGGCCTTCTGTAGAAAAGTTATAAAAAGGCAGGTTTTATTCACAATATTTCATGCATTTTTTCCATATGAAAGTCTATCTTATCATAGATTTCAAGAAAACAACGCTCAGTTTTTGGTTAACCTTTCTTCCTTAATAATATTAAATAACATAGATGGGCTACTTGGGTAAGTTTTAAATTGCTTTTCCTAAGATATACAGTTTATTTTAATCTTTTATAGTTAAATATCATTGTATCTATGTAGCATCTGACAAGAAAGACAACATTTTCGTATTGAAATTAAATGAAATGTACTACCGGTAATCAGTATTTTTTAAGGCAGTTCCTTGCCAGTAAATGAACACATTTGGTAGCATTGTGATGTACGGTACGCTTATACGAAGAGAAGCGATGGTAATTTAGTTGTGAGTAAACCGCCGTGCAAATTGGATAAGACAATATGTGAACAGCATTCTTACGTTAAAATAGTCACTATCCGAGGGAGAAATGCCAGAGAATACCACAAGGATCTGATGGAAGCTTTGGGAATAATGCCTATCCACACCGAACTTAAGGGAATGGATGTGTGCTTTTGTGATTCCAACTACCGCAATGCATTAGAGTGGAAAGCAATCGCGTATGGATGTTTATGGGTGTCTGATACCCAGAATGAGTGTGTGTGTGAGTTGTGTGTCTTGTCTTATTTGTTCGTATTGTCTCGGAGGTGGCCCCGGCATTGGCCTGACCCCTCCATGTTCTTGTCTGGTCAAAAAAGTATGTCTGTGATTCAAAGAGGGTGACAAATTCTAAGAATACCCTTCTTGAGGAAGACTTCTGAAACATTAAATTCAAAGTGAAGAGAGCTTGGAATGAGTACCCGCTATGCTACTTGATATAGAATGACAGGTGGTGTAGAATATTTTATGTGACCGGTTCTGCGCACGCACACAGAACAAGCCTCCTCTTGTATTGCCATTCCTCTAATCGCTCTACATACTTTTTCATTTGTTTTCAGTCGCAGCAGAATGTTCTCTCTTCTAATCGACCGTTATGTCATCAGGGTTAATCCTAAAAAATAAAAATAAAAATAAAAAATAAAAATAAAAATCCATGCCTTCTAAACCTTGAAAACATTTCACAATTAAAAAAAAAAAAGAAATAAAGCTTGGAAATGAACGTTGTATGTGGAAACCTGGTAATCTGAATATCCTAAATTTCTCTCGAATTTCTCTTGGTTATTAAAATAAAATTTAGATTCAAATAAGCCAATGAGAATCGTATTAAAATAGTAAGATCAGATAATTTCATGTCATGCCGCGAAGCCGTAGACTTCCTCACTGCTTTCGAGAATGCAATGAACTTCGTAATCTATATTTTCCTATTCTGGTTATGTGCCTAGTGTTACAAAGCATGGCGACAGATATTCAGCTCGTCTTCTTTAAATTACGTTATCTCTTATCCTCTTTATCTCGTTTATCTGTTAATTCCTTTTCTTATCACACACAAGCACCCATGCTCGAGGTAGGACTCAAACCTACAGTCTCCATCACCACGGCTCCAAGGTATCATGCCTTAGCTACCGCAACTAAGAAGACCTACTTTTTTCTTCTTAAAACTTCGTGGCTCTACATCCCTGGAGGGCGAGGCCTACCATCCGACAGCTGAGTCATCTACCACAGGCAGATGACACGATTGGGGGCATGTGGTCAGTTTTCCGACACCCAAGACTATTAATGATGGTTTCCGTGACCGAAGCCGCTACTTCTTAATCAAGTAGCTCCTCAGCTTGTATCAACGAGACTGAGTGCACCCCGTTCCAAGACTTCCTACCTCAGAAAAATTCGGGGAAGTACCCAGGATCGAACCCGAGACGGGAATTTTTATTGAATTTTTATTGATAGATTTTTAACTTGGGGGACTCATGTGTTCCATTTGAGTATGTGAGGATTTCATATTTTGCATATTTCCAGAGTGTAATTAATTATGGAATTTTAATATGGGGAAATAGTTCTTATACACAAGATATATTAATACTACATAAGAAAATTACTAGAATCATAGCCCAGATACCTGACAAAACTTATTGTAAACCTTATTTCATTTAAATACAAAATAATGACAATTGTAAATCTGTATATATATATACACACAGTAGTGCTACTTTTAAAAAAATCTGATGTGAAAGTCACATAACTTCCTCTGCCCAAAAAAAAGTTAGCAGTATTCACATATCCTTTTACAGAATCGCAAGACACAATTTTACGCTAATTATCCTATAAATACCTCTTCTTTCAATGATGCGACTAAAAGCGCAGGCTATATAACAAACTTGAACAAAAAGAACAGGTGACTGCAGACGTTTATTGAAATTTCCGCCGTAAAGAATAATTTCCGAAATTTATCTATTTCACTCAGATACTTCTTTACTCTATACCTGGCCAACAATACATCTTTCTCACTTCACATTCTTATATAGAATAAGAGGCCGTGAAAGAGCGCGTATTCAGTTGTTCATCACGCAAGACAAATTTTCTACAAACAGTGGGTGAACAGTGGGTGGCTTGTAACTACCCTCAAGAGAATTTTTTCGAAAAAAAGTTTCAAATAAAAGGTTTAGCTCTCAGTAAAAGGAATACATGTGCAAATTTTAAAGAAAATCGTTAGAGCCGTTTTCGAGAAAATCGCGAAAAACGAAAATTTCTTCATGTAAAGTCCCCTTAAAAATAAGTGAAATTTGTCGCCAATCTTTGAATCACATCTTCAGAAGGTGACCCAAATACGAAATTTTGTTTTCATACGATTCTCCGTTTCGGAGCTAGCCTGTTCACAAACTTCCACACAGACAGACACACACACAGACATCTTTCCAAAAATAGTATTTTTGGATTCAGGGGGCCTTGAAACGTGTACATATGCTAAAAACTCAACTTCGAATTTTAGGGTCGAAAACAATACTTCCTCTACCTATAGTACCTATGGTACGGGCAGAGGAAGTAAAAATGAACATATTTATAATATAAGGTCAGACATTCACAATCATAATACCAGAAATTGTCAAATGATTGAAATTCCACAGCATAGACTTAACAAAACCACAAAAAGTTATCGATGTGTAGGCATTAAACGTTTTAATAAGCTACCACAAGTTGTAACAAGTTTCACTAACGATTCCCTTTACCGGGACAATGGGTACCAATTGACAAAATGCGATGCTATATTTTCTCTTACAAATGTACAGGTCACAATGAACAAGATGTAAAATGTAGGGAGTTAAAAAGTAACTTTTAATAGAACAATAATAATTTGATTAATTACATAGGTTGCTATTAGTTTAAGTATTTATCTAATCTCATTTTTTTAAAGTTTTAGCCATTTTTAGTTTTTAAAGGCTTATTAGCCATTTTTAGGTTTTATAAGATTGGACTATGTGACTGCCATAACAATGTAACGATGGTGAAATATTACATTTAGCCACCAAGGAACAAAATAGTTCAAAACCTAAGAATCCGAGCCGTAGTAATAACTAGTTTTTTAAGACCACAAAAGTAGGCTACATTAAATGAATTTTAAATTTTTACAAAAAAACATTGTACTACATTGTACTAAAAGAATAAGGATGGTTTTGAACAATATGAATGGAGTCTTTTAATACCGTTAGGCAAATTGTCTTTAGGAGGGAAGGTGGCAGATCTTGCTTAAAAAATGCCCTGCTGCCCTCGAGGCAATTAGTGGTCCAATGAGCTTCCAATGATTGATGATATATCTCTTTGAAAGATTATGAAAGAGTTCATAAATGTGCTTTTCTTCTCTTGGTCGACCTCAGCAGCCTGTTGATATGAGGTTTCCATCCTGTTGGTCGGATCAATAACCAATGAAAATTTTTCAGTGTGGAGGAATTGTTATTATGTCAACCCTTCTTGTTGACTCTTCTTCGGAAATGCAGCCAATTTCCTCATATGTCTCCCAATTCTTTTTCCGGAAGGCAATCTGTAGAGAGTATAAGGTTTAAATAGCAACACATTTTTATTTGTCCGCCCTGTACGGAAATGAAGTTCATTAATGATAAAGCATTGTGTATTTTTAATGATAGAAGCAGTCTGTGATGTGATCTCTTAAGATTCACTCCAGCAGCCCCATCTAACTGGAAATCCACAGGAATAAAAAAATTCTGTTTCACCGAGTCGCTGATGTAGTAGACTAATACTAAGAAATGAGAAATATAGTTCACCAATTATGTCTTAAGCAAATAAACCGTAAAGGTACTTGGGTAAGAGAATGACTCTTTACATGTGAGGGGAGAACAATGAAACATTTCGCTCGTTCCGAGAAACAATATTAATAATCCACCGAGTTCGACATCCCAACTGACACATTCATCTCACATGGGCGTGGCTAACAACTGTGTGCAATTCCATTCATCATTCACAAGAGCTCTGAGATCCTTTATAAAGGCTTTGTATAACCTGCCTCAAGTTTTCGCTTATTGTTCATGCTGTTTATTTTACTTCTCAATTCACGAGTAGGCTACTATATATACAACTATACAATGCAGTCGTGTGCAGTATGAAACATTTAAGAAACTTAATGTGACGGGTATGTTTAACCTTCCTAGTACCATTGAGGTCTTTAGAAATAAATACCTCTGCTGGTTTTAAAACTGTAATTTCAAAAATGTTGAAGTTGTGATGATTCTCGTCCAATGTTTTTTCAGTCTACTAGCTATTACAAAATGTCGTCTACACTCAATAGTAAATGTTATTGATATTAACAGTGGATTCCTACTAGCGTACCTAACGATGCAGATGGAAAAGCGATTTAGCGTTTATAAAATTATATTCATTTTCATAATATTTAACTATAATATTTCTGTAGGAAGATAGCGTGTAACACACTTGCGGTAGAGTACGATTACTTCCACAAAGTACCTGGCCTTGAAGACTAACCCAGCCAGCGAGCTTTTCGTTACGTCTCGTTACCAGCTTGCGCGGATTCGCTGCGCGTAAGATCAGTGAGCTACTTTTGAGCACAGAGTGAAGATCATGCAGCACGTTGCCAGTCGTAGAAAATACTATAATAGTTGAGTGGAGGGATAATGCCCCAGGGAGACAGAGACAGACAACACGTGGAGTGGGATAGAAGAGCTGAGCCAATCAGGGTGCAGCTACCTCCCCTAGGCAGGAACTCTACGAACGGTGAGACTCGCTCCTAAGGTATATACGTAAAAACCCAGATACTTTGTGGAAGTAATCGTACTCTAACAGTCATTACGAAACTCGTATGATTCATAATGGTTTTGCAATGAAGCCCTTTCTGCACTAATAATGTAAAATGTAATTTTTTAACATTTAAACGTTTTCGAATTCCTTAACTTTGCAAGATTCAATTTACAAACTCTTGATGGACTGCAAAGAAAATAACTAACACATTTATTAAATCTATGATTCATTCTTGTATATTATTCCAATTGGACCTGGTTTTTTTCATGGTTTCCCCAGTCGTAAAGGCAAATGCCGAATTGGATATTTACATACCATGAATCATCCTCACCATTTCATCCTGTATCATATCCATGTCTAAAATGTAAAATATGTTCTAAGTTGTGAAGTGTATATCAATTTGGTTTGTTAGATTTATTTTCTTGTTTTGTGTTAGAATAATGAATATAATTATTGGAATTTATTTTGCTTTAAATTATTTAATTTATATTGTTGTTTAAATGAATATCAGTTGAAATTTAATCCATTAAATACACCGACAATAGAAATAATAGTTCCGTGGCCTACCCTACTGTACTGTACAGACACTCCTGATAACAGCCCCGAAGCTAAAAGGAGTATAAACACAGCTGAAATTAAATAAAAATAAAGAAGGCAGTGAGCGTACAATTCACTGGATAATCGGAATCACAAAAAGAGGGACATTTGAGCATCCCCAATAAAACTTTTGGGACAGAGGTACATTTTGCCGAAAAACGAAACTGTCCTGGGAAAAGCGAGACAAAATGGGCTACCTATTGTACATCTATGTTAGCTGTATTTTGACCCGATCTTCCTTCTCGGATAAATACAAAGTCATTTTTTTTAATTAACATTTTCATTCTTAATCTAAATTCCATTAAAAATATATTTCTTGAACTTGACATGATATATGGTCTACATATAGGCCTAATGAACAGTTTATAATCTATAAACTGAGTTAATTTAGAATACTTCGAATGGTTTAGTATATTATAATAAATGGTCACAGTGTGTACAAGGAAGTCCATGGAATTTCTCAAGAGGATTTCTGTTGGCGGATAGACATACGAGCTATACTACCTTATTCGTATTCTGCTTATATCATCGACCCAGCAGTGAGATTAGAAACCTCTGAAAATCAGCCTGCTGAAATCCTCAAAGGAAAATTGAAAACTTACGAGCTTGCCATTCCACTTTTACTTTCAAAAGTCATAGACTTGAATGTCAGAATCACAAGCAACTTGCTCGTATGTAGACTTTTGTAGGAAATTTGGATCAGAGAACAGCCTTATCAATAATAATATCTCCTTATCTGCCATTAGAGGTACACTTGAAAATAACTTTTTGCTCGACCATACGCTAATTATATGTAACTTCCATGAAGTACAGATTTTCATTATAACACAGGTGTCTTATCGATTGATATCGAACACAGAACGATCTTGAAGCCTTGAGAGCAATCTGTATTTTTTAAAAATCAGGTATACTGAGATAACAAAGTGCCAGAATGCTTTTGTTTAATCAGTTATAATTTCAATCATGATATGCAAAAAATATTTTTTTAAAATTGATTTTCAAGCTGTCCACCGCTGTGTCTCAGGGGATGCGTTCAATCCTCTCACGCAGCGGGCCCGGGTTCGATTCCTGGTCGGGACAAGTTACCTAGGTGGGGTTTTTTCTGGGGTTTTTCCTCACCTTTGAGACAAATGTCGGGTAACTTTAGGCCCTTGTGGTCCCCAGATATCATCTGGCCGTCATTATCATCTTCATCCCATCCTCGCCTTGTTTGGAGTGAGTGTGTGTGTGAATGGTGTGTCTCGTCCTATGTGTTCGTGTTGTCTCGGAGGTGGCCCCGGCATTGGTCTGATCACTCATCCGGGGAGGCCCTCCATGTCCTTGTCTGGTCAAAAAAGTATGTATGTGATCCAAAGATAATCTGTCCTTGTCTGGTCAAAAAAGTATGTATGTGATCCAAAGATAATCCCTCTCCCGACAGGTCGTGGCCCTGTAAGGCCCGGGCGGCTTGGGTCGCTTAAATCCTAAAAGGGAGAGGTTAAACTACGAGAAAGAGAGAGAGAGATTTTCAAGCTAAGCTTCAGATTAATTAATTAAGCAGGGCTTGCGGAAGAACAAAGGTCTAGTTTTTAAAAAAATCATATTAAAATCGTCCAGCATCAGCAGAACTATAGTCTACAGATTTGTGATATAATGGCAATCTCACACTCACATAAAAAAAGTAAAATTGGTCGACTACGGGATTTGAACCAAAAACCTCCAGAATGTGAGTCCAAGACGCTGCCATCTCGGGCACCTCGCTCAGTTTAACGGTTTAGTTCGATAAGCGTATGTAAAGGAATAGTGTTATTTGTCATAGCTAACTGTATTGCAACTTCCAAAGCCGTATATGGAGATTCTAAAACAATATGTTGTCATGATAACTGCTTTGCATTTGATAAATTCTTTCTTATACATTACCATAAAATGGGCACTAAATTGGGCATTACTCAAGTACCGGTCAACCGATTTGGTCCAATATCAATAGGCTTCTTCCCATGGATGTTATAAATGCGTATACCAAGTTTCATCGAAATCCGATAAAGCGTATTTGAGTTATCGCGCTTACAGATACACGGACGGACGGAGAGACGAACAGATATTTTCCCGTCCCCACACACAATTTCATAAAGTACCATACTGGCACTTAATAAAATCAATATTGTTCGTTTTAATTCTAATATTATACACAAAACTGAGTTCATTTCGTGATCTTAAGTCCACTGGTTTCGGGTTAAACGGTCAAGAAAAGCTTCGACTTCCCGCACTATCGCAAAGGATGAGAACGACGAAAACTTAATAACAATTTATGGCCGAGATCAGCAATCAGTTTGTTTGATGAATCTAAAATCTCAAAACTGAAGCATTTAATTATGGTCGAACAAAAACAGTCGTATGCAACTTTCCCATAATGGAATTAAGATACTCGTATGAAATTATGAAACTCACTGCGCTCATTTCATAAACTTTCTCGTGTCTTTATAAATGTCACTGTAGGCTCGTTGCTTAGTGTACTATTTTCTATTTTCTGAACTGTGGACATTTTATTCCTACCTGGAGCACTAATATTTTTGTATAATATCAATTATTGTTTCATTAATTGTTACTGTATTCTTTGTTTGTGAATATATTGTTTATTATTTATTCTTAAGGTTGCTAATGTTGTAATGATTTTCTTTCGAGTTTTATAGTAATCTGACCAGAAAAGCTTAAAGTCTTCCTAAATGAAATATATTATAACTGTTCTTTGTGCAGGTGATATTTACGTTCTCATACGTTATTTGAAAGTTGCATAGTCACTACCCCCAAACACGTTAAAACTGAAGATTTATAATTATAAGAGCAAGTGTTTGTCTGTCTGTCTGTCTGTGCGCGATGCCCAACAAAATACACTGAACGCAGAGATCTTAAATTTTAAACGTAGATGGTCTGAAGGGTGGCCGATTTTTTTATGACGCCTAAGAAAGGCTAAATGTGTAGTAAGTTCACAAAGTTGCATAGTCACAAGTTTTGAGTGAAAAACTGGCGGAAAACGCGATTTTTTCCGCTAGTTTTTTTTTTTTTTGACATAACGTGAGAACATGAGCATCACGATTTTTTCCATACGTTGGTTGGAATTATTGAACGTTTCGATTCTGTGAGCTCACCCTAGTCGATTCGTTTGTTTATAACAATACAGGCGCTTTCTAATCTTGGAATGCACTCCAAAGCCGGATTTTTAGCTGTTTTTCATTTAGTTTATGAATGTTTCGCATGCAAGTGTTAATAAATATTTTTTAAATTATTTTTCTCTCAATTTTTAATCTTCGAATTAATTATCATAGGCGAAGCCGCGAGCACCTGCTAGTAAAATATATACTCAACATTTTCACAAAAATACAACTTTCATAAAATATTAAATAAATAAATAATATTATTAATTTCATTTTGAAATATTTTGTTTAAAAGGATAGTACGCTTTTACTTTGTTCTCCTTAATAGGCCTATATCCTTTGTAGTTCTCAATATCTTTATTCTAAAATAAACAGTGCGTTTCGTGAAGCCAATGCAGCCCTAACACAGATTCAAACATTCAGCTATATCTTTCTGGAATTATTTCATTCTGTTCTTTAAGCAAGGCAATCTATAGACGATTGTGCACTATCGCCTCTTTCGCTTGTTACTGTTGAGATCTAATGCACTGAATCTTTTTGTATAACGGTCTTGAAACAGTGTGGAGTTGCTGTAGTATATAAATTGTATTCTTTGCTGGTAAACAATTGAGTGACACATTGATTTTCATTGAAGACAACGGTGGCTGTGTCTCTCTTGTTTATTTCTTCGAACAAGCACAATCAAGACAAAACCTTTCTTTACAGAATATTATTCCCTCAGTCTGCGCATCTTCTGTAAGTGGTTTGTTGACTCTACAGACATTGCATTGTTTTTAACTCTCAAGTGAAAAATCTATTGTTTTATTCTTTCATAAATCTTATAGCTATATCTTCTTTCACAAATCTTATTACTGTATTTCTCTCGTATCATTTCACTTACGGATTTCTAAGTTTCATTAACGATATGATGGGGTACGCCGTAGCGTAGTGGTTGAGGCGCTGCTCTACAAACCCGAAGGTCGCGGGTTATGTTCCCGATGAGGTCGTTGGAGTTTTTCAATTAGTCTGTATCTTCTCAGAAAAATAATTTTTAAAAATAACATGGGAAAATTACAGTACGATTATGTATGATACATCATTTTAAAGAGGAAAGACTTGATAATAAAAGAAAACTCACAATTTTCATTTAAAAAAAATTGAGCTTCAAAGTTAAACCATTTCTGCTTCATAGTCGGGATCATCTCAGAAAAAAAAAATTAACACCGATAAAATTAAAGTACAGTTATATAAGATACTAGCTTAAAAGGCCCGGCGTCGCCCGGGTTTTTTATTTTGTAATTGGAAATTAACTTATGAAGGACTTTAGGGGAAAAAATAATATTAAGTCGCACCTTGGATGAATGTTCCCACCCACCGCTCCCTCGCGATGCACTTTCTTTTATACCACTTCTTCTGTCCTCATATTACATAGAAACTCGTGATTGGACGTTGGTAGTGTGACGTCATACCGGTAAACAAAAGATGAACAAAAGTTGACAGGCTTACTAACGTGTGGAAGATATAATATGCCACATTTTCGAAACCGACAAACAGTGTATCGTACATTATTCGAAAATGCAAGGGCGCTTCGCTTCGGCTGCCGCCTCCGCTCGCGCACTTAACTAAGTGGATAGTGTTATGCATTATTTAGATTATGTGAAGAGGTGATTGTGGTCTGGTCGGGATTGCCGAGTAAGCTAGAGGGTTGTCATTTTGGTGTATGGGTTGGTAGCTTGTATTTGGTACGATCGGGAGTTTGGAGAGAAGGGACGATCGGGTGTGCCGAGATAACAAGCGAACAGCAACGCATTGTTTGGAGCGTAAGGGGGCGACTTAATCTTCTCTTATGCCGACTTTAGATTTATAAATTCTAGGTCCTTATATAGGTATTTATAATGTGAAGTAGAAAGAACGACATATCACACTCAAACTATCCCCTAAGAAAATGTTTGAAATAGCGTTTATGGCTATATGTAGAATTTTGCATCCCATCGCTTGTACAGTACACAGTAAGCCCGGGAGAGGTTCTAATAAGAAGAAACCGAAATTCCGGTAACATAAAATTGTATTATCGTGGCTGAAAATTTTGTTTCTCGCTGTCATGTTACCATAAAACCGTTTTCGGAATGAAATTAAACAGAAATACAATATCACTTTCATACATCTCTTCCCAAAACATATTACCTTACCTCGTATTGTTTTCTCTATTTCCAGGCTAGAGAAAGTTATGTGACTGCATTATTTTCGTGAATTTCATTCTGTGATATAATAATAATTATATATTACCATACCTCGTATTGTTTTCTCTATGTCCAGGGTAAAGAAAGTTATGTGACTGCATTATTTTCGTGGATATTGATAGTTCTCTCATTTGTTTCTCTCATTTGTCAAATTTATTCTACTTTCATTTTTTTCCCACGGCCATCTGAGACCCGCTGGTAACAATATGTTTTAATGTCAAATGTGATTCGGATTCGATAATTCTGTGTTTGAAGGGATTAAGTATTCTCAAAAACATTTGATTTTTGGCATTTAGAATCTGAATTTTTCAAAATCCTTTCTTAGTGAGCACCTACATTATGAAACGAAGGTACTATCAAAATTCCAAGTCTCTACCTGTTATAGTTTAGGCTGTACGTTGATTCCTGTCATTCAGTCATTCAGTCAGTCAGGACAAAGCCTTTTATATATATAGAGATATCATTGGAAAAAGGAAAGCCCAGAGAATAAAATTCAACTATAAAAGAAAAAAAAGACAATTTTCATCCAAAAGCCAATTGTGTTTCCCCTTAAGGTAAATCCACCTGAAAAGTGAGATCGGACTAGATTAAGATCGTATTCAACGCCCCGAAAACCATACCATATTCAAATCGATTTGGTCCTCCTGTGTGTGGCGCGAAACGTTTCATTGGTCTTCAGTTGTGTGCATTGTGAATTCTAATGAAAATATTATTTTCATTACCGTATATCGGAATGGGATCATGTTTAGATTGATTTGAATTCTTCATGAAAAAATAGTCATTATTGACATAAAATCAGTTCCTCCGGCGACCGGTGAGCGTGATTTCAATGGATCAGTGGACAACTTCATTAGCCATGCCCCAGTTATTAATAGATTGGAGCTGTTTATTCCAAACAAACGAACGTGGTCAACAAACAAGATCCGGTCAAGTGATACTTTGTATTTATTAACCGGTTATAAATAAAGCGTAAAGTCCGCCCCCATGGCTGAGTGGTTAGACCGCTCGCCTTCCATCGCTGGGACCCGGGATCAAATCTTGGTGGATCGATGTGGAATTTGTGGTGGACAAAATGGGGTCGGACAGGTTTTCTCGGGGCGCTCCTGTTTCCTCTGCCATATATCATTCCACCAGAGCTCCATTTATCATACTATGGCCATTGGTTAGAATAAAGGAATTATTATAAATAAAGCGTATATTTTTATTAGAGATTATTTTTCATAGCTGTATTCGAAATAATTCGCGGATGGGCCTACATGGGCTAATTTGTATCTCTAAAATCTTAAATTGATTTAGTGGTTTTGTTTGTTGTAATTCTGAAGTAAGTTATGTTTTTAAGATTGATATTAGTCCGCCACACAATCGTTTAGAATGACAGATAAACAAGGAGGCTAATCTTTCAATGTCATTTCACGTTTTCTCATCCTCAGCTAATCTTTTGATAATTTCTAACTATAGGTTGGAATACTAAGTGTTGGTAGGAATGTCGACTATTTTCTCTCACTGCTTTTTCCCCTTATTTAGAGTACACATACCCTTAAGGTTCCTGGTGTCTGAGCTCTAGGATTTTTTCAATTCTACTCTTTTGGAGGTGGTGAGATGTCAGCAAACCGCACCGGTCACCTTTACCCAATGGTGTAGTTGAGGTTTACGCCGTATATTCTCTGAAAAAGCTTACTTATTAGGTATGTCTTCTGCTTCTGCGTATATACCATCTATTTTCATGACTTTTATTAGTTCAGTCTATTTGAGTATTTACGTAAGTTATTTATTTTATATTTACGTATTTAGGCTATCTATTTGACTGTACATTTATTTATATATTTATCCTACGTGTTTTGCAGTTCTGCCATTTACCTGAGATATCAGTTCGCGAGTGTGTACAAAACTTTCTGGTGATACAACAAAAAAGAGGTTCTGTTGAAGGCAATGTTTTTCTTTTTAAAATGTGGGACCATATTAAAATTTTGAAACAAGTAACTGAAAGGGCAGGATATGAAATGTATGTATGATGCAGATTATGGGTACTATATGTAGGATAGTGAAGGAAGAAGACACCCATAAACACCCAAAAATGACTGCATCGTGCCACTCTAATGTCTTGTGGTAGTCGAAAGCATGAAAACACACATGTCCACTCTATGATCCCTTAAAGCTTTGTAAGGATGGATATTATTCCACGAAACTTCCATCAGCTCCTTGTGGTATTATCTGGCATTTCGCCCTCGGATAGTGACTATTTTGACGTAAGAAGATTGTTCACATCTGGTCTTTTTCATTCAGCACGGCGGGTGACTCATAACTAAATTACCATCGCCTCTATTCGTATAATCTTACATCATAATGCTACCAAATGATGTATCCCTATAGTAGATATGCCACACTCTCCAGTGACATACATTATCTCATGTTACCATCGCCTTACTTAGAGAAGAAAAAAGTAGTTTCCATGACTTTATGCTCCATCCCTCGTATATAATATAATTAACCTTTAAAATAGCTAAACCACGTCTAAAGATTGTTGATGAGAAAATATAAAAATAATATTGATGGCGATTTAATCCTAAAAAGTTTATTAATTCAGTACTGTGCTACTTATAATCAAGTGGCTAATCTTTTATTTGCCAATACAATATCATGAATTCTCATTATTAACGGAGTCTCTCTCTACAGGTGGACTTTTGCATCACAAGCAACGTAGTAGTTGTATTTTAAATAACCGCAGATTGGGTCTGGCAAATCCAATGCAAATCCAATTTGCTACAATCACTGGAAGTATCGAGATTCTGAGGGTCGATGATGAAGTCGTTATTGGCAACCTTCACTTGTTAACCGCTCTGTTGCCTCTTTTATTATGTACGCGGAAGGTTGTGCAGTTATTCGGTGGTTCTGCAGTTTTGGAGCAACTTAACAGCCTGAATAAAACTTATTCCTCGTTATGTGTGGATGAAAATTTTGTACTCAGTTATATTTTCCCCTTCACTTACTTAATGCTGGTAGATTTATTTAGACATATTATCCTTCCAGTTATGGGAAGCACTAAGAACGACCTATCGAACGTAACTGAACGACAGATAGGATTCAGTGCGAAGATCTCAGAAATTATTTATTATAAACTCTCTAGAATGAGATTGGTATAACTCGATCGGTAAGACCTGAGCCAAACAAAAGGCTGCGCAGTAGTCTACGATGACGTAATCTAGACCTGCCTGACCTTACACAGCACGTGATGTTCTTTACTAGTTCATACTGTACAGGCCGTGTAATAACATCTTAGTTAGCCTCACAGAATTCAATAGTGAAGACCCAAGAGCGATAATCTGTGAGTTACATACCATTACTTAAATAATATTTCATAACAAAAAACAAAAACAAAAACAAAACAAAACAAATACCTTATTCACTTTATTTTTGTTTTCAATAGTTACGGGCTATTATGAACCGCATAGTTTGGAATGAATAGTATAGTATATGCATTCTCCTCTGCCCTTATTCCACTGCTACCGGCGGACGATAAGCTATCTGCGCGTGTTTGGCTCAGGTCTTACCGATCGAGTTATAATTCTGTCGGTGTTTTTGTTTGTCAACATATCAGTCCAACCGTCTGTGTAATTCAGCACGATAACTTCCCAATGATCCAATTTGTATCTGAATATTATTTTACATTGGCTTGAGTGAGCCATCTTTCAGTAATTAAGTGCGGCTGCAAACGTTTCAGTTTAAATAAAAAAAATAGGTACACGTGAAGCTCAACCCACAGTGCGAGTTTCTTTTTCTTTCTTCGACTTCCACTTAATATATTATAATCTAAATGTATCGAACCAATTCAGTACAAGTGCATTCAAACTCTGCCTCCAATAATGACCACTCTTCATTTTCCTTGCTTCTAATTTGCCACTCTCAGCCTATGTTCTGACCAATAGCAGCTTCATACTTTAGTCTTCGGTTTCTTCGCTCCTGCTTTTCCGATGCCCATGTACAATTATCAGAATAATTGTATAGGCCCTCATTCTCCAGCGTTTTCTGAATTAATGCTAATTTCTAAGTGACTCCTTTGGTCCCTGATAATATTGTAATTTCATTTTCCTTTCTCCTTTTTTATATGGATGCAATATTTTTATTTCCTTATTTTGTTATGTGGGGTGCGGCGGTGAGATATGACGGTTTTTATAGCTTTGTTGTGGGGTACTCAGAATGAATTAAAAGAAAACACGTATACTGGAAGTAATCTAGTACAATTTAATTTATTAATGTCTGATTACTTTTTTAAAACTACATTCTAACCGAGCGAGGTGGCCGAGATGGTAACGTCTTGGACTCACAGCGGGAGGTCCCAGGTTCAAATCCCGTGGCCGGCCAATTTGACATGGGTTTTTTCATGGTTCCCCCAGTCGTAAAGGCAAATGCTTAATTGGATATTTACATACCATGAATCATCCTCACCATTTCATCTTGTATCATATCCATTTAAATTAATATCAGTTGAAATTTACTTCATAAAAATGCACCAATAGAAACAATTGCCAGTCGATAGTTCCATGGCCTACCCTACTGCATAGACACAAATCCCGAACTCCTGATATGGCCTCGTAGTTAAAAGGAGTATAAACACAGCTGGATTAATTAAAACAAACTACATTATGTAATTAGTCTCCACGGCAACGAATACATTCCTGCAATCTGCTACGAAAATTCTGCAAACAACAAAGCAGGATCGTTGGCAGTAATTTCGTTCCTTATGTTTTCTTTCAGCTGAATGATGGTGCGAGACTTGTTGCGATATATCCTAGTTCTGTCCGACAGATCCAAGACATTGACTGGCACTTTGCAGACCGAGTTGGACTTCGCTGCACAGCTTCTGTACTTCTCGCAATATTCAACTCAAAAAAGTTCTTACAGCGAACACACGGTTTTCCACAGACCTGTTATTCATATATTTTTTAATGATTTATTTTTTGTCACTTTGACTCATGGGAGTCTAATAGCGGCTGTACATATATTAACATTACATATTACATTACATATAATAACCAGTAATAAATATTAGAACAATGATAATGTCATAGTTTTACAAAAGAAGATTTTGTCGTTCGCAACACTGAGAAAAATAGTTGCTTGGGTTTCGGATCACATTACCAACACTGCTGGTTCCTATATTCAAAACCGTTAGAAACGAGCGCGTTCTGAAAACCGTCATATCCCACTCCCGCACCCTATATTTACCTCTTTATTTAGAAGTGCTGCAACATTTAAGTAGCTCCGATTGTGAAATGAATAGTTTTAACGCTGATGAGATTAAATAATGAATGTTGAAAATCCTTAAAGAGGATCGTGAAATGTAGCTTACAAGTTGTGGAAGAACGTAACTATAATATAGAACTTAACGAACTGAGAGGGCCTTCTATAAAATCAAGGGCAACACATGTTTTGAAAATTTTAATTAAATCTAGAAAAATTGCTTTTTGAGAGAGATCATCTCTCTAGAAGGAATCCCAACATCTTCGGAAAAACCCTCAAGCAAAATGGATACAGTGAGAACTATTCCTAACCAAACGTTCTAGTTTTTTCTTTGTCGTAAGTTTGGAGTTATGATACTGTAAAGAACAAGAATCACCTCTGGATCAACAAGAGAAGAAAACTTTTTCAATCCTTGGGAAGACAGAAATGGGCAGAAGAGTTAGAGTTGCCCATCAGAGGGTAAATCTCATGGGGAACGATCTGGCATAAGAAGAAACACAAAATAGAACAAACCAAACAAGACGACTGAATGTTGATTGACTGACATGACAATTAAACTTACTTATCAAACTGTAATAGCGTGAGAATATCTAGTTGGGGAGAGACGAAATCTGATTTTGCCGAAGACTCTTTTCTAACCGAAATGCTTGCATACCTGGAAACAAAGACTAAGCTCTCCCAGCTTCTAGTAGGTGTAGTTGCTGTAGTTACTGTAGTTCGGTTAGTAGAGTAGCGTAGTTTTGTGAACTGCTTGACTATAGTAGTACTCCCAGTAGAGTAGTAGAAGTAACTGTTAATAGTAGTTAAAAGTGTTGTACAAAATGTAATTACTTTCATCACGTAAAAGAGTGTAATTATAAATCTATATAATCTGTAAGATATCCTTTTTTTTAAAGAGCAAAAAACTTGAAATGAAATAAAATTTTAGCAGATTACGTTCTATTATAGAAACCTAAACAGGATCTAATCAAGAGAGATCTATTTTATTAAGTGCCAGAATGGTACTTTTTTAGGTAGTGTGGGGAACGGGAAAATGTCTGTCCGTCTATCCGTCTGTCCGTGTGTCTGTACGCGCGATAACTCAAATACGCTTTATCGGATTTTCATGAAAGTTGGTATACGCATTTATAACGTTCGTCTATGGGATGAGCCCGGCCAAATCGGTTGACCGGTATCGGAGTACCGTCCAATTTAGCGCCTATTCTATGGTATTATATTAGAAAGAATTTATCAAATGCAAATCAGTTCTCATGACAACTTATTGTTTTACGGTGTTCATATATGGCTTTGGAAGTTGCAGTACGTTTAGCTTTGAGAAATAACACTACCCACATATTCATTCAAACTAAACCTTAAACCGAGCGAGGTGGCCGAGATGTTATAAAGTCCTGGACTCGCATTCTGGAGGTCCCTGGTTAAAATCTCTTAGCCGGGCAGTTTGACATTTTTTTATTTGAGTGTGCGATTGTCAAGATATCAAAAATCTGTATAATTCTGCTGATGCTGGACGATTTTAATCATTTTAAAAATCTAGACCTTTGTTCTTCCGTAAGCCCTGCTTAATGTATGGGTCTGGAGCTTAACTCGGAAATCGAAAAAAATAACTTATTTTCTGATATCATAATTGCAGTTATCACTGATTAAGCCAAAGCATTCTGCGATTTTATTACATCAGTTTACTTGATTTTATTTATTTATTACTATAACATTTATTGAGGTGAAAGCTGATATCCAACTTCAGGATCTGCTATACAACTTCCTCTACCTTTGGCATCAGTGATACGGGTTGAGAAGTTACAAAAAAAAAAATACGTTTAGAGTTCATATCTCTTCGGCTCGGTTCTCTTGGAAGTTAGAATCGATGGTGTTAGTTAAGGAGAAGCTCTTAATAACTGTTGCTAGAGTGGCGGGGAACTGCAGTGTACAGAGAAAATTATAATACGGGGAGAAATTGTGAATTAGTGGTAAACATCCCTGCGATGGTCTCCTCGTCCTCAATCAATACAGCTTCAGTGGCGTATGCATCCGGGGCCACTTCTTGCCTCCAAAAATGCGTGCGTGGGAGAAATCGTGGATTATTCTAACGACTATCCCTTACTTTCACCACATGCAGTAATGAAATGTAACTGATATTCATGTAGGCAAGAAAAGTTAAAAGCATTGTACCGGTATTAATTGAAGTTTTAGAGCACTCGTTTAAAAGAGGTACCAGTAATAGCTACCTGTAATACTATTTGGTTTGTGTGTTGGTTTAGATGGGTCAGTTGGTAAGGCATATTGCTTAATGTTCACAATTATGTGGGTTCATACTGCCCTATGTGTGTTTCATTTCGTAGAAGCTGTGCAGCTACGTTATACGAATTCACAATAAAGCTATGCATTCTATGTAACAACCATTATATTCCTATGTTATCCACAGAAATAGTTGTGGGTAGGTTGCTATTTTCGCTGGCAGATTTTTCGTAAGCTACTGGGAATATAAATAAATGTTTTGGATCAATCTTGTAGGAAATTTTACCATAGGTAATCCCACGAGAGTTGACGAGTTTATCGATAGATTTGCGATTGCTCAGCAGGAGCGAATTTATCTGATGTAACTCGTCAACTCGAGTTGGATTTATTAAGACTTTTCCATGAATAAAAATGTAACGGATTATACAAATAATAATTATTACTTTCGTGTTCTGTTATATAAAAACAAAACTAACAGCTGCGAGTTCACGGCTTACTATGAATCAACCATCCATGAATTGATTCGAGTTACCATGTCCTTGTTGTGACCAGTGCTACTAATTGTGCATATAAGACATAGTTAACTTCATTCAGGCAAGCTAACAGCAGAAGAGAATAAAAGCACACGAACTGGCTTGCACCGAATCTAAACTGTGTTTTTAATTAATGTACATTTCTCTTATTTAAATTTCTAAACAAGTTATGTTGTATAAAATAATCTGTTTTCGTGCTGTTAATGGCATCATGTGACGTATTAATCACTGCCCACTGATGTTTTCATGTCCAGTAAAGAGCAGACCATTTTACCCGATAAAATACCATCTTCGCGATTCCTACAAGAATATTGTAAGATAAAGGGCCGTGATTGGTCTATATCCGAGGAATTGCTAAACGTTATTGTTCTATATCAAACACGGGGCGTATGAGTGGAATAGTCAGCTTAAATTTCGAATAGAGTACAGTAACTTATCTCTACGATGCACCGATGTTAGACATAAAGCGAAAAATCAATGAAAGGGACCTTCTATGTACCCTCTACTCTTCGGGCACCCCACCTCACCCTCAGAGACACTCTCCCCGCTAACTCTGCCAGATTTCAAAACAACGCGATTTTCCCCCACTTTTTTATTTCGTTGCCTGAAACAGCTAAAGCAGTTGTCCTCAAACGCTGTATGTATACCCCTGGGGGTTCGCCCATAATATTTAGGGGGTACGCGAGAGAAAAATCATAAATAAATGTTCATATATAGAAAGTGAAAATATTTTTCTGACCTACCTTTAAAGTAAGAAGATATTTGACATTCTTTATGTCTTTAACTCAAGCACAGTATGGAATTCGTTGGAGTTTGCACTGATGGTGCACGTGCGAAGACTGGCAATAATTTTAGTGTGGCTTCCCAGAGCAAAAGAATGCGCTACAAACAAAATTCATACATTTTATACATCATAGGGAAGCTCTAGTTGCCAAAAAATGTCCAAACAATATAAATAGAATTGGCAGAAGGAGTCAAGTCTGTGCGAATCTATGCCAAACAGATATTCATGGTGCATTTCTGGAGCAATATTCTAATACAATTAAACGGGTTCAGATTCTGTTTTTCAGAAATAGCTTGAAAGGCCGATTTGGAATCACTATGTACGATCAATAAATTTTGAATTCCAATCACAAAGTGTTTTGTTTTGTTAATTCTACCTCAGTTCGTAGGTTAAAAACTTAAGTTTACGTATACAGTAGTATTAAAACCAAACTTAACTTGTACGAAAAGTTATATTTATGAAAAGTTTGATTTTTATAGTTTTACTCACCTAATACTAGTATTACAGTACATTACGTGCATTTTAGGCCAAATTCCGTTTAATCCGGACGGGGTCCGGTCCCATCTAATACGGATTAGCGAGACTGTACTGACATGGAATTTTGTTTCCACACACCATTGCATAGCTAAAAATAAAATAAGTAAACAAAGAAAGAAAACACTTTTTCCCTACAAATTCATTTTCGATGGAATGAGGGCAGCCATGATAAAAATAAAACCCTCTAGCTCTGCGCCACAGGTTGCCGGGAATTATAATAGTATAACGAGGAGTAATATACGGTATAACATCAAGTCTTTCCGGCTACAATGATTAACTTTGATAATTACAAGTGTTGGGAAGGAATGGTTTGCACAATAGTTGAGTGCTGCTGTAATGAGAGTTCTTAGGATACTGCTGAAATATCAATTACCCAGAAGTGTGTGAAAGCTAGCATTAATAAAATGCAGCTCCGCCCCTGCTACCAGACCCGCACCGCATATTAACTGGAAATCCATTTTCTGAGAACTGCCTAATAACCTCATCAGCATATTGAATAACAGTGTGATATCCGCTATCTGCATAAACAGCCTGCATTTCCCATCACAGATTACAAACTTTTATATAATTAACAGCCTGAGGTCTCGCTTCAAATTCAACGAAGTTGAATTTATGGTATATGAATACTGTAATCAATATTATAATTATTAAATAGAAAGAAAAATGCGATAGGAATTCATAGAGCTCTGTAGTTACATTAATAGTAGGATATCATTAGTTATAACGTTTCCTCATTGTTTTCACCATTCTCTTCGTTTTCCGATGACCATCAGTTCAGTAGCGTTGACAACTTTGTTAGAACAGATAGAATTAATTGTGGACAAAGCAGGAAGCTGCTACGGCATTCCTTCGGGGTTCTCCAATTTGCTCCACTGTCACTCCACATTTGCTCCCCCTTCATAATCACCGTCTGCGTCATCATCATGATCATCGTCATCATCACCAACATTTCCTTTGTTTCAAACTTTCCTTACCAATGGCTTATACACGAAGTTATAATATGTTCAAAATTGCTTAAAACACATAAGTTATAATTAATTGATAAGTAATAAAAGAGAATCTAAACTAGAATATGAGAGGGAATAAATTAATTTCGTTATATTATAATAATTAGATCAAAACTCTCTACTACTTCCTAGCTACTGAGTCATTAAATCTAAAATAACTTAATAATATAGCTGGAACGTTTGCATATCGTTAAGCTCAACATCAGGACATACTGGCATAAGTTAATAACATTCTATTTTGTCCCTGTTCCTTTAAAGTTCATGAACACTCCTTTCAATATTCTTTGTGCACTTAAAGACATGCCTCCTCTTTTAGAAGAATAATGCATTTTTTAGGGTCCTCCAGGCGAATCATAATCTTCTTTACACCTTCAATAGTAATCTATCGTTGGTGTCAACAATCATCACCACTATTATCAGCTTCTTTTTCATTGCATTCTGAAAACGTATATGGACTATGTGCTTTGTAATGGAAAAAGATTACACCAGATTGATAGCAATTATAATAAAAACAAAAGCGCAATAATTTGATTAGGGTGACTAGAATTTCAGATGCAAAAAGCAGGACCCTATCATTAAAGTGATCGTAACACACCAGAACACCGTTGAATACAAATGTAATTGTCAATAGGTCATAAAGAAAGTGTTATAGCAACGAACGGACGAAGGAAAAAAAGGAAGGAAGAAAGAAAAACAGAACGAAAGACAAAATGAGCGAAAGAAAAACAGAACGAAAGAATGAATGAATGGATGAATGATGTAAAAAAGAAGGAAGGAAGTAAAATATAGAGAAAAAAGTTTGGAAAAACATATCGGAATAGACATAAGCTGTCTTGATGAATATTTTTAGAAGGATAAGTAAACAAATGGAATGATCGACTTTTCCCTTTATATGAGCCCCTTAAAGCCCAAGTGGTGTAACTCCAGTTTTTTGATTTTTTTTAGTTATGGTCAGGATCCTATTCAGAAAGTGTTCTTCTATTAATAGCGCAAATGGTATAAATCATAACTTGCATAGCAACCCTTGTAGGTAGGAGCACAATTTTATGCTGTCCATAAAGCCATGCATTTGGTGACAGACAAAACCTTCAATATCTCAGAACAGCAGTAATGTGAGTTACAACACCTGGGCTTTAAGGGGCTCATATATAGCTTTTATTAATTTTTTAAAGAGTTTACTTGTTAATTCATTATTTTATTGATGTATGTAGACTGTACATTGCCCACTAAAGATTTAATGTGTGGTTGTTACAGGCATGACAGAGCAGCGGGGACACCCCGGTCACCTGGCCAATGTGGACCCCCATCATGGCTGCTCAGCAAGGTGACCCATTCAAAGCAACTCGTCATTACTTCCTCCAACAACAACAACCCGATGTCGCCACAATCACCACGCATCATCACCAGGTAACATTCCGAATCAACTCACCATTAGGTTCACTCCTCAATTCTAATATGTTATATGAAAACGCTAATCCAATAAATTGTATGTTACATTATTTATTCTTCAGATGTAAAGTGTTATACAAAGATTTTACGATGGTCTGAGATTTTTTAAAATCTGGTATTATACAGACTAAAAAAATAAAGACCATTACAGACCAATATCTTATTACAGACCATTAAAGAACATCCCTTAAACGTATAATAAATCTAAGTAACTCATTGTTGGGGAAACTTCAGTTTTCTAGTTTATGCATTTTGTAGGTTTACTTCTCAAGAAAAGTAGTAAATAAACATAAGTAAAATACCAAAAAAGTAATATAAATGCAAAATAAAATGTTCTTTTCAAGTATGTACTCTTTTGAATGGGCCAAAGCATTCGTGCAGCAAACAAACATTAAGTATTTTTTATTAACAATACTTTGTTTCTTATGTAAATGATTTTCTTCCACCTTTGGCTTAGAATCCAGGGGTCTTGGTTGTTATAAAAGCAATTTTTTAGTTAACTCTTGCAAAATAAGTCTTTAAGTCTTTACTTAGCTTCATATTTTACAACTCTTCGCAAATAACAACTCCATATTGTTACATTCATACCGCACTAGGTCACAGACCAATTCGATTCTCTGCCCCCCCCCCCACCCATGAATGGAATCACTAAACAATGGGAGATCTAAATTACACATCTTTGGAGTAATCCCCATGAGCAGGCAGTCCACGTGTTCCATATTATCTGCATCTGACCCCATCAAGAAGCAACGTAATCCCTGCCTTTACACTGTCGACTTCATTCCGGAGCCCATTCCCCTTTGATTATCTCGTAGAAAGAGAAACAGAATTGGAAACATGGAAATGGGTAGTAAGAAAAAATAGCTTATTTAAGTATCGGTGGTACAAAGGTTGGACCAGTGGGGACGTATGATATTATGTTTCACATTTCTGCAATGGTGACATTTAACTTCTTTTTTTTATTATTTGGTCTAAGATACAACCCGTGTTTTACCTGCTAGGTATATCACGAGATATTTACAGTATTATTTAACAAACCTATTAACATCAAGCGAGATGGCCAAGAAGGTAGCGTTTTGGACTGCATTCGGGAGGCCCCAGGTTAAAATCCCGCGGCCGGCCAATTTGACTTGTGGTTTTCATGGTTTCCCCAGCCGTAAAAGCAAATGCCGAAATGGATATTTACTCATCCTCACTATTTCATCCTGTATCATGTTTATTGAAATTAATATCAGTTGAAATTTAGAGACGCCATAAACATATCAACAATAGAAAACTGTTGAACATCAATAGTTGGAATGCTTACTGGTAAACTTACAGAGTCTGATCTCCTTATATGGCCTCGACCCTTTTTTTTTTTATTTGTTTAGTTACATTACAACCCGTGTTTCACCAACTGGTATATCACGGGATATTTACAGAATTATACATAATTACTATAACATATTATAACATGAAAACAGTTTATGTGATGGAGCGGAAGACGTGATTGATAAAAGTGGTTATCTGTATCGTATTGATATGATACTTGAGCACAATTGGCAACGGTAGTGACTTTAGAATAGATGGTCTTTCTCTTTCAAACCTGGAGCACTGTGTTAGTAGGTGTATGGCGGTCTGAATGTCTTCCTCACGACAGCTGCATGTTGGTGACTCTGTTTTTTTCATTTTAAATAGGTAGGATCTGAAGGAGCCGTGATTGGTTAGAAATTGAGTGAGCATATAGTTGGGCCAAAGGGATAGAGAAAGCCTGTGGAAGATGTTTGGGATGAATGGTTTGGTGTGAGTGGCTACTTCGGAGTTTACATAAGTAGCACCCTTAAAGAACTATAAATAAAGCTGAATAAAAAAATAATAATAAATAAAAACACTCACACGGAAAGTGAGCCTGAAGCGTCCAGACCGTAACAGCCTTTTAATATTAATTTAAACGTATATGTCATCACTGAAAAATTATTAAATTAATTTTCAGAATGAGTTATTCAGTAAACTAGTAGGCCTACTGAAAATTAATTACATAATTTTTCCATGATGACATATATGTTTAAATTAATATTAAAAGGTTGTTACGGTCTGGACACTTCAGGCTCACTTTCCGTGGAATGGCTGTATTATCAAATTATTATAATATATATATATATATATATACACACGCGCTAGTTTATTACGGCTGAGCGTAATAACTAATAAATTATATTAATAAGCAGTGAAAGGGAATTTGAAAACAAAAACAAAAACCCGAGTACACAAACCGCATGTATTGATCTAGCGCAATCTTTTTAAACGGGACCCACTTTGAAGTTCAGTAATCTTCAGAAGACCTATACGCCTAGGTTAAATTAGTAGATTCTAATAAAAATCTGGTGGTTGGAAACTCGTTCGGTATAGTAAGCAAACTGATTAAAGATTATGCCCAGGCTTCAATAGAAAATGCGTGCGTTTAGTTTTGAAGCATAGAGGGACCATTTAATACCATACAAAATACAAACTTTTGTTAGCATTCGAAGACGAACGCTGGTCGTTTCAAATGTTCCAACTCGGATGATTTCAAAAATATATTACTTACAGTGTACGTTTTAATAGGAGCCTAATTTATACTTATATATTGTTGTCTGTTAGTTTGATGTATTTTTTTTCGATCATCTTTTTGTTTGTTTTGTTTGTAAATTTAATAAATCTTTATGTAAAATAAAATGTAATATATGAAAATGTTTTAATTAGAATAAAATTTATATTATTAATTATAGTATTATAAAATATTGACCAAACCGCAGCAAAATCTAGGTACAAAAATATCATTTAAAATAATACATCTCTAAATGGCCGTAGTTCTGGTAGTAAAACGCCTAAAAAATTAGCAGATAATTAGTAATAATAGTAATATTCATTCATTCAAGGGCAGGTCTTTCATTTCAAACTCAGCATTCTCCACTTTTCCCTTTCCTCAGCCTTCCTTTTTTTTAAATGTTGTCTATCATCTGGTATCTTCTTCTGCCTCAAACTTTCTTCCCATTTATCATCCCTTCTATGACATCCTTCAGCAGACAATTTCTTCTTAGCCAATGTCCTGTTCTTCTTCTCCTGTTCCTAATGATTTCCAATAAAACTTTTCTTTCGCCCATTCTGCCTAGCACACCTTTATTTTTAACTTTATCTGTCCATGGTATTCGCTCCATTCTTCTCCATATCCACATCTCAATTGCTTCCAGTCTTTTTTCCTCATTCCGTCGTAATGTCCAAGTCTCTGCACCATACAACGCTACACTCCACACAAAGCACTTCACTAGCCTTTTCCTTAGTTCCTTCTCAAGGCCCACAGAAGATTTCCCTCTTCCTGTTAAAAACTTATTTTGCCATTGCTATCCTCTGTTTTACTTCTTGATAACAGATTAAGTTATTAATAATAGGGTATCCGACATGTCTAAGAATGAATATTATCCTATGTTGAAACTTCGATATTTAATGACTGAAATTAAGGCAGTGTGGTGCAGGGTATAGAGCGAAGGAAAGGAAATAGTAACCAAAATTTTCAGATGACAGTTGATGTTAAATACATAATTAGATTACATCATATCAACTGACTGTAGGTAACTCCAGTGTACCTAGGTAATTCGAACGACAGTCTCATAACAATGTTAAGTACAAAATGAGATCAGGCATTGTGGTATTCCCAGAAATGACATCATGTATTAAGTTAGTAGCTTCGTATGTTTGCTTAGAATGTTCTCACAGAGGAAATAATCTATTGTAGTTTTACGAACTATCCTTAGGCGCACATTATGCATATCATCAAGCAGAGTGTTAGTTCGGAAACTTTAAATCAACTAATTTTAAAAAGTAATTTCAAGAAAGTGGCAAATAAAAACTTATGGGACCCGGACCTTTCTACCTTGACCTACGTTAAATTAAAATGGTACTGAATCATGCCACAAATTTTGTTACAAGCTATTGGCAATTCAGTTACTCATTATTCCTGGAATATTTTGAATTAATTAACATGAGGTTTTCAAAAATACGAATTAACCTGGAAGTTATGTTCCAAAACAAAGTAATGCTTTTTTCGTACATTTTTATGGTGTACTCCTATGAAAATGTACATTGCTGTGCTAATTCGTGCACTAAGATGTCGTGAATATTTCCTAAAAGTTTGAAGTAATTCTCATTGACTTGAAGCCGATAAAAGATATGACTTGCACAGAAACTTGCGAATAATAGTGTTATTACATCTCAGCTGCGAAGCGTCAGGAAAGGCAAAATAACTTCAGTTATCCCAGAAAGAAATTGAACACTGAAAGATATTGAAATAAAATTATAATTTTTCTAATTACAATAGTAACAAAATTCTGCGACATTTTACGCAAGTATAGGCCTACGTAGCAAACGAACAAGCTGACGATTTGTAGCAAGTCACTCAGTCTTCAGTTTAGCGGAGCCATAAGAATGAGAAACTGCAGGGAACTGCGCACCTATGTTCCCAGGATTCCTGTGAGCAGGGTTGGGACTTTACGTGTAAGAAAAGTTTTCTTCATGACGTATTAAATACGTATAATTAACGTAATAAACGTAAAACACGTAAAAATTCCCATATTACTTCGTTCCATTTTACAAATTTTACTTACAGTCAAAGAAATAGAATTTGAGCCCGCTGATACAGAATTCTAATTTACAGACTGGTTATGTAGAAACTCAATTCCAAACTCTCAGCTATTATTACACGCGGCCCAGAAACAATAACTACTGTCGACAGACATTTTTTAATTTCAGTTGTATTTATACTCCTTTTAGCTACGAGGCCACATCAGGCGTTCGGGATCTGTGCTATACAGCAGGGTAGGTCATGGAATAATAATTTTTTCTGTTATGTATTTTATGGGGTTAATTTCAACAGATATTAATTTAAATGGATGTGATACAGGATGAAATTGTGAGGTTGATTCATAGCAAGTAAATTCCTATTCGGCATTTGCCTTTACGACTGTGGAAACCATGAAAAACCCCATTTCAAAGTGGCCACCATGGGATTTGAATTTGGAACCCCCGAAAGCGCGGCCACCTCAATTGATAGCATAATTCTATTCCACTGCATTTCAGGTGCGTCGGTAATAAATTATATGGAACTTTCTTACCAAAGACAAATAAAAATACAAGGTGCAAAACTAAAATAGAAAGACTGATATTAAAAATTCATAAAATCCTTCATGGGATGGAGAAAAATAAATATAAGCTATCAAGGACTAGATGGGTTCAATGACTTAAAAAAGCAAGAAGTTTATTAGTATTTACTACTAGTAAGTATTTACTACTTACGAACCAGGCCACTGCACACTTGCATGTAGTATATTAATTTTCAAAGATGGTTGAAATGTTTCAATTCAATTCAAGAGTTGTGATAATGTGACTGAATTCAATATGTCGTTGCACTAAAAAATTGACAGAATTTACAATATAAATAATAGAGTAATTAATGTTTACATTTTAATGATAAATTAAGTGTTAGTTTATTATATCACATGTATAAAGCCGTTTTGCATTGCGTATTGTTACATTTATTTGTAACATTGCGTATTGTATCTGTAAAATACTTATAGGTAATTTACTCGCCCAACCCTGGCTATAAGCTGCCTCATAATCCGGCTATCCTGGTTGTCTATACTGAAATTAGTGTATGCGTTCTGGGGAGACTTGTGTAGTGCGATTAATTCCACATTTTGTATTACTTATTTATAACCTTTTACTAATTCTTTAAATAACGGAGGATGAAATGGGCTGGACATGTTGCGCGCATGGGGGAAGGAAGACATAATTCAAAAATATTGACTGGGAGACCCGAAGGGAAGAGACCACTTGGAAGACCTAGACGTAGGTGGGAGAACAGTATTAGAATAAATTTAAAGGAAGTAGGATTTGCGAGGGATGGTTGTATGGAGTTAGCACATAATAGGGTTGAATGGCGGGCACAGATAAGCGCGGCAATGAACCTCCGGATTCCTTTAGCTTCCTTAAGAATTGTATATTTCCATTGAGTAAGTAAGTATTAGTTCTGATCACTGATTTTACCCAAATATTATTATCACACTTCTTCGCTAATTACGAACAGGAACTTACAAGTAGGACTACATATTATGAAATATTGTGGAAAACTGAGGCGATAGAACCAGGTACGAATATGTACATGGTTGTGATAAGAATAAATTGCTATCGATCAAAGTATGGAAGCTAGTTGAGCAAACTGAAAAATTGCATGAAATCTAAGACAGGCACTGAAATTTGCATAAGTCGCAACGCAATTTGTTTTGGGAACCATTGCGCAACTACGGATCTCATAATAACATTTTTTGACAAAGGTGAAAGAAGCACTTTTAACGGTAGATGATATTAATTAAAAGGAGAAAATTATGACACCGAGTGGCATAAAATTATAACATTCCTGGTTGCTTTACATTAAAAACTCTCTTTTAGCTTAAAATATTTTCATACGATTATTAAATAGAATCATTTTGATAAGAATTGAATATGTTGACAATCAGTATGCCTTTTAAAATGTGAAATTACTCACGGCGATTGCAAAAATCGTCATTCTTGATGGGTGAAAAGCTTTTACATTAAGTTGGCAGACAATCAATACTGCTTTCTGCGTTCTCCAATACTGCTGGCTTCACAAAACATAATTCATTACAATACTAAAATCTAACATTTATTATTTTACATATTATTTTAACGGCTGTCTAAAAAATAGTACATGATACACATGGTGAAATTATTTTATTTAGCTTGTAGGATTGTTACACTAGCTTCATGGACTCATACTAAAACATATCTACTCCCAAAATAAAATCCCTTTTTTACCACTTAAATCGTAAATAACTTTGTGTGCAACCAAATTGATGCTACTTGGACTCGAGTAAGCCTAACTCTGAGGAGTTTACGCATGACCCAGCTTGACTGACAGATGAAGAAATCAACCGAGCTCAGCATAAAAGGCACATCTCCAATTACCGTTGCTAGCATCATTCCTTATGTACTTTACAATGATCTTCTATGACGTCGCGGTGATTTCCATCGTCGTAACACTGAGTTTTTATTATCTTTATCTGTCTCGTTATATAGGACAGGAGTTGTGTCGTGCACACTGTACCTTCCGCCATCCAAGTTCGCGAAAGCAATAAATGCGGAGTACAGTGAGTAGTTTGATTGCAGTACTTGAAATCTCTTGTAATGACTCAAGTAAGTAAGAAATTCTCCACAATAACAATCCACACGGATTTATTGCCTCCTCCCCATAAAACTAGAATTATTGCTACGGATCCTAGCACACGAGTGATGTTGCTACACTTCTTTGTATTCAAAAGCGCTACTACCTTGACAAAGCACAAACCACTCCAGCATAGAGATATTATTCTTAAAATAGAAAAAAATTATCTGTGGATTCTGTAACCTCAACAATATTGGTATTATAATTAAAATAATTCTTACAGAAACATACATCTGTAGTCTGACTTTCTCTAACCTTAGCATCAGGGGCGTATTTAGCTAGGCAGAGAATAGTATATTGCGACACAAGGGCGGAAAGGCACGTTTACGGGTCGAGGAAACAGATTGAAAACCCGAGACCGCCTTTACGGTCCGTGTGTTGCATGCTATTTTTTGCACGACGGTTACTTATATCAATTTAATTATATTAATTGTGATATTACCTGAAAATATTATGTAAATACAGACTTGAAGAATGGTGCTTATTTCAGAAAGGGATTCGCATTTGTTATTGTTTATGGCAACCGAATATTTATAAAGCGGGGAGGCCTTGGTCATTTCTGCTCGCAAATAAGCATTTGCGGGCGGTAAAGTAACTTTCCGCCCGTCGCCCCTAGCAACAATTCACTTTCCGCCCGTCGCCCCTAGCAACAAGATTGCGTGTGGTAATGTCAAGTTACGAGCCATGTAAACAACTGTCGTAAGAAACACTTACTAGCTAAGGAGTCCAAATTTTTTTTTTGCACGGCGACGGGCGGAAAGTTACTTTACCGCCCGCAAATGCTTATTTGCGAGCAGAAATGACCAAGGCCTCCCCGCTTTATAAATATTCGGTTGCCATAAACAATAACAAATGCGAATCCCTTTCTGAAATAAGCACCATTCTTCAAGTCTGTATTTACATAATATTTTCAGGTAATATCACAATTAATATAATTAAATTGATATAAGTAACCGTCGTGCAAAAAATAGCATGCAACACACGGACCGTAAAGGCATTTACGGGTCTCGAAAACTTAAAAACCCTCGGCTGCGCCTCGGGTTTTCAATCTGTTTCCTCGACCCGTAAACGTGCCTTTCCGCCCTTGTGTCGCAATATACTATTTCGCCCCCTTATTTCCACATGAATGTACCACAAAGTAACCTACAATGAGCATTATTGTAACTGAAATAGAAGGCTAATAATAATAATAATAATTAATATACAATACAATAATAATTATTATTATTATAATTATAATAATAATTATACATAATAATAATCTCTATATATATAAAAGGCTTTGTCCTGACTGACTGAATGAATGACTGACTGACTGATTGACTGAATGACAGGAATCAACGTACAGCCTAAACTATAACAGGTAGAGACTTGGAATTTTGACAGTACCTTCGTTTCATAATGTAGGTGCTCACTAAGAATGGATTTTGAAAAATTCTGATTCTAAATGCCAAAAATTAAATGTTTTTGAAAATACTTAATCCCTTTTTACATAGAATTGTCCATTCCAAATCACAGAATATATTGTTGCCAAATGGTATCAGGTGGGCTTGGAAAAAACAAATGAAATGCACTTTTGACAAATAAGAGAAGTTATCAAAATAATTCATGTTATAAATAAATATTACAGAATGAAATCCACTAAAATAATGGAATCACATAACTTTCTCTACCCTGGACATAGAGAAAACAAAACGAGGTATGGTAATGTGTATATTATTATATTATATCGCAGGTTTTTGGAGAGAAAAGTATGAAAGTGATAATGCTTTCTGTTTAATTTCATCTCCAAAACGGCTTTATGGTAACATAAGAGTGGGAAATTTCCCGCCTCGATGTAATGTACAAGCGATGGGATGCAAAATTCTAGATCCTCTATGAGCCATAAAAAACTATATCAAGCGTTTTCTGAGGGAATAGTTTGAGTGTAATAAGTCGTTCTTCCTATTTCAAATTATAAATGCCTATATAAGGACCTAGAATTTAAAATTGAAAATCCTTCATAAGCTAATTTCCAATACAATTACAAAATACAAAACCCGGGCGACGCCGGGTCTTTTAAGCTAGGAATACATAAATAAGTAAATAAATAAACAGGTGCGTATTGTTGTCAATGTAATTCATTTCTATTTCATTGTGCGTTACATTAGTTTCCTATTTTTAAGAGTTATGAATAAAATGTATAATATATTTTTTTTAAAAACACACACACAGTAACAGCTTAAAAGCCGCCCTAGGCATCTGCCTAGTCTGCCTAGGCTTAAATACGGCACTGTTTAGCATGATCATTATCATGTTTCACCTGGATAGAAGAATTATTCGAGGCAGTTATTCAAAAAATAATTTTGATATGACTTAATAAAAATGTGTTATAAATACATATTAAACTAAACTCCGTGGCGATGCAGCCCCGAAGACACTATGCTACTTTCTGACGGCTGCGTCTTCTACCGTAGGTAGAGGAGCAGAATTAAGGGCGTGTGGTCAGCATGCCGACACCCCCGGCCGATAATGACTGTTTCCGTGATCGGAGCCCCTACTTCTTAATAAAGTTGCTCCTCAGTTTGATTCACCAGGCTGGGTGCACCCCATTACAAACCTCCCTAACTCAGAAAATCCCGAGGCTGACCGGTATCGAACCCAATCCTGCGGATCTGCAACCAACAACACTAACCACAAGACCGCGATATGATTTATATACTTTGGAAGTATTGTGAAACAAACTAATCTTCGTGGCACTGCATCTCTAACAGGACTGGGCCTACAATCTGACAACCACGTCATCTACCATAGGCCGGCGACAGGACTGGGAGCATGTAGTCAGCATGCCGACACCCACAACCGTTAATACTGGTTTTCATGAAATGCGATATATAACACTCAAAAAATGTCGTATTGACTTACATTACAACAGTGTCATTTTACATAACTTGTATGGGGGGAGTAAATGAAAGGTTCAAATGTATTAAATCAATCGTAATTTATGTATTGTATTCATTTTATCACAGTATTTGCAAAATTCTGAAATATGATCTCTTAAAAAGTTGAAGAATCACAATTTATTAATATTACTCTTTTTCGTTATATTTCTTATGTTGTGTCCCTCACACTTCTCTTAAAAAAACCAACAATAATTCTAGAGTGATAGGGAAAAAGCGAATAAGTCAAAAAACTTAAGATCCAGGAGAGAGAAAAAACAATTTATTACAATATTGTTACAGTATTTAGTTCAGCCCACCCAGATATTTTACTCAGTATAAGATAGTATATAAAAATATCTGGGTGGGCTGAACTAGATATTGTAACAATGCTGTGGAAATAAATAATTTTTGTCTCTCCTGAAACTTTGGTTTTTTGACTTATTCGCTTTTTCCCCATCACTCTAGAATTCATACTTACGTCCACGTAAATCCGTCCTCAGAGAACTAGCTAGCCTTTTCTGTTTCAACTTTGCTGAAAAGTGATTCAACGTTTTCCTTAATATACCAAAATTCTAAAATGTTATATTTCCCTTCTTACTAATGCGTGATTTCGATGGTTTTAAGAGGATACATACAGCTTTGGGTGAAATTCATAGTGATAAATAAGTGAAAATCATTATTTGTTCTCAGCAATGAATTGTTCTGTAACCTTGTAATATGGAATGTTCTTTATACTACCACTGCAATTACTTACTACTTTCATAATTAACTAAAATGTTACGGATAATTTTCGATACAAAATGGAGCCATGGTCTAAAGCTCAATAGTTTCTGAAACATGGCCTATTAACCCCTTCTGGCACTTTGTTATATCAATTTACGTGATTTTATTTATAGTATAATTGGCAAAACCCTCGTCTGTGGACGGATATCGCACGGGCAGATGAGCTATTGCATTAGGATTTGTGGTATGTTACTAATATCTATGGAAGCGGGGTACGCCGCAGCGTAGTGGTTGAGGCGCTGCGCTACAAACCGGAAGGTCGCGGGTTCGATTCCCGATGAGGTCGTTGAGATTTTTCAATTGGCCTAATCCTTCTGGTGGCACTATGGCCCTGGGGTCGACTCAGCCTCTAACAGAAATGAGTACCAGGAGCAATCCTGGGGGTAAAGGCGGCCGGTGCGTAAGGCTGACAACCTTACCACCTTAATGTGCCGAATGTTCAAAATCTGGGAGCCTCAACCTCCTGGAACCCTCTGGGCCTCCATGGCCTGTATAGGGATCACTTTACTTTTTTTTTATCTATGGAAGCCCAAATAATCCTGAAATTATACTATCCACCTAAAACGTTTAATACTCTAGATTTCTAGAGTAATGATTATATAAAAGATAAATTACATTGATATCGATTTCTAATGCGGAAAACATACGAGTCTGAATAACGACTCGCACCACAGAACAAACAGAAATCAGTGTAAAGAGCTTATCAGCTCGGCCCTGGTACCGGGTTCGACTCAATATTGTCACACATACACACACAAAAAGAGAGTGGGGTAGAGAGAAAGGGAGAGACAGGGTAAAGAGAGAAAGAAAGAGCGTACAGATCTATTCCCCTACACATAATTTCTGTAATATACCATATGGCTAATAAATATATATAGTATATATAAATGTATACACGACCAGGTGAAACATTCTCCGCAATACATTTCATTAAACTCTTAAGAGTTCACTTTGTTATTTCACTGAAACAGCGAGTGAAACACAGTGTCAGCGCCATACGAAGATGTGACTTGAAGAAATTCCATAGTTACCATGATATATTATCATATGTGATATGACAAAAGGTCCTTTCGTTGCGCGTGAATTTATCTTGAGAAAAGTTGGGTATCAAATTATATTTATAGTGCCTGTTTATCGAATACTTACTGTAATGAATAATTCAAAACCACAAAATGAATTTTAAAAAACTCTTCGCTATTTTGTCACTGTAAGCGAGATAGTCGATGGCTTTCTAATCGATATATCGCATTGGTCGCGCTGTGTGCGATTGTTACCGGTACCAACACTTTCCATTAAGATCACCTGTTCTTTTTTTAGAATAAACTCTCTGGTGCCACTAATAGTATCTAGTGTTATTAATAATTTATTTATTACTAGCTTAAAAGGCCCGGCGTCACCCGGGTTTTTTATTTTGTAATGGAAAATTAAGTTATGAAGGACTTTCGATTTTTAAATTCTAGGTCCTTATATAGGTATTTATAATTTGAAATAGGAAGAACGACTCATCACACTCAAACTATTCCCTCATAAAACGATTGATATAGCTTTTTATGGCTCATAGAGGATATAGAATTCTGCATCCCATCGCTAGTACACAGCAAGCCTGGTCGGGCTTCAAATAAGAAGAAACATAAATTCCGGTAACGTAAAATTGTATTGTCTTAAATATTCCTCAAAGACAATACAATTACCATAAAACCGTTTTGGGGATGAAATTAAACAGAATTGCAATATCACTTTCATACTTCTCTCCCCAAACATATTACCATACCACGTATTGTTTTCTCTATATCCAGGGTAGAGAAAGTTATGTGACTGCATTATTTTCGTGGATTTCATTCTTTAATATTTATTTATAACATGAATTATATTGATAGCTTCTCTAATTTCTCAAAGTCACATTTCATTTATTTCCTAACTCATCTGATACCACTGGCAACAATATGCTGTCATGTGATCTGTAATTTGGATTTGATACTTTTGTGTAAAAAGGGATTAAGTATTCTCAAAAACATTTGTTTTTTTGGAATTTAAAATCAAAATTTTGCAAAATCCTTTCTTAGTGAGCACTTACATTATGAAACGAAGGTACTGTCAAAATTCCAAGTCTCTACCTATTACAGTTTAGGCTCTACGTTGATTCTCTGTCAGTCAGTCAGTCAGTCAGGACAAAGCCTTTTATATAGAGAGAGATTACGAGATTTATAATCCTTCGCCACACATAAAATTGTAGGTTATTTTCAAATATCCTTTTGCTCTTATGCAGCTAATGTACATGCAATCGCTGTAATCAGTGTTCGATTGTTTATTATCAACGAAGCTATAGGTATGAAGACGTTTCAGTGTTCAGTCCATGTGATTTTACGTAAGAAACAGTTGCACGTAGGTGTGATAAAAAGAAAGTGCTGTTAAAATTATGATGATAGGTACTTGCGATTAGTTTAAATTGTGCATATTTTATACTGGATTGGTCACTGATTCATGAGCTAAATAGTCGTAAATAGTATAGCTAATAGTCCTAAGTTTATCGATAAATTCGCAAGCAATTTTCCCTGTAGCCCATAAAGAAAACAGAACTTCCGAACGAAAATATACGGTTTAATTTTTGTCTTAATTGTCTTGCTATTCTCTCATTAACATTGTACGAATTATTCTTCGAGTCCTATAAGGCTTCACAGCGCATAAACATTTTTTATTAGAATATTAGAATGAAGATATTATAGGAGAAAACTTCCTCTGACACCGGGATTCGAACACAGGAATTTTTGTTTTATATTATTTTATATCACCTCTTGCTTGTATTCCTTCACTTGCAGTACTATTGTTATGTGTTAAAAATAATCTTAAATAACATAGCATACGGCTATGATCATAATAAAATAATTCCCCATATATATTATTAATTTAATACATTAAAATATGCATAAACAAATTAATGTGTTAGGATATAGCCCTCTGCACATTCATTTAGTTCAAATAATTCTCAACTTTCGCTCTCGCGGATAATATGCATTGTAGCACTGCTGCATATATACTTAATCACAGTGTTTAGTGATTGTTTTAGGTCAAATAACCTATTTTAACTCATGAATCAATGACGAATCCAGAACAGTCTAAGTACTTTGTGCGGAATTTCAACTAATCAAACTTCTATCGTTTTCGTCATGTCACTTTCAATTTATCGCACATATTTGAAATTTTTTTCTCATGTCTGGGCTATTGTCAAATCATAATATAGCCTTAATAAAAAGTCATTTTCAGTATATTTTTCAATAATTTGATGTGACATACTGAAACAAAAATATAAGGTAGGTGGTCCAGTTAAGGCCATGCTCCTGATAAGGCCACTAATACTTTAACGTAAAAGTATCACACTTTGGCCCCAGATTGCAACACCTACTTGAAGCTCCTCCTTCGAAGGTCAACTGACCAGAATTTCAGTGTTCCCACTCCATTCCTCGAGGAAAGACAGAAACGTTTTGGAAATACGCGCTTCAGAAATAAAAACAAGATAAGAAATAAAATAATCTAACTATTTAAGTATATTCATATCAGCATAAAATTATACGTGGATATGTAGCTTACATTGTGATCTTTTAAAGCATCTCTTTGTTGTATCTGCATTAACATTCCAAGTTTAATTACCGAGATTGCAAATAAAAAATATATAGTGCACCTGTTAAGGCCACATACGATGCGATGCGATGAGGAACGCTATTTCTCGGTCATAATATTCAAGTTCTGTTTGTGAATATCTACTTAATTTATAACATTTAAACAATAATGTTCACACTTTTCATACTGACCTGGGTTTGGCCGCGAACACATACATAATTTGCTTAATTGTTTATAATTAATTAATGAATCAATTAATTAATTGAGTTTTTATTATTTTTACACTACTTAACACACATTGATGTGCCTATACGTTCAATTAATTTCAGATGGATAAAAAAGTGAGGCAAAGAGTACAGAGCTGGTCAGAAGATTACAGTGTACCTAAGTGGCCTTATCATGACTACATGCTCCTCATAAGGCCACTGTCACTTGATTTCATTTTATATTTTTTGCTATCAATGTAATTAAGTAATATCATTGTTTCTTGCCCAAAACAACTTATTATAGTCATCTGTTGATAACTGAGTGTGAAAAATATAAATTTGGAAACTATAAATACTTTGTTTTTAATTTTGAAAATTAACGTGGCCTTAACTGGACCACCTACCTTAGTATAAGCTGTTTCTCATCCTTTCAGAGCTGCATTTATATTAATATAATTTATATCTAACATATTTTATATCTTATATAAATATTAAATATATATATATATATTCACCAGGTAATATAAGCTGATTTAAAAGTTTGAAATCAAAGAACAAAATTTTAATGGAGCTGTTTTTATGAACGGCAATTCTAACGCATGAATAAAATTATTCATACTGTAACACAAAGCATTACTCTATTTTATATCTCTGAGTTTATGTATTTTTTGTGACTCATATGAGCGTTAGTAGCACTAAAATGGTTAAGCGATCTGGTTACATATAGTAATGAGCTGACTGAAATATATTAGAGGCTATGTAAATCAAGTTTTGGAAAAAAATGTTTCTGATTGAGTCTTAAATAAATTGATTCTGTTTGAACATTCCGCCACATCTTTAAATTGACCCAGGTTCAACTAATATTACATTATGATATATTTTATGAGGGAAATTTATAGTTTGCCAATCCTATGGTAAGGAAGTATCGGTGAATTTCATGTACTTTTCGTTTTTCCATCTACCTGTAAATGAATGGCCAGTATAGCCAGAAACGCCGTGGTTATGCGACCACTTCTTTTGTGAGACAGCTTTACGGGTTGCAGGTATCAGTTAATGCAGGCGCTTGTCTTCCATTTTTTTTCTGTAGGGAAAAATAAAATATGCTGAAATTGTGCTGTATGTTACCGTTAATTTAAATAACATTTCTCACCTAAAACATATTTTACCGTGTGTGTTTATGTATGTCTGAGTGAAAGGTAACAGAGGGAGAAAGAGAATGAGGCAGAAACCAACATAGAAGAGAGATAGAGCGAGAGTGAGATGGCTCATAAAAATTTAGACATGTTATTAGTTAAAATAGCTAAGTGTATTTTTTCATCTAAAAATTTAAATTTAATATTCAACAGGATTTTTTCATATAAAAATAAAAATCAATATTTAAACCCTTTTATAAACTTTGTTTTGTGAGTATGGAATAAGTGAAGCAGTATTTTAACATCTGGTTCACAGAAATTGCACCCAATAAATGCACGTATTAACATAGATTTATTCCACTGCAGACTCCTGTTCTACAGGGTCTTAATGCTTATTGAATACGCCGCCTTCCTCCGTACTGGAGGTATGGGAATAAAATAGGGTAAATTCTTCAGCCTATCAAAGTTGTCTTTCGTTTCTGATTCACAATTACCGTATCCGAAGCATTGTACCTATAATTTTCACCACAATCCTCATTCTACTTATGCTGAAGGACTCGGTTACTATAGTACTAGTTTTATTAGCCTTTAGCCCACACTGTGAGATCTTCTCTTTCTTATAATTATTATTAATAATAGTATTATTATTATAATTAGTAGTAGTAGTAGTAGTAGTAGTAACAGTAGTAACGTAGAAGTAACAGTAATAGCAACAGTAGTAGTGTATCAGTTATAGTGACGCCAGTTGGAGTAACACCAGTAGAAGTATAGTCCAGTTATCCATTGCATGGCCAGGCGACTTCAAAAGAATAAACCATTAAGTCGATATTTCTTTATGTTAATTGATCTGACTAAATCGGTCTTGGTTTCCACTTTCCAAAACAAAGGCAATGTTGCAATATTCTCTCATTCTTATCACCGACCATAGTTCTTCCCTTGCTTTAATCAATTCACACGTGTTATTTTTTACTGTAACTAGATCTTGCATCCCAGTGTTTCACTCCACGTGGAGTTGACGAGTAACTGTCACAGCCGTCGCAGGACATTATTAGATTTTGATTGGTTGGGGTAACTAGCTGATTGGTGCGATAAAAATAAAGAACATGGGTTGACCTGTCGGCAAAGTTTTCCTCCAACCAAAAGGAAGCCGCCTGGCCATAGAATGAATAACTGGACTATAATAACGGTACCTGTTTTAACGGTATTTGTTATGGTAGTAGTAGTAGCAGCGGTAAAAGCAATAGGCCTAGTTGTAGTAATAATAGTAGAAGAGTGTGTTACGTAGAATTGTAGAAAGGGAGAGAGGAAAAGTAGAGAGAGAGAACAAATACGATTTAGAAGCTAATGAAAACCCTGACTTCCCTATGTTGACCATTGGAAAAAGGTTCATCGATCTTGGTTTCACATATACTACCCCGTTCTTTTCGACCTAAGGAAAATAACCAGTTCTGTAAACTGGAAGATAAATTCAAGCAATAAAGCTGTTGTGCTTTAACTGGCAATTCTCTAAGTCAGTGAACAATGCATGGAGATTATAGAGCCGTGGCTTCTACCCTGTCAATCAATCAACATGTCTCACACACCCTGCCTCGCTATAAACTGCACGTCTGTAGACAACCTACACTAAATGTACTCTGTCTGTTGGATGCGGTTGTTATCCATACATCAGTGTCTTACCCCATTGTCCACGTGCCTATTTACATGATTTATAGACTCAATCCAGGATTTAGGTCGAGTTCGTAGGACCAATGTGACAAGTAGATTTTCTTCTTCGCTTGACTAGAAAATATTGGTAGAACAAATTTTGAGCACATAGGTAATACAGAAGGAAAGGACAGTTTATTTACTTATTTTAGAACTATCCCATAAATAAGGCATATAAAACTAGTGTGATATTATTATTGTCAGCAGATCCGTGCTAGCGCGCGGGCTTAGGGTGACCCGAACTGAATTCGATTCTCAGTGAGGTTAGAGCTTTAATAAATGGTGAATGAGACTGGGGTTTCTCATTCCTGTTTCTCGAGGCATTGCCTTTTTCAGAAATCCATTCCAAAAAATTCTCTTCATTCCTTTGTCTTCCATTTTCATTTAACTTTAGTGATGATTTTCATATTATAAAAAAAATGGCCGGCAAATGTACCTATAACCTATTCGGTCAGCAAGCCTCCAAGCGTCACACATGCGTCTTCCTCGAAAGACCTTGGCCCTGTATTTTAACGAGGGCGGTGGATTTGGCTTGCTTTCGGAATCTATATGTTTGTGGGACCGGCGGCGGTCCCGTTATTAAACTTGGAATAAAAAGTCAGCTTTCTGTTTTTCTAGACATGATAATATTTGTTTGAAAAACTTTTGATCTTCACCTGCACACTTTGAGCATGTTTATTTGTAATTTAATAGAAGGAAGACGTAAATATATTTTCATAAATCTAAATACTCATGTAATTCAAACAGCATAATATATTGGAATGATATTTTTTTCCTACTGGTCATTTATAGGCTAAGGTGGAAAGGTGAAGTCACACTGAAAAATTCAATGCTATAGCCGGGGTTTGAACCAGGATCTTCCGCTCTCCGTGCCGCTGTTCTTACCAGCTGGCCTTCTATGAGAACATGCAGGTATAACATTAAATTCTCCAATTGACTCACATATCCCGGTACCTTAAAACACTTACGAGTTTGTAAGTCGCCACTGGGTTGTTATCTCAAATTGAGACCACCTGGTGGTATACTGGGATATGTGAGTCAGTTGGGGAATTTAATGTTGTACCAGCATGTTGCCATTGTAGCTCAATTGGTAAGAGCAGCGGCACGAAGAGCCGAAGATCCTGGTTCAAATCCCGGCTATGGGATTGAATTTTTCAATCTGACTTCACTTTTCCAGTATAAAATATTGTAATGATATCGATTGTATTCTTGAAGTCTTTATCATCGCAAGATAAAGAATGCTTAGTACAGCCAACGCCTTTAGTAATGTTCATGCCTCTCCGTACACTGCCAGTTTCTGATCTTGTAACGAGGCCTCGGATACGACTGGATTCTATACCTGAGACGAGCTAAGAAGGAAACTTGAAATAAGCAAAAACCAGTATGCCTGTCTCACTCTGAAGTCATACCAGTAATGTGCTAGAGTGATAGATGTACTGGTGCTTGTTTACTTGAAGTCCCCTTCTTAGAACGGCCAGACTTTAGTGGGTAGGGGTGGAGATATGAAGACCACGTAAAATAATCTGTGTGCATTACTAAAGTCGCCAGCTGTACAATAATTCATTTAAGATGACAACTAAGAAGATGATTATGATGTTCACAGTTCTGTGTTTACAATGATAAGAAGGAACAAGTTATAAGATACAAGTTAACAACAACTGCATTTAATGCCTGCTCTGATTCGCCTTTCGAAACAGGCAAATAGTTTTAATTCTAGTTCTTCTAAATTTCAATAAATCCTTTGCCCTTTTATGAATACTAATCTACAGTATTTTGCTTTCGCAATGGCAACAGTGTAGATTATATTTCCTTAATCTTAATCTATAAGTTCTTGCTTTTCTAAATTAATACTTAATATTAACCTGGCTTAATCTTTACTGTGGTCTCCTTCAAGGTCTGGTATTTCTCCTTGCTTTTTTGTTAGGCCTAATGAGCTGTCATCAGTTCTCTTACAACATTTTTGTACCAACTTTATCTCAGAGTTTTATAATTACAGATGTAGCATATTTGCATTGCTGTTCATCTTTCCACTTGGCGTGCAGTATTATCCTTCTTTGTAATAATTGCTTCCCTTTATTTCGTCATCTCTTCGTCAGACATTTGCTAAAGTTCAGAGTCTATTTATTTGTCTAAAAATGTGTAAATCCTCTTATTTAATATATGATTATTATGGTATGGGCGCGGGCCGCCATACCTTACGTTTAGAGGGCATATTAGTAATTTATAGTCAACGCTTGGAAACAAAACTGAGGATTTGATCGTTGCATCATCCGAGAAGAAGATTACTCATAGTCGAATTCTTTGTTCATGCTCACGACAATCGTGCATAAAGTACGTTAAAATTACCGCGCCCATTTGCAATTCCCATTTCACGTAGACGTTTCCTCTTTACATTGTTGTTAAATAATTATTAGTTACGGTGTTTTATTGGACACGGTGAATAAGATATTAACCGATTAGTGATCTTATAGATAGGCTTGCCAGACGTCCCGGTTAGTCCCGGTTTTCAGTCAAAATCCCAGTGTCCCGCCAGGTTTACTTCACGTCCCGGTAAAAATTAAATTTGATTTTCCAGATGACCAAAATAGTCTAAAAAAGAGTCCTAGCCAATAAATAGTACATGTAAATATTGTTCAAATTTTTATTCCTTATTCAAAGTGTTTCTTTTTACTTAAATAACTTTTATTATTACCCCTGGTGTAGGTTCCTACTCAGTAACCATTTATTCATAGCATTGAGAATAAACTACCCTCTAAAACACTCTAAAAATCCACAAAGGGTGTGTACCCTTGAATACCCACGACACTGGGGGGCATTCCTGTGTCCCGGTTGAACATTTCAGAAAACTGGCAAGCCTACTTATAGACATGCGAAATCCCCTCGCGTCCACAACTGGTTATATAAATACTTAGTTAGTATTACTACTATTAACATTTTGTGTTATAATTAAATATTATCAAAAGTAAAGGGAATTTACAACGGACTAGTGCGAAGGAGGAAAGCTCAAATTCTCACTCACAGATCATGGGCCTGGTGCAAAATAGTTCACCAAAAGGCTAAAGTTAATTAATAGGAACAAGAGTTACATTACAGCTAGTAACTTTGAAACATTCAGAATTTATAGAACATGCTGTGCGGGTAGAAACACCCTACAAATTAGTTACGGTTTAAGCTAATAAGGCTATAAAGTACAACCTCTACTTGCAATTACCGATTCGCATCGTTGCACTGTATTCCTCTCATGAACGTTTAGGCTACAGTAATCAGACCGTTACCTGTATTTCTTCTCAGGAACATAGATAAAAATATGTTCTTTATTCTTCAAAATTATTTACTTATTTTATCGGAAGCGTAAATGAGAATATGCCTGCGAAATAAAAACCAATTCCAGAATTCACTTTGTCGACTGTGGATAAAATCGCAAAAATCAGTCAAGCTGGTTGGTATTGGCATTCGAACCCTCGATATGCTGAATACTAATAAATAATGAACCATTTGTGCCACTCACTTATCTCTTCGAATTCTAGATTGCTCAAAGTATTAAATATTAACTAGAATCGTTTTTATTGTAGATATATTATTCATATGGCAGGTAAATAATTCATGAAAAGGACACTTTAAAATGAACGGGTCTCTGTGTTTTCCAGGTGGTGGAGCGTCGGAGGTTGGCGGGGATCCCTCGACAGTCCTCTCGAGAGTACGGGGACAGTCACGTGATCCCTGCTCACACAGTCAAACCCACCCAACAAGCGCCTTCACTTCAGGTAAGTTCTAATCCACTTCACAAGGTGGTAGAATAAACCAATTTTTTCCCCAAGAACTTCCCCTAAATACTGCCACCCTAATCCTCTTCGACCTGTCATTCAGTGAATAGAAAGGTAATTAGGCGTATTTACACTTGTCTGCAGTCCAGTGCAATGTTTTGACAAATACGTACCACAGCACGTTTACTTCACTTGAGAATTGGTGAATGACAGCGGCAACACTGGGGAAATCCACGCGACTACAAGAGCACCTGTTCTTTGTCGGTAACGGTGCTGGTGCAGATTTTCGGATTAGGGAGCTTTGCTATTATATTCTTTTGTAGATAGACGATGGTTTGGGATGAGGTTTTCTTAAAATGGCACCAACATTACACCTGTTCCGACGGAAACCGTTACAAGTAAAAAGTGATTGATTACCATCCGAGAGAAAGAATGCTTAGCGCATGCGCACAACCTTCCACCTAAGCTACAACCTCTCTAGAAACATTAGTTTTACACATGTTCTTTTAAATAGATGGTGATATTGGAATGCTAGAATTTGATAATGATGATGGCACATTCTCTTGAATCGTGGATTTATAGATAAATTCATAACTTAGGCCTATACTGAATGTTTCATATTATATGCAGAAGGGGCAAGCTGTGCGATGTTTTTAGATTAACTAGTAGCAAGCAGCCGTTCGAAATCTGCATTCTACGGTGAACCACGCCAGCGACATGACCAACGGCACAGATATAGTGTGTTTACTGTATTTACTTTACGTACATAAAGTCAATATGTGTTGAAATTTTTATATAAGAAATGCCATGCCAAAGGAAGGTCACATTCAAAAACTTTTCTGCGGTGGAAACATTCCAAGGTTCCGAAGCCGGTGTGTTTGATCAGCCTTTTGGGTATATTCTACTTTTGCATATGTATTGTCACTGTTTATAGTGAGTTCTTATTTTTATCTTATAGTTGGCGTTTAACTTGTTACATCGCAAACGTAGTTGTACCTAATTTTCACGAGAAGTACGATTTATCTAAAAACCGATAATGGAAAATGTATTCTTTATTTTTTTTTTCTTATGGTGTGAAAAGAACTGAAACAGTGCGGATAATACTTACCAGTAAAAATACAGTTCAAGTTTAGGGACATTTTTTCTGAGAAAAGTATTAACTTAAGACAAAAATGGTACTTTAATTTTTGTTTCTTTCTACCGAAGGAACAAGCTGTTAAAATCCGCAAAATTATTCTATTATGTAACATATACCCGGCTATTTTGTGTGTTTCATGTAGTTTTAAAAATTCTTAATTGAGATTATGAAAAGAGAAAATATTTTCCATCAACATTGATCTCTATTCGTAGTAGCTTCAGAGCAACATCCGAATTTAGACGCATTTCATCTTAAACCGTGCGTTGCCCTTCCGATGACTCCTTCAACATCATAAGGACACACGGGAGATTAGGAGTTTATACATATTTGCGAGAACGAAGCTTTAGCCAATTTATTTCATGAAACTCGTAATCTCGTGTAGGATTTATTAAGTTATTCCATGAATAAAAAGTAATGGATCCTGTAAATAATTACTATTTTCTTACTTTATTGTGAGATCACGGCGTACTAAATGAATGAACAATTCATGCATATGAAACTATTCGAGTTTCCAATGCTACCAATAGTGCGTACCACAAGATAGACATCGTCGTCGTAGATTGCTAACATCAGGACGCAATAAGAGCATACGAACGGGCTTGTACCGAATCGAAAATGTGTTTTAATCAATGAACATTTGTATTATTTCAATTTGTAAACAAGTTACATTGTATAAAACTAGCAGGTGCCCGTGGCTTCGCCCACGATGATTAATTTAAAAATTAAAAATTAAGAGTATAATAACTATTAAAGCATATTTATTAACACTTGCACGCGAATCATTCATAAACTAAGCCATTAATAATAATTAATGAAACAGCTAAAATTCCTGCTTTAGAGTAGGCCTACATTCCACGATATGAAAGCGCCCCCTGGTAAAACTATATCAGAATCGATTATGCAGTTCCAAAGGAACCTATGAACACATAATACGTATTGTTTCTCAACTGTTTATTGACATGAATATGATGTGAATTTTATTTTATCAATTCAGTGTAATTTTCAGAAATTATATAATGTTTCAAGGGAAGGAATAGTTTGTTTGGATTATTATTATCAGCGATATTTTAAGAGTTAAACCATCAATATTTTACATCTGTTGCCCCCGGCTTCGTCCGCCATTATTCATTGACTCCAGGATTTTAAAGAAATTTACACTGGTAGATTATTAAAAATGTTTGTGGTTCAGAGCTATGAAAATTGTAAGTAAAAATAAAATTAGAATATTTGTTCATTGTGTTCATTTCACTTAGGCCTTATATAATAAAGAAACGGTTTTCCTAATTTTGTAGTCGTCATGAAAGTTTAGACTGCGAGAGACGAACATCGCCGAGTATACCCGATGTCTCACGATAATGTATATTCCTTCTGTTCATTGGCAGTATCAGTATTAACCACGGCACGTTTGATGCCTTACGTGTCCAGTAAAGAGCGGACGTTTTAATCAGATAACATTGCATCCTTGAGACCACAGGAAGCATATTATAAGATAAACGATCGTGATTGGTCTATATCCGAGGAATTGCTTAGCATTATTGGTCAATATCTAACACGCGAAGTGTGAATGGAATAGTCGAGAAAAAACTACATTTCCTGCGTCAACTTTTAGCTAATTTGACCTGTATATAAAAATCAATCATACAAAGAGATTTATTGTTTAAAGGCTGACGTTCACCTTCGTAATGCTATTTTTCTTTACTTTTGACCCTCCCCTTAAGCCATACAAGAACATTTAACTTGATTTGTTGAACCTTACAGAAGACAATCTGTGCTGGCATCCTGATTTTTCTTAATTTCCCAAGAGGCGCTCTTTGATGTTCAGTTTCCAAGAAGACAAGTCTCTGAGGATGTAAAGACAACCAAGTGTAAAACTCTCTCGGAGCAATGCTTCATTGTGAAGGCGCTTTCATCTTTTTAGTTTTAATTGCCGTTTACAATGCCAAAGTGAACTTGTAATAAATGTTCACATATGAGATACAGAGTTACCTGCCTAAACCTTAACCAGCTTGAAGATAACTAAAACAGTGAAAGAGCCAACTTGAAGATAACTAAAACAGTGAAAGAGCCAACTTGAAAATATTTTGAATGTTGATCAGTATATGGTGATACTATAAATCAGTGTTTATGTATTCTAGTTCAATTATACAGATACACAGAACATCCCAGAAAAGAAACGCAAATCCCGCCTATGCAACCTATTTCATAGACAAAGGTTCAACAGCAATATGAAATGGCCCATACAACTAAGCCCAAAACGACTGAGCGAGCAAGATATTTTGTAATTTAAATGTATATGCTCGGTCCAAAAGCCCAAGGTCACGAGTGTAATTGCATTTTCGCATTACTAAACAATACAACGAAAGTATATTTGGTTTGACACTAGTCGTACTTTCGAGCAGTTATAGGACTAAACAACAGTCGTTGGAGTTGATTATTAATAATTATTAATTAATTATTAATAACATAATCGTTGAGTTTGTAAAAACCTATGTTATTAGACGTTAAAAATGTTAAGTTATTGGTTCTTGTGATTACTCAGCTATTGATCTTATTTCTTCACTATATTTAATTTTAAATATATTCCATTTAAAATTACAATATTAATAGTAAAATTGCAATGCCTATGCAATTACTGAAATAGAACAACAATGATAATAAAAATCAGGTAAACTGATGTAACAAAGTGCCAGTATGTTTTTGTTTAATCAGTTATGACTGCAATTATGATATGCAGAATATGTTTTTTTTTTAAATTGATTTTCAAATTAAGCTCCAGATTTATTCATTAAGCAGGGCTTACCATCTCGGCCACCTGGGTTCTTTTAACGGTCTAGTTGGATAAGCGAATGTAAATCAATAGTGTTTTTTGTCAAAGCTACCTGTATTTTAATTTCCAAGGCCTTATAAGATCACAGTAAAACAATAGGCTATGTTGTCAAGATAACTGATTTTTATTTTTTTATAAATTCTTTCGAATACGTATATTACCATAAAATAGGCACTAAATTGAGCATTACTCCGAAACAGGTCAACCGGTTTTATCCATTATGAATAGACGTCTTCCCACGGACATTATAAATGTGTATACCAAGTTTCATAAAAATCCGGTAAAGCGTATTTGAGTTACCGCGTCTTTAAAATATACACTAAATTGGGTTTTACTCCGGTACCGGTCTACCGATTTGGTCCAATATCAGTAGACGTCTTTCCACGTACATTATAAATGGGTATACAAAATTTCAGGAAAATTCAATAAAGCATATTTGAGTTATCGCGACTTCTTATATATTAACATAAAAACACTAAATTGGGCATTATTCCGGTACTGGCCAACCGATTTGGTCCAATATCAATAAACGTCTTCCCATGGACATTATAAATGCGGATACGAAGTTTCATAAATATCCGATAAAGCGTATTTGAGTTATTGCGCCTTTAAAGTAGACACTAAATTGGGTTTTTCTCCGGTACCGGTCAACAGATTAGGTTCAAATTCAATAGGGCACTTCTCATGGACGTCATAAATGGGTATACCAAGTTTCATGAAAATCCGATACAATCTATTAAAATAGGCACTAAATTGGGCATTACTCCGGTACCGGTGAACCGATTTGGTTCAATATCAATAGGGTTCTTCCCATTGACATTATAAATGTGTTTTCCAAGTTTCATTAAAATCCGAAAAAGCGTATTTTAGTTATGGCGCGTACAGACACACGGACGGACAGACAGACGGACAGACATTTTTCGTCCCCACACACAATCTCATAAAGTACCATACTGGCACTTAATAAAATCAGGCAAACTGATGTAACCAAGTGCCAGAATGCATTTGTTTATTCAGTGATCATTGTTGTAATCGATTTCCGAGTTAACCTCCAGATCGGGAAAATGTCTGTCCCTCTGTTTGTTTGTCTGTCTGTCCGTCCGTGTGTCTGCACGCGCAATAACTCAAATACGCTTTATCGGTTTTTCATGAAACTTGGAATACGCATTTAAAACGTCCATGGGAAGAAGCCTATTGACATGGGAACATAGAGGTTAACCTGTACCGGAGTAGTGCCCAATTTAGTGCCTGTTTTATGGTAATATATTGGAAAGAATTTATCAAATGCAAATCAGTTCTCATGGGAGCGTATTGTTTTACAGTGTTCATATACGGCTTTGGAAGTTGCAATACAGGTAAGTTTGACAAATAACACTCTCCATACATTCCTTCACAAATGCTTATCAATCTTCAGACCTTGTTATTCCGTAAGCCCTCCTTAATGAATCGGTGTGGAAGTTAATTCGGAAATCGATTACAAAAATAACTTATTTTATGCATATTATAATTGCAATCATCACTGATTAAAGAAAACCATTCTGGCACATGCTTACATCAGTTTACTTGATTTTATTTTTCCCATCTTGGTTGCCGAGTAATCCGAACTGCCGGGATATCGAGTGCCGAGTCTATTAATTTTCAATCCAAAGCATTACATCACCTAACTAGCGTTGTAAATGCATCTTAATTAATAACATTATTCTCATCACACATGGTAGTGCATGCCCGTTTAACACCACTATTTTATACTTTGTAAGTTTATTTATAACTGCCTCTTACGTAATGTTCCATAGGGCACAGTAGGCCAAGAACCGTATACAAATTAGTAGCAATAAAAGGGGTGACTTAATGTCTGAATACTCGGAATGTAGAGAGGGAATATTAAAATGGCGAAGATGCTAAGATGGCAGTCAAATAACTATACATTCTAGGTTATACTCAGAGGTTACCTAAAGACTGAGCTAATGAATTTATATTCTGATAGCACTGTTCTGTACCTTGTTATAATTACTCCAATAAGTTTGCGTATATAGTAATACGAAATTATTCCATGAATATTACTATTCTAGGATATACATATATAAATCAAAACTGGCAGAATGATTTAATATTGATACGACATTGCTGTAAACGCTGAGCAGCAGTTCAAGGATTTCTATGTAAATACATATTTGGTTTTTTTAGCCTACAAACATTCCTAGGATTGCTGAACAGCATTATATACTTTTACAGAGTTATTCTATCCGACGTCTTGATCAATGATTCTGTTCTGGAAGTGGATTGCAAAGGCAGAGCATCTTCCAAACGATAAAATATTAAGCTTATATAGAATAATATTATGGTTGAAAATGTTGACTCTTGAAGTAATTTAGGTGTCAACTACAAAGCTGTTTAACAAAGAAGCTAATTCATTACACTAAAATAAAAGAACTTCCACATTCATCAACCTACTTCTTTATTTTAAGGTGTACAATGTTGATAGAAACTCTACAAAAATTTGCAAACTGTTTGGTTAAGAGCCTTAGTTGTTGGAACCGTATATGAAAACTGAAGATTTGTCTCAATATCATTTTTCTTAAATTCTTATAACCACTCCATCCTGCTCTATTCTGAGCTGGTTTCACCTTCGCTGCTCTATCATGAGCTGCTATCTCCTCCGCTGCTATTTTCCCCGCTGCTCTATCATGGGCTACTACCTTATCCGCTGCTCTACCATGAGTTGCTATCTCTTCCGCTGCTCTACCATGAGCTGCTATCTCCTCCGCTGCTCTATCATGAACTGCTATCTCCTCCGCTGCTCTATTATGAGCTGCTATCTCCTCCGTTGCTCTATCATGAGCTGCTATCTCCTCCGCTGCTGTCGGATGAGCTGTTATCACCTCCGCTGCTCTACCATGAGCTGCTATTTCCTCCGCTGCTCTATTATGAGCTGCTATCTCCTCAGCTGCTCTATTATGAGCTGCTATCTCCTCCGCTGCTCTATCATGAGCTGCTATCTCCTCCACTGCTATAAAATGAGCTGTTATCACCTCCGCTGCTGTTTCATGAGCTGCTATCTCTTCCGCTGCTCTATCATGAGCTGCTATCTCTTCCGCTGCTCTAACATGAGCTGAATATATTCCGTTGGTCTATCATGAGCTGCTACCTCCTCCGCTGCTCTGAGATGCTAAATCTTCCGCTGCTCTATCATGAGCTGCTATCTCCTCCGCTGCTGTATCATAAGCTGCTACCTCCACCGCTGCTCTATCATGAACTGATACTTCCGCTGCTCTACCATGAGCTGCTATCTCCTCCGCTGCTCTATCATGAACTGCTATCTCCTCCGCTGCTCTATTATGAGCTGCTATCTCCTCCGCTGCTCTTTCATGAGCTGCTATCACCTCCGCTGCTGTAGGATGAGCTGTTATCACCTCCGCTGCTCTACCATGAACTGCTATCTCCACCGCTGCTCTATTATGAGCTGCTATCTCCTCCGCTGCTCTATCATGAGCTGTTATCTCCTCCGCTGCTGTAAAATGAGATGTTATCACCTCCGCTGCTCTACCATGAGCTGCTAACTCCTCCGCTGCTCTATTATGAGCTGCTATCTCCTCCGCTGCTCTATCATGAGCTGCTATCTCCTCCGCTGCTCTATCATGAGCTGCTATCTCCTCCGCTGCTGTAAAATGAGCTGTTATCACCTCCGATGCTCTTTCATGAGCTGCTATCTCTTCCGCTGCTATATCATGAGCTGCTATCTCTTCCGCTGCTCTATCATGAGCTGCATCTCCTCCGCTGGTCTATCATGAGCTGCTATCTCATCCGCTGCTCTGAGATGCTAAATCCTCCGCTGCTCTACCATGAGCTGCTATCTCCTCCGCTGCTCTATCATGAGCTGCTACCTCATCCGCTGCTATGAGATGCTAAATCCTCCGCTGCTCTACCATTAGCTGCTATCTCCTCCGCTGCTCTATCATGAGCTGCTATCTCCTCCGCTGCTCTATTATGAGCTGCTGTCTCCTCCGCTGCTCTATCATGAGCTGTTATCTCCTCCGCTGCTGTAAAATGAGCTGTTACCACCTCCGCTGCTCTGCCATGAGCTGCTAACTCCTCCGCTGCTCTATTATGAGCTGCTAACTCCTCCGCTGCTCTATTATGAGCTGCTATCTCCTCCGCTGCTCTATCGTGAGCTGCTATCTCCTCCGCTGCTGTAAAATGAGCTGTTACCACCTCCGCTGCTCTTTCATGAGATGCTATCTCTTCCGCTGCTCTATCATGAGATGTTATTTCCTCCGCTGCTGTAAAATGAGCTGTTACCACCTCCGCTGCTCTTTCATGAGATGCTATCTCTTCCGCTGCTCTATCATGAGATGTTATCTCCTCCGCTGCTGTAAAATGAGCTGTTACCACCTCCGCTGCTCTACCATGAGCTGCTATCTCCTCCGCTGCTCTATCATGAGCTGCTATCTCCTCCGCTGCTGTAAAATAGCTGTTATCACCTCCGCTGCACTTTCATGAGATGCTATCTCCTCCGCTGCTGTAAAATGAGCTGTTACCACCTCCGCTGCTCTTTCATGAGATGCTATCTCTTCCGCTGCTCTATCATGAGATGTTATCTCCTCCGCTGCTGTAAAATGAGCTGTTACCACCTCCGCTGCTCTACCATGAGCTGCTATCTCCTCCGCTGCTCTATCATGAGCTCCTATCTCCTCCGCTGCTCTATTATGAGCTGCTATCTCCTCCGCTGCTCTATCATGAGCTGCTATCTCCTCCGCTGCTGTAAAATGAGCAGTTACCACCTCCGCTGCTCTTTCATGAGATGGTATCTCTTCCGCTGCTCTATCATAAAATGTTATCTCCTGTAAAATGAGCTGTTACCACCTCCGCTGCTCTACCATGAGCTGCTATCTCCTCCGCTGCTCTATCATGAGCTGCTATCTCCTCCGCTGCTCTATCATGAGCTGCTATCTCCTCCGCTGCTGTATCATAAGCTGCTACCTCCACCGCTGCTCTATCATGAACTGATACTTCCGCTGCTCTACCATGAGCTGCTATTTCCTCCGCTGCTCTTTCATGAGCTGCTATCTCTTCCGCTGCTCTATTATGAGCTGCTTTCTCCTCCGCTGCTCTATCATGAGCTGTTATCTCCTCCGCTGCTGTAAAATGAGCTGTTACCACCTCCGCTGCTCTGCCATGAGCTACTAACTCCTCCGCTGCTCTATTATGAGCTGCTAACTCCTCCGCTGCTCTATTATGAGCTGCTATCTCCTCCGCTGCTCTAACTTGAGCTGCTATCTCCTCCGCTGCTGTAAAATGAGCTGTTACCACCTCCGCTGCTCTTTCATGAGATGCTATCTCTTCCGCTGCTCTGTCATGAGATGTTATCTCCTCCGCTGCTGTAAAATGAGCTGTTACCACCTCCGCTGCTCTACCATGAGCTGCTATCTCCTCCGCTGCTCTATCATGAGCTGCTATATCCTCCGCTGCTCTTTCATGAGCTTCTATCTCTTCCGCTGCTATATCATGAGCTGCTATCTCTTCCGCTGCTCTATCATGAGCTGCATCTCCTCCGCTGGTCTATCATGAGCTGCTACCTCATCCGCTGCTCTGAGATGCTAAATCCTCCGCTGCTCTACCATGAGCTGCTATCTCCTCCGCTGCTCTATCATGAGCTGCTATCTCCTCCGCTGCTCTATCATGAGCTGCTATCTCCTCCGCTGCTCTATCATGAGCTGTTATCTCCTCCGCTGCTGTAAAATGAGCTGTTACCACCTCCGCTGCTCTACCATAAGCTGCTAACTCCTCCGCTGCTCTATTATGAGCTGCTATCTCCTCCGCTGCTCTATCATGAGCTGCTATCTCCTCCGCTGCTCTATCATGAGCTGCTATCTCCTCCGCTGCTGTAAAATGAGCTGTTATCACCTCCGATGCTCTTTCATGAGCTGCTATCTCTTCCGCTGCTATATAATGAGCTGCTATCTCTTCCGCTGCTCTATCATGAGCTGCATCTCCTCCGCTGGTCTATCATGAGCTGCTACCTCATCCGCTGCTCTGAGATGCTAAATCCTCCGCTGCTCTACCATGAGCTGCTATCTCCTCCGCTGCTCTATCATGAGCTGCTACCTCATCCGCTGCTATGAGATGCTAAATCCTCCGCTGCTCTACCATGAGCTGCTATCTCCTCCGCTGCTCTATCATGAGCTGCTATTTCCTCCGCTGCTCTATTATGAGCTGCTATCTCCTCCGCTGCTCTATCATGAGCTGTTATCTCCTCCGCTGCTGTAAAATGAGCTGTTACCACCTCCGCTGCTCTGCCATGAGCTGCTAACTCCTCCGCTGCTCTATTATGAGCTGCTAACTCCTCCGCTGCTCTATTATGAGCTGCTATCTCCTCCGCTGCTCTATCTTGAGCTGCTATCTCCTCCGCTGCTGTAAAATGAGCTGTTACCACCTCCGCTGCTCTTTCATGAGATGCTATCTCTTCCGCTGCTCTATCATGAGATGTTATCTCCTCCGCTGCTGTAAAATGAGCTGTTACCACCTCCGCTGCTCTACCATGAGCTGCTATCTCCTGCGCTGCTCTATCATGAGCTGCTATCTCCTCCGCTGCTCTATCATGAGCTGCTATCTCCTCCGCTGCTCTATCATGAGCTGCTATCTCCTCCGCTGCTGTAAAATAGCTGTTATCACCTCCGCTGCTCTGCCATGAGCTGCTATCTCTTCCGCTGCTATATCATGAGCTGCTACCTCTACCGCTGCTCTATCATGAACTGATACTTCCGCTGCTCTACCATGAGCTGCTACCTCATCCGCTGCTCTGAGATGCTAAATCCTCCGCTGCTCTACCATGAGCTGCTATCTCCTCCGCTGCTCTATCATGAGCTGCTATCTCCTCCGCTGCTCTATTATGAGCTGCTGTCTCCTCCGCTGTTCTATCTTGAGTTGCTATCTCCTCCACTGCTGTAAAATGAGATGTTATCAACTCCGCTGCTCTTTCATGAGCTGCTATCTCTTCCGCTGCTCTATCATGAGCTGCTATCTCCTCCGCTGCTGTAAAATGAGATGTTATCACCTCTGCTGTTCTTTCATGAGCTGCTATCTTCTTCCGCTGCTCTATCATGAGCTGCATCTATTCCGCTGGTCTATCATGAGCTGCTATCTCCTCCGCTGCTGTATCATGAGCTCCTACCTCCACCGCTTCTCTATCATGAACTTATACTTCCGCTGCTCTACCATGAGCTGCTATCTCCTCTGCTGCTGTAGGATGAGCTGTTATCACCTCCGCTGCTCTACCATGAGCTGCTATCTCTTCCGCTGCTCTATCATGAGCTGCTATCTCTTCCGCTGCTCTATCATGAGCTGCTACCTCTTCCGCTGCTCTGCAATGCCAAATCCTCTGCTGCTCTATCATGAGCTGCTATCTCCTCCGCTGCTGTATCATGAGCTGCTACCTCCACCGCTGCTCTATCATGAACTTATACTTCCGCTGCTCTACCATGAGCTGCTATCTCCTCCGCTGCTCTATCATGAGCTGTTATCACCTCCGCTGCTCTGCCATGAGCTGCTATTTCCTCCGCTGCTCTTTCATGAGCTGCTATCTCTTCCGCTGCTCTACCATGAGCTGCTATCTCCTCTGCTGCTGTAGGATGAGCTGTTATCACCTCCGCTGCTCTACCATGAGCTGCTATCTCTTCCGCTGCTCCATCATGAGCTGCTATCTCTTCCGCTGCTCTATCATGAGCTGCTACCTCCTCCGCTGCTCTGCAATGCCAAATCCTCTGCTGCTCTATCATGAGCTGCTATCTCCTCCGCTGCTGTATCATGAGCTGCTACCTCCACCGCTGCTCTATCATGAACTTATACTTCCGCTGCTCTACCATGAGCTGCTATCTCCTCCGCTGCTCTATCATGAGCTGTTATCACCTCCGCTGCTCTTTCATGAGCTGCTATCTCTTCCGCTGCTCTATCATGAGCTGCTATCTCTTCCGCTGCTCTATCATGAGCTGCATCTCCTCCGCTGGTCTATCATGAGCTGCTACCTCCTCCGCTGCTCTGCGATGCTAAATCCTCTGCTGCTCTATCATGAGCTGCTATCTCCTCCGCTGCTGTATCATGAGCTGCTACCTCCACCGCTGCTCTATCATGAACTTATACTTCCGCTGCTCTACCATGAGCTGCTATCTCCTCCGCTGTTCTATCATGAGCTGTTATCACCTCCGCTGCTCTACCATGAGCTGCTATTTCCTCCGCTGCTCTTTCATGAGCTGCTATCTCTTCCGCTGCTCTATCATGAGCTGCATCTCCTCCGCTGGTCTATCATGAGCTGCTACCTCATCCGCTGCTCTGAGATGCTAAATCCTCCGCTGCTCTATCATGAGCTGCTATCTCCTCCGCTGCTCTATTATGAGCTGCTATCTCCTCCGCTGCTCTATCATGAGCTGCTATCTCCTCCGCTGCTGTAGAATGAGCTGTTATCACCTCCGCTGCTCTATCATGAGCTGCTATCTCTTCCGCTGCTCTATCATGAGCTGCTACCTCCTCCTCTGCTCTGAGCTGCTAAAGCTCCGTTGCTCTATCATGAGCTGCTATCTCCTCCGCTGCTGTATCATGAGCTGCTATCTCCACCGCTGCTCTATCATGAACTGCTACCTCCGCTGCTCTACCATGAGCTGCTATCTCCTCCGCTGCTCTATCATGAGCTGCTATCTCCTCCGCTGCTGTAAAATGAGCTGTTATGAAATTTGGGTTATGTAAAACAATCATATTATGAGTAGTGCTCTGTAGACGCGAAACTAGATTCTGTTTTCGACAAATCAGAACAAAACACTCAGAATATTCGAGAACAAGGTAGACCTACAGAGAAAAATTTTCAGACAATAACGAGGTGAATGAAAAGGGAATGAAGGACACATTTAGTGATGAAATTCAACTTCTATATAGCCTAACACCTAATAATCATGTAGACATGGTTGGGCAGAACTCGTAGCTCGAAGAACACAGTTTCGTGCAAGTTATTGAAGACCTTGACACAGAGGGGAGAATTACCTAATATATTCAAAAGACCCGCCCCAGGGAGATCGGAAAGAGACAAGTAGCTTAAGCAGAAGAAACTAGGACGATGAATATATTTTTGTTGAAAGTTTTTTATTGTTCTACCGAAGGAATAAGCTGTAAAAATCTACATCCCATGTTTTTGGCTAAAGCCATGCTTTGCATACTCGATACATAAATAGCTATTCACCTCCTCTTAGAATTCTTGAAAGTCTGTAAAAGGGCCTATATAATATTTATAATTGAGTAATATGGTATCATATTTGTCAATATTAGCAAATAATGTGCTAGCAATAAATCTGTGATATGTGACTTAGTTTCAGGTGAGTGAAATTGATGGTGGAATATGTCGTTGAGATTAACCCGAATAAACAGTTCTAAAATGTATTAAAACGAACTCTTCTTAAAGTACTCATATCAAGTATTGAGAAATCTCTCCAGGGTATTGACTCGCAGAAATATATACTTCCTTAGTTTAAATCAATGATAACTGAAGATATAAAGATATCTCTGCAATATGAAGGAAAGTCAATTTACCTTGGTTATGTTGCGCGCCTAAATAAAATGAATGCATATACACTTACCTTGAACACTCATATATTGTATAGCCAATTGCGTAAATCCAAATTTGTGCCTGCATGTAGAGGTTTCTGTAGTATCATTAATATAAGTCGTGAACAAAGTTTCATATGTTTTTTACTTACCTTGTTATGGCATAGTGCTTCAAAAATAAGTTCTAAAACGATTAAGTTACTTATGCATAAAAAATAACACAAATAAAAACAATTAACAACATTTAATGTTAAAGAAATTATTCTTCTATCTTATAAGAATTTCTAGTAAATCAGTTAATTTCATCACTGTCATTCCGTGAACACTAGCCTCGATAAGAAAACATATTTTGGTAATCCTTGGTCGCTGAAAAGTGTTGTCCACTCCATCCCATAATATGTTGGGACCCATGCACCAGAAAATCAAAGCCTTACTGCACAAGTGCATACTAGGTGGCAGGACGGCTGGAAATTCCCAATATCGCTGCACGGCACGCAAAAAAAAATTTGTATTTCACAAATATTAACGTCTGTCTAAAACATATTGTATGTTACACATGGTAAAATGGTTTTAGTTTGCTCGTAGGATTGCTACGGGCTCGTTTCGCGAACATAGAAAATCTCGTTTTCGCCACTTGTTTCATAAATAACTATTGTTAACTCATTTTTTCATTATCTCTAACCCTAATATACCTTCGGGCGAAATAGGGTTTAATCCAATTTTGGATATTCAATAAAAATACGGTACATGGTCTAATCTATTTTCATTAAAGCTAATTATTTGCTGATCACTAGGGTTAGGATTTTTAGGTGCGCACCTTTTCTCGTAGGGTAAATTAAAGCTCTTCGGAAAGATACCACAGTGTGAGATTTTATCTATAGTCGAGAATAGAGACATTTTTGTAGCACCTTTTTCCCCTTTTTTGGTACCTTTTACCCCTTTTTTCTCAACAGTGCCCATAATCCCCTTTCTTCCCCTTTTTCATATACTGTAGCTTATCAATATTCTTCTAGAGTGCATTTTATCATTATAAAGCGTTATGAATGACTAGTGAGTTTCATTCCATTTTACTTCCAGTAAAAGCGGGACTGAAAGCACACCTGCAACAACAGAAAATGATGCGTATGTGCGAGAAAACCCTCTTTCTCTCACTTTGCCGAAACAAATAGCTCCCTACAATGGAAATGCATATTTCATTCCATCAACAATAATATTGTGTGTGCGTGCAAATCCTCTTTCACTTTACCGAAACAAATAGCTTGCTACAATGGAAATGCGTATTTCATTACACCAAATTATAATTTATTATAAAAAAAATATTGTGTATACGCAAATCCTCTTTCTCTCATTTCCATCTTCTTGACTTCATCAGTCAGTAGTCTGTTGATCGTGAGTGCAAATCTGTGATTAAATGAGTGTATTTTTGCCATGCCTAAGGTGTCCAGAGCCCGGTTATTTTCTCTGTCTCAGGAATTCAAACAGGATTCCCTAGAAACAGATGGAACTGTAATACGGTGTAGCATTTGCGATTCAGGAATTTTGTTAGATGAAAAACACCAGCGAGACCGCATCAAACAACACATTTCCACTCCTAAGCATCAAAAGAACAAGACACTTCAAGCAAATAAATCGCGACAACCTTTATTACGGAATGCGATTGAACAGTGTTCATCGAAAACTCAAAATTTGCAGAAATTCAACATTGATTTATGTGCTGCTCTTACACAAGCGGGAATTCCACTCAATAAGGTAAACCATCCGACTTTCAAAGGATTCCTTGAAAAATACACAAAGATGTCAGTGCCTGATGAGAGTACTATAAGAAGAAACTACATGGAGCCTGTTTATCAAGAAACCATAAAAACCATCAAGGAGAAAGTGACTGATTGTGATGTGGGAATCATATTGGATGAAACTACAGACTCAATGGAACGATATGTTTTGAACATTTTAGTTTTTCCCCTATCAGGGGAGAACATTAAGACCATGTTGTTTAAAATGTACGAACTGGAGAAAGCCAACGTCAGTACAGTAATGCAATCAATCATGGACTTCTGTCAAAACCTGTGGCCAAGTGGTATCGCATTTGAAAAACTTCTTCTGGTGGTTACAGACCAGGCTCCATACATGGTTTCAGCAATTAACCAATTGAAACCTTTGTTCCCTAAGTTAAAGCATGTGACATGCCTAGTCCATGCCCTTCACAGGGTTTGTGAATCCATAAGGAATGAATACGACATTGCAAATGAATACATCTCTGCCCTGAAGAAGAATCTACAGAAAGCTCCGAGTCGTGTTGTTGCCTACAAGGAAATCACTGGCCTCCCCCTTCCAAAATTCCCGGTCATTACTCGCTGGGGATCATGGATTCAGTGTGCTGTTATGTTGTGTGAGAATTTTGACAAGATTAAGGATTTTGTGCTTTCATTGGATCCAGCAGACGCAGGTGCGATTTCCAAGGCCCAACAACTTCTGCTACCGGAAAAAAAATACAGAATTTGGAGACAGAACTATTTTGTGTCCATGGTTACAAGTACTTGACTGCAGCTATCAAACAATTGGAAGAACAAGGTCTCGAAAAGGAAAAACAATGGGATATTTTCACTTCAGTGAGGGACCAGTTAGAGGGCTTTGCTAAAGACAAACTTGAGTCTAGTCTTCAGAAAAATCCGGATGTTGAGGAATTTGCCACATGTGTAGAGTTGCCATTCCAAGTGAATACAAAGTTTGCCCCACTGGTTTCTGTGGATGTCGAAAGAAGCTTTAGCATGTACAAAGACATTCTATGTCCTAATAGAAACAGGCTTATTTTTAAAAATGTAGAGATGCTCAATGTCTTGAAGTACAACAGCTTCCTGTATTTTGCTGTTTCTGGTGAGTGATGATTTGATGTGTTTTTTCGCAACTCAATAACTGTTAATAGAAGATAGATTTTTTTGAATTATTTGAGTAAAATAGCACCTTTTTGTCCCCTTTTTTACCTTATTTTAGCACCTTTTCCCTTCCTTTTTTCATATAAAATTTGCACCTAAAAATCCTAACCCTGCTGATCACCATATAGACCGCCATCAAGTTTCAACCCTTGCCTGCACCACGTGACCCGACGATTCCCTCCCCCTGAGCAGTCGATTCTGTGAACACACATTATTTCATTGCGCCATTTTAGGTTAATTTTGTGTGAACTTCTTAGCGATTTTATTTATATTTACAATACTCCAAGAAACAGATGTAATAACATGGATTCTCCAAACATTCTCATAGTCTCAAACGCAGATATCTTTGTGCTCAGACTCTGATTTTCAATATATTTGTTTGCAAGGATGTTATATACCGAATAAGGCTTCCTTTGTTGAACTTATTCCTTCTGGATTGCATCAGTTTACAAATAAGTGAGTCGGCTTTGGTACAGTCAGTATCGTGCTGGCTTTCTGTGCGCAAGATTGAGAGTTCGATCCCGGACCAGGTCTACTACATTTATGTTTGCAGGTTGATGTTATCTTTGTTCGCTCGTATCAACATTTTCTCTACGCTAAGGACCTGATCAAACTCTTCCGCGGCCGGCGGGTTATACGAGGAACTCTGTGTACCTCTGCTGTAGACTATCAATAAATGACTTGTTAATTTAAACGTATCTACAGTACAACATGAGACGCGCTGCTAGGCCTATAACTTCATAAAAAACGTTGTGCTAAAATTACATAAGCACTAATTCCATTAGGCAACATTCCAAAGTACGGTTTGAAATAACGTTATAGGCTATAAAAGTCAGAAGTTCTTAAACCATTATCTCCTACATGGATATAGTGGGCTCTTTAATATTAAATGAAGCAATATTTTTTATTAAAATTATACGCTTTATCTTCTAATTTGGGTGTTTTACGCAAGAAATACGCTTCCCAGATTACAAATAAAATTATTTAAATACCCACACCAACACAGGTGCAAACCCACACAAGAATACAGTACTCATGCCGAAGTTATAAAAGAAACCAGGACAAAAACCACAGGCTATAAATACCTGAATTCTAAGCCTAGCTAGTGTGGTTTCGGAAGTTGAAGTCTTCGGAGATTCCATTTTATATGCTTTTGAGAAACAGAAATGTTTCTCAAATCACTACTAATTTTGATCCACGCCGAAAATGAAGAACGATCTCTTAGCAACAAAATTCTTTGATGGCGTACAAGAATTTAGTAATATCTTGGCAACATGTACATAACTTATTTTTAAAAATGTATTTCTCTATGTGGGAAAAAATTACTAAGTGCTATTGACCGGCTTGAATCTGGAAATAACAGTTGGTTCGGTATGTGTTGAACAATTCTCTGGCAGAATATCAACATTCAGATTCCTGGGATGAGAATGAAAAATAAATTCTATGTATGAACGAAAAATAAATTTCAAATGTTTTCTCTACGTATCTTCATGACCTAAGTGGTTTGACAGAAATATCCCATACTTAATGACCATTTCATTAAGAGTTAATTATTCGCAACAACATCCAAAAGTTTAAGCACATTTAATTAGGGATTATTTAATAAATCCTTTTGTTAAATCAATTATAATTGCAGTAATGATATGCAGAAAATAAGTTTTTTTTTTCTTTAGTCAGATTAAATTCGACTAGCGTCAGCAAGAACTACAGACTAACGATATCTTGACAATCGCGCACTCACATAAAAATAAAACATAAAAAAAATGTAAAATCGGCCGGCACCGGGATTTGACCCAGGGACCTCCAAAATACAAGTTCAAGACGTTACCATTCGGCCAACTCAGTCAGCTTAACTGTTTAGTTTGATAAGCATATGTGAAAGAATAGTGTTATTTGTCAAATCTAAATGTATTGCAACTTGAAATTCTTAGTATATGTCAACATTCACAAAATTCAGTGACAAGTAAAATCAGGTAAACTGATGTAACAAAGTGTCAGTATGTTTTTGTTTAATCAGTTATGACTGCAATTATGATATGCAGAATATGTTTTTTTTAAATTGATTTCCAAGTTAAGCTCCAGATTTATTCATTAAGCAGGGCTTACGGAAGAACAAAGGTCTAGTTTTTTTTAATGAGATTAAAATCTTCCAGTATCAGCTGAAATGTACAGATTTGTGATATCTTGACAAACGCATACTCACATAAAAATACAATGAAAGTCAAATTGGCCGTTTTCGGGATTTGAACCATGGACTTCTGAATGTGAGGCCAAGACGTTACCATCTCGGCCACCTGGGTCAGTTTAACGGTCTAGTTGGATAAGCGTATGTAAAGCAATAGTGTTTTTTGTCATAGCTAACTGTATTTTAATTTTCAAAGCCTTATAAGATCACAGTAAAACAATAGGCTATGTTGTCAAGATAACTGATTCGCATTTTTTATAAATTCTTTCGAATACGTATATTACCATAAAATAGGCACTAATTTGGGCATTACTCCGAAACAGGTCAACCGATTTTATCCCATATCAATAGTCGTCTTCCTATGGACATTATAAATGTGTATACCAAGTTTCATAAAAAGCCGGTAAAGCGTATTTGAGTTACCACGTCTTTATAATAGACACTAAATTGGGTTTTACTCCGGTACCGGTCTATCGATTTTGTCCAATATCAGTAGACGTCTTCCCATGTACATTATAAATGGGTATACAAAGTTTCAGGAAAATTCAATAAAGCATATTGGAGCTATCGCGACTTCTCATATATTAACATAAAAGGCACTAAATTGGGCATTATTTCGGTACTGGCCAACCGATTTGGTCGAATATCAATAGACGTCTTCCCATGGACATTATAAATGCGTATACGAAGTTTCATAAAAATCCGATAAAGCGCATTTGAGTTATTGCGCCTTTAAAATATACACTAAACTGGGTTTTACTCCGGTACCGGAAACAGATTAGGTTCAAATTCAATAGGGAACTTTTCATGGACTCAGACTCTATTAGAAAAGCGCCATAATCTATAAAAATAGGCACTAAATTGGGCATTACTCCGGTACCGGTGAACCGATTTGGTTCAATATCAATAGGGTTCTTCCCATGGACATTATAAATGTGTTTACCAAGTTTCATGAAGTTCCGAAAAAGCGTATTTGAGTTATGGTGCGTACAGACGCACGGACGGACAGACGGACAGACAGACGGACAGACATTTTTTCGTCCCCCACACAATCTCATAAATTGCCATACTGGCACTTAATAATGATAATAAAACAACAATAGTGGCGGGAATCGAACATGCCGAAGTAACGAGCATATATGTTACTCTAAAACTACACTTAGCGTACGATTAACTTGAAATATAGCAGTACTTTGTTGGTAATAGGCAAGGTATGCGATTATGTGCCTAAGTATTAGTAATTTAACATTCTTGTGAACCGTAGCGTAGAAACTTTGTGACTTCCTGCTCTTTCCATACTTTTGTCTCCGATCGTACATACGCACCATACACGAAAACAGCTCTCTAAGCGTACATACACATTGTATAACTAAAAAAAAAAATGTTTCAAATCACACACCATACGAACAAATCGTAAAAAAAACACATCTTCATAACAGCAGCGTTGGCAATACGGGAGTCTGTTACTGACGGGGCCCAAAAATATGGTTGAAATATATATGTATGTATATATATAGTAAGTGAACCATCCAGTTGGACATTGACTTCAAAATTCATATGTGAAATACTCGCATAATTATCTCCATCCTTCATATTCGAATAAAGAGTGAGTGATGCAAGAGTACATATTTAATTGTATATGCCACATTCAGAGCTGTGGAATTCAATGAGCAAGACTCCTAAAAAGCCTACGTTTGTTGACGAGATGGGTAACTTATTACTGACCTTCAGAGAATTTTTGCAAAAAATGTTTAAAATAATAGTTTCATTTATTAATAAATTCTGTTTATATTTAAATTTAAACAAAATAGGCCTTTTTAAGTTCGGTTTCGTTAAAAACGCGAAAAATGTAATTTTATTCTTGTAAAGTGGAGGAAGTAGTAAGAGGAAATCTTCGCCATGCTTCGTGACACTTCTTGACCTGTGTTGTTCTCGTGCACACATACACGCACGTAAATTCTTGTTTCCGAAAATTGTATTCTTGGACTCAAGGGACCTCAAAACGTATAGGCTACTGATATCATAAATTCGATATCAAGTTTCAGGAAAGAACATGTATTAGGTACCTATAACCCACAGAAGATAAAGTAAAAATGGGTCTAGCTGAATGGTTGCAAACAGAACAATTCATAAGAATCATGTAATACATAAGAAAAAAGAAAATATAATGTAAATTTTCGTCCTGAAGTTCCAGGAATAATCAAGGCTAGAGTATCTAGAACATGCCAAAAAAACATGGTTGATACAATCATATGCAAGCTAAGTTAAAGATAAAAACATTCGTCCATAATGTAGAAAGTGTGAGTTATTAAAAATTTACCTTTAGAGATATTTTTAAAAGGATTCACAGTGACGTTGATTTTACAATGATTTAATACAGTTGGGAAATATAACTTTATTGCAGAATAATAACCACCATTCTGTAATAGCCATAAGGAATTCACTGGCCTATATAAATTATTTATAGTAATGGTAATAATAATAATAATAATAATAATAATAATAATAATAATAATAATAATAATAATTACAATAATAATTACAATAATATCTTATTTAACCTGGAGAAAGTTAAGACCGTAAGGTACTGTATGCATTAAAATGGTTTCAAAAGTATAATTTTTTTTACCAAATAACACATGAAATAAAAATATTCTCCTTTATAATATTTACCTTTATTAATTCATGCAAGAGAGGTTTTCAAGATTGCATTCTTTCTTATTTCCGAAATTTATACTAACATCTTTTTATGCGAAAAACCCTTTTCTCCGTGTGAGAGATACCCCAGAGAATATTTTCATGTTATATCATTTACTTGTGGAGTGAAAGTAAGCAAAATAAATCATTCGTTAGGCATCAAGGCATCAAAAATATTATTCTTCTATTTAAGATTTTGATCAATTTGTGATCCTAAAAATGTTTCCTTGTAATATTTTAATTGGAAGTTGACAATAAGATCTGAGCTAAATTTAAGAAGGAAGTGACTAAAGAAATAGCAAATAATAAATAAGTTAAGATAGAAAATGAAACATCCAAATGAAGATTTATGACAGTCATATTTTGTTCGCGTTTGCTCCGGACGGTATATTGTAGTGATAGCCTTATTTTAGTCTGTGGGCGTTCTAGTAACACCTCTTCAAGACGACCACACTCATAACCGAAGACACGGAACTGTTGAACCAAGGTTACGATGTCTGAGGACAGACTTTGTTGTCACCTTATTTGTGAGCACGTCTGTCTTACTCTCACACATTAATCGGATCCACCTAAGAGTAAGATAGACATACTTGTTTCTGTTTATTTTAAGAACAAGAGCGAACGAATTTCCACATTTGTACATCTCCTTTTTCTCAGTCTGACTCTTCACTTTCTGCAGTATCTTCTAGAATGTTTCACATTGACATACTGGCCATTCATTACCTCTGCGTATCTCAGCCCTTCCGTCCATCTGTCCACACTTCGAACCGTCTGTCCATAACAAATATCTCCATCCGTGTAGGCCTATTAATCGATCGATTCATCCATAGTGTCAGATAAGACCTAACATTCATTATTTTTTAAGAAAACTTGCAGCTTTTGTTTGTTTTTGTTCTGCTATGCTTGAGAAGTTTTCATTCATTTTGCATTTTAGACTCCTAGTTTTTATGATAGTTGTTTGATTCTTGTAATTCATTCAATTTCCTTGTATTTCATGTAATTCGTATATTTCTCGTTTTTCAATCCCCCCCCCCGACTGGGTAGTAGAGAAGGATATAAATAAATAGTTTCTCACTCAGAACTGGATTTTGAAAATGTTGTTCTGTCAGGATACTGAACCGCCAATTCATCGCAGTATTAAAATGAAAGAAATCGTAACACGTATCCTTGCCAATCGATGGGTTCTGATTTGAAACCAGTCAAAAAAATTCCCGTATAAGACTTTTCAACTGTGAATTTTCTTCCTCTTCTAAAAAACGAGAGTTTTACCATGTTTTCTGTCATACTTCAAATCATACCGTCAGTCTTGGTGAAACAGTTGGTTTGGCTCTAGCTTTCTATTCCCAAATTCGCAAGTTCGATCTCGGCCCAAGTAGGTGGCAATTATAAACGCGTAAGTACGATAATCCCATTGGTTTAGATTTACAGACATGGGTAAAAGAGCTTCTGCAGGTCAAAATTCCGGCACTCCAACAAGGGTAGCAGGCGTAAGTAGCAGTACAGAACCGCCACTAAATAACCATAATAAACAAATTATATTGAGTAGAACTCACTTTCTGATCATCAAAAATAATCTGCGTGAGTGATTGCTTATTCGGACGAACCAATTGTTCGTTGAACAACTATCAATCTGCCGTCATTATCAGGATCTAAAGGCAATGCCTTGTTGTAGTAGTCATATCTTCCTCTTCATCGCTGTTCTCTTCATAATGATAACAGCTTTATCCAAGACCTTCCCCCCCGGAGTTCCGATTGGGGGAATAGAAACTCCGGAATAATTTGGGTTGGACATGGCCATCTTGAATTAGGAATATCCTTGGGATCTTTAATGCAGTGGTCTCCCGTTGCCTTCTGCATCCTCATGCCTTGGCCTTGCTGGTGGCTCATCGCCTTTAGGAAGGATTTCTCCTCCCAGGGGCAAGAGAGTGCCCCCGACCTCTTCAGCCCCACTAAGGAGGCTGCTGGAACTTGATAGAGGGGGACTCCTTATACCGGGAGTCATTCGGTCGTAATAGCCTTTTCAGTGAGAACAGGGTGCACCGTGCTGTTATCAATCTGTATTAAGCTTAAATAAAAAGTTATCTGACAGTATCAGTACAGACCTTAATTTGAACTTGAATCCTCTAGATTCAAAACCACCTAAACGATATTCATAAATAGAGGTGTTTTTGAAGTTTATAGCAGTGGGAGGTTTTGAACTTAACTCTGATTTTCAACATGGCGTAATATAGTACCGGTAGACTTCTTTAGGGGGTTTGAACCTCACATATAAATAAACCAATTTAAGCCATCCGTAGTTCTGGTGATGTACATAAGTAAGAAAATATAATTTGGCATTTAAAGGATTTTGCATCTAGAGGTGTTATACAATGTAACATTTTTATCCAAGTTCTTTGTACTTGAGACAATGCTGCACGTCGGTTGAGTGGCACACATTTCTTCTGAATATAGCCGACAATAATAATTAAGTCTCCATATTGGAGAGGTCACGTGACAGGAAACCTTTCCATTAACTCCTGAGTTAAGTCCCCAGTGCACGTAGTCATTGTCGCGGGAGGCGGCTAGGTGTCAGATTGATTCCTTACCTTCTCAAGAAGCACATTCAGCCTTCTTCATGTAGCAAATTGGTCATTCCGCGGATTCAATGGCAAATCACAGCGCTGGCGACTGAGAAGACTACACACGTCGTCATACTGGTGAGGAGAGTGATGTTATGTGTTGTGAAACTGCAGTCAGCCTCTGTGCATCTTCATTTGTGACCAGGAATATTACAATTGTTTTTATTATGAACAGCTTGCTTTTGTATAAGCTGACCATGGTCTTCGCAGCATCCGAGTTCGTTAGTATTTTACCGTAGCTTTAGTTGGAGATGTATCATTAGTATTTGTTATTGTTATCATCAGCAGTTTATTATTAGTATTATCATTATCATCGCAATTATAATCGCCATCTTCATCATGGTGATCATCATGATCATCATTATGATCAAGACTAGGATTTAAATATAATAAAAAGCAGAAATATATTATACAGATATTTTTCTTGAAATGTGCATTTAATTGTGCACTTGAAATGACAGGAAAATCAGTTGTGAAGTGAAAATTTGAAAAATATTTCTTGTTTATAAAACAAATCTAAGTTTTAAATTGTTATTATTTATTTTTATATTCTAGATTATAATGTCATTATTTCTTAAAATAATACTAGAGATTGTGTGTGTATTTATTGCTTTTTAATATTTTTTCAAAATACTCGTATCTATAAGAGAACGTTAGAATGATAGCAATAGTATTTGGAAATGAAAACACTGCAGTATATACATCTAAAACGGCATTTTATCACATTTTTTTTTTTAATTTTTAATATTCGAATCCATATTGAAGCAACATCTTAGTACTTTTCAAAAAGTATCATGTAACATGTTAGAAACCATATTTAAAAAGCGTTTAAAGGGATGGACATGCTTGTTTTTATAAATGTTCATTTTCAAAATTTTAAAATTTCTACGCTTCATAACATTAAATTATAATTCACCATTAAATAATTTGAGTGAGGTACTTCTATAATGTATGTAATTAAAGCTTATAAAATTAACAATGTCCAAAATCAAACATTTGTTTAGCTAAATTGTGATATAAAAGAAATATGTATATTTATTCGAACTTCTTGCGTATTCTCAATACACATTCTGTAGGCCCATGGTGTATGAAGATCTATACAAAAGTCTATGGTTAGGCCTAAAGACTTATACAGAACATGTTTTATTATTACTATTATTATCTTCTTACCAGATCTCTAGTTTTAGTATTGCATATATCTATTAACATTTTTATTATACACTACTTTCATGTCAAAAATTGTTTTTGTATCGTTTTCATTTATTTTTATTTTTTTTTCACCTATTATTAGGCTATTACTTTTTCTTTAATTTGTTCTAGTTAGAATGTTGAACTTTCATTATTACAGTTTAATATAGTTTTAATTATAGTTTTCACAAACATAATTTACATTTATATAATATAATCAAGGTCCCTCTTTTTTATTAATTAGGTTATTTGGTAACGTTTGAATGTATTACCTCTGGTGAGTGAAAGTGAAGGCCCCCTAAGGCCTGAACTACACCAGAGGGAAATATAAATAAATAAATATTTGATAGGACGTACTATAAAGCAAATTGAGGTGTTGATTCTTTACTAGAGTGTAACATACCGTTCAACCATCCGGGTCATATCACACTTATACAGAACATTTCTAGCAATCACAGTCAGTATTAAATTTCATGTTGATCAACCAATCCAATTTGCCATACTTGATTATTCACCCATTCATAGAGCAGATTCCATTTCCGTTTTGGTAACCAATCCAATTTAATCTTCTATATGGTGCATCGGTTAGTATATCAGTATTGTATTTATTGAATATGGCTGCAATATTATTACCTTTCAAGCTAATTTCATGAAATGCAGGGAAAGATAATTGGTTAAACTAATAACTAAGACATATAAGGTCAAAATTTAATGTAGATATTTCGCATTTCTATCATACATCTTTGAAGCATGTCATGGGGACTTGAAAACATCCGGTTTCTCTTCCCCTGATCCTAAGAGTCGTATGTTCATTCTGATTGTCATTTCTCACAGGGAGTGGCGTTTTTTATTTGCATAAAGAAAAGACAAAACTCTCCTGGAATATGTCCATCAGTGTATGGCAGACAGGTTACTGACTGACAATCATTCATATCTTCATGCCCGTAATAGTGAAATCCTGGATACAAATAATTCCTTTCCCAATGGTCCAACACTTTACAATGAAATAAGTTACGCCTCAAGAGCTTTGTACCACAAGAGCAAACCCATTATTTCCATGAAAGTATGGTGCCTTACTAAAGCAAACATTTAAATTAAACATTTTTAAATTAAACATTTTTATTGACATTACTTACTTACATTATTATTATTATTACACATTTAATACAAGTAAAAACAAATATAACCAAACATACCCCTATATGAGCAAAGCTCGTGTTTAGGGGTATAGTAGATTAATATAAATATAATTACATATCAATACACAGTATACTACAAACGAAAAATTCTAAATTTATGAGTACAATGTATATAACAATTTTTCAGTATTAACCAGTGGTTTAAAATAGCATTTACAACAAAAAATAGAATAAATTGGATTGAAAACATTGAAAGTAAAAAAAAATTAAATTGTGGTATTAATATTATATAATAATTTTTTTATTTTCCTCTTGAAATTTTTAAGATTGTAATTTCCATTGATGCTAACAATTTTTACGGGGTATAATAATTCTAACTCTTGTATCCTAATATTTGTGAGAATAAAATAAAATTACCAACAGTAGCAAACTGAATACATGCTATTGATAAGGTACCTGACCTCGCTGTCTAGTGCTTAAAATTCATTTGAATGCCGAGAAAAGTTACTGGCAGTAGTTTTGAAACAGATATTATGTCAAAATGGTTATGAAAAATGTTAGGTGTTCTGTTGCAGGAACCGCCTGGAGGGGCCGCAGTGGTCTCAGTGGGCCACGCGATGACGCGACGGCCATCAGCAGAGATTCATTCGGCCTCTACCAGGTTGCGCCGCCGCTTAAGAAGAGCCACATCTTCCCTCAGAGTAAGTACCCTAATAAAGAACTAAAAGTAACTTACCCTACTAAAGAATATATAAACTTGTGGCAGCATCTATATCTAAGATGTTCTGTACACAGTACAAGATTAAGTTCAACTAACCGAAGTTTTATTCCAACCATGTTAAGCATGCTTCCTAATGAATTAGGCCTATTGTATTATTTCAGTCCTTTCTGGAATGTCTGTTCTTATACCTTTCTTGTAAAATCATTACACAGTTGTCCGTCACAGATGGAATAAACCAAGATTTTGTATTATTTCCAGTTTTAGAATCTTTGTTTGTCTAAGTCACGCCAGAATGACCAATTGTGACAGCAAAGCAATTGAGAGTGGATGGAAGAAGGGCGTAACTCAAAAAACATAGTTTTGATAAAAACAAAGAAAACTGTTTTAAAGTCACAGGTCTTGTACTACGAATCCAATAAATAGTTATGTGTTAGATATGCTATTAACAAAATATATGCTCGATTCTGATGTCCAATTCAATTACACCTATAGTGCAAAAAAAATCCTAAGAAAATTTAATTACGCCCTTTTCCAGATATTCATGGTTTCTAAGACAGATCACATGGATAATGATTGCCAAACATATAAGCCTATGCTGTAACATACAAAGAGGATCAGGAAACTAAACTATTGCATTATAAAGTTATTATTAGCCTATAGCTTTCTGAAACAACTATGAATATGCCTGCTAACCGACTGAAACAATACACTGTAAAGAACAAAAAAGTCACAAAATACCATACAGATAACATCAGTTATCCTTCAGAGTCAGTTTCATTTAATGATTCATTGACAGGCTGCATCTCATATACCATTCTTCTGCATCCTTATTTTAAAACTTCAGCATATTTGTAACATCTTTCGCTTTAGATGGTTTTATCCCTACATGTGACACAGCTGCAAGAGTAGAATCATTATGGTTATGAACAAGAACATTGCCCTTCCATAACGCAAACTTCCTTTGTACCAACCGAGAGTAACTGTGTGTTGTATGAACACTGCCATCTTGCTTATAGCTGAGTATAACACATTTCTGTATAGCAAATTTCACACCTTTTGCTTTTTGAAGCGGGAACATAATAGAGTTCAGATACGAAGTCTAGTCTTTCTGCATGGATTAACAGTATGTGCTCACGTAGGCCATAATATGTGTTGCAGGGTGATATTTGGAAGAAAGGCGCTACACAGAATACGTCATAACATTCCATCTCTTGGAGGTTTTTGGTTCTAAATTTGCTATATTATAGATCTGCTGGTTAAGAGTGCTAGTAATGCATCTCTAAAAAAAGGGGCGTAACGTGACTTACGCCCTTCTTCCACTCAATCCCTCAATTGTTACAACTGCTGTGTTGAAATTGATTCACTTAAAGTAAATATCGATTAATATAATAATCCCGCAAATCCAAGTTCCAAAAACAATTTATCATGTTTCCTCGTAAATCTTTATGGGCGAATTCTCACCATTATCACACAGCCCATGCATGAAAATAACTCCCTTCAGCATTTTCGAACAGTCTTGGACAATTATGATCCTAAAATCAAAACCATCATCATCCGTCCTTTCAGCACTAATCCAGCAGTCAACAGTTAAAGTGCGCAGACTTCCTCAACACCCACTTTTGATAGGTTGTTTAGTAAAGTCTTGTTTCTAAATGCCGTTTGTTTCCCTAGCTTGCGAGGCAGTATTTTTTCTCAAAAATCGACGCAAGATGGCATCTAACCTAACCTAACCTAACCTAACTTAACTTAACCTAACCTAACTTAACCTATATTGGCAAAACCTATGCTGAAAAAATAACTGCGCTTGCGAGTCTAGTTGCTTAAATTGGTCGCTGCAATTTCTTGCAACTTCTTGATAGTTGTCAGTTGAGTCATCACTCATTGTCTTCCCTGGCTTGTCTTCAATCTGTGCCGCAAAAACTATGGAGTTTTGAAAGTGTTTAATTTCATTGCATGTTGTTCCTTTTTTTAAGACAAGATGGCGGCGGCTATACCGGAGTCGTGGACAACATCAACAACAGGGCGCCAAAGACACTAGGCAACAGACGCGCGCCCCGGCGGCTGACGGGTTCTTGGCCAAGTTCTCGAGTGTCGCCGGGGCGCCCCCCGCAGCTGCTGACCCGACCGACCCCGAGGAACCTCCTGCAAAATGCTGGCAAAACCGCCTCGTAGTCGATCCCACCAAACCCTTCCACTACAGGGTGAGTTATTCTTCACCTCACTTTCTTATAGAAGGAAAAATCATGAAAAAAATTCTACCTAGGAAACTTGTTACGACCAGAAATCGAACCCGGCCCGCTTCGTGGGTACTTTATAATTCATATTTTAGAAAAAAAAAAGTCCTTTAAAGTAACATTAGAATATATCTCATATTTGTTTCATAAATTAAAGAGAAATGTCGTTTTTGAACAAAAGTAGATATGAAACAAAGAACGATATAAGCATCCCTTGGGCTGGAGAATGAGATCTCTGGTAGTTAAGGCTTTAGGTATAACTGTATTAAGGCCTTAAAAATATTAATTTTCCTATTTTAAAATAATATGTGGAAATAATTTATAGAACGCTGAATAAAAAATTCGGAAAATGAAGACTCTATACACATATCTTAATTTTAACATAATTAATTTTGTTATGAATCAACAATACTGGATATTCTGTGCCAGAAAAAAAGCGTAACTGGTAGACCTAGTTGTGACATAAAATATAATTAAAAATTAAGGATAAGCCCATAAGTATCCCATTTTGGCAAAAGGTTCCTTATAAAATTAATGTGATTGGATAAAAAAAGAGCGTCTCGGGCGCAAAATGTAATAAGCTGTTCACAACAAATGCCATACGTATGTACTTTAGTAACAAGGAAATTATCAAGATCTTCATGCTTAAACGTACCTTGTCACGTTCAGAAGGCATGTGTGCCTACAATTTATCTGCCTATATCAATTAAAATTACTCGATCTAAATAGATCCTTAAATTATGCAAACAAAATATACAAAAGGATATAAAGTAGGTAACAGTTGAACTATACAACTCTTGTATTGTGCCTAACATAATGCTTACGCTTATTGTTGAGTTATATACTTAGTTCTCTCAATCACTCATTTAGCTTCATTTTCAGGATTTTTTTTAACCTGTGAGGAAATCAGTAAATTTGTAAATTTGAAGTTTGAAGTTTGTTTGGGTATAATACTTTCCATGTAAGTAGGAAATTTTAAACTGATATGACCTTCTGTGGACTAATTCATACCACCAAAGCTGTTCAACAAGCAACACTCGCTTGGAACAACCTGACTATTGACTGGTGCCTTAACCTCCAACATTTCCCATCACTTTAAAGACACAGGACTCCACCGTATTTCGGATTCCACTAAAGATATAGGTCTCGGGTACTGTAAAAAGAATTTCAGTATTCGTTAAACACATATTACGAGATCGTCCTCTCTCATCTAGAGAATTTTTTAATGGGCTCACATTAGCCACGACAATAAAATTTGCCGAAATAAACAGAGCATAGGCCTATAAAATATAGTTTTGTATAGGAAATTCGACTTTTTTCTAAGAATCTATTTCGTATTTTTTTTATTTGTTTGTTATATTTTAGTGCACTGCAAACCAAATAGTATTTTATGTCCAATTCCATGTTTAAATAAAATCAGGTAAACGAACGTACCAAAGTGCCAGTATGCTTTTGTTTAATCAGTTATAATTGCAATTATGATATGCAGAAAATAAGTTTTTTATTGATTTCCGAGGTAAGCTCCAGATTTATTCATTAAGTAGAGCTTCAGGGAGAACAAAGGTCTAGTTTTTTAATCAGCTTTAAATCGTCCAGCATCAGCAAAACTACACAGATTTGTGATACCTTGACAATCGCACACTCACATAAAAATACAAAAAAGATATGTCAAACTGGCCGGCTACGGGAATTGAACCAGGAACAACCAGAATGTGAATCCAAGACGTTACCATCTCAGCTACCTCGCTCAATTTAACGATCTACTTTCATAAGCGTATGTGAAGGAATAATGTTATTTGTCATAGCTAACTGTATTGCAATTTCCAAAGCCGTATATTAATACTGTAAAACAATATGTTGTCATGATAACTAATTTGTATTTGATAAATGCTTTCTAATATATTACCATAAAATATGCACTAAATTGAGCTTTACTCCGGTACCGGTCAACCGATTTTGTCCAATATCAATAGGGTTCTTCCCATGGACGTTATAAATGCGTATACCAAGTTTCATGAAAATCCGATAAAGCGTATTTGAGTTATCACGCGTACAGACACACGGACAGACGTACAGACAATTTCCCTTCTCCACACAATCTCATAAAGTACCATACTGGCACTTAATAATACCATAAAATAGGCACTAAATTGGACTTTACTCCGGTACCGGTCTACCGATTTTGTCCAATATCAATAGGGTTCTTCCCATGGACGTTATAAATGCGTATACCAAGTTTCATGAAAATCCGATAAAGCGTATTTGAGTTATCGCGCGTACAGACACACGGACAGTCGGACAGACATTTTCCCTTCCCTACACAATCTCATAAAGTACCATACTGGCACTTAATAAAAATACAATAGAACACAATAATAAATGTATTCAAAGTGTAATAAAATAGTTGGTAAGATAGCATCTGTTCCTTTATCTCGAAACACACTGTGTCCCCTTCCTGCCACACACGAAATCGTCGCCATGGAAACCAGAACAAAAAAGTTAGTAGTTAACGAGCTACTCAATCCTTCTTTTTCCGGCTTACCTTCTTTCCGTGTGAAAGTTTTAAAAACAGTAAATAATCGGTGAACATAAATCAGAGGGAACTTAGAGTTTTTTAACGGCTCTTCCTCTCACGAAGTTATCGTTTTGGTTTGGAGTATTACGTAAATACCAAGCGAAATAATAGACGTTTCATTAACTGTCCTATTGACAGTTACTTCCCATACCAAGACCCTATGTCCTTTCAGATATAAACAAAATAAACAAAGTAGCAATCTGTTTTGGTAAATATTATTTTCTGGACTCCCTGTGAAAACATCTGTCCATTTATATTTTATGTGCTTCCAAGTTTTAAGAGGGAGCAATGTCTGTTTAAATTTTTCTGAGTTCTTCAACTTTCTATGTGACCATTTATATTCGTACATTCAATACCGACTCGTAGTGTAGCAACTACAGTATAATTGTTGATTTCACTGCTGTCATAGTCTTCCCACATTTGAAACAAAATGAAATAAATGGTGCAAAATATGTTGCACAAATTTTCTCGCATATACATGTTAAAATCTAGCACAGAAAAAAGTAAATCATAGATCAATTATTTTTAATACATTTTTATAACGTAACAGGTATCTAGAACGGAAGGCATATCAGGGCCGATCTTTATGCACAACGCTTTTACCATGAAATAATAATAATGTTGATGATGATGATGATGAAGATGATGATAATAATAATAATAATAATAATCATAATCATAATAATCAACGACGGATGGTGGATGTTTTGAGTGGGTGTACACGTCAGTCAATCAATTGTAGAGCTTTTAGCAAAAACAACCTTAGTCCAAAATTTTGAAAATTGAGTTTTCTGTGTCATTGGGTGCTACAACCTACTGGTCATTGTTTAAACTAGATGATATGGCAAAATCTGCCATAGTCCCTCAAATATAGGATTACAAAGTTTACCAACTTTAGAAAAAACAACCATTGTCCCTTCAGTTTTTTGCAAATACAGCCATTGTCCATTCAGTTTTTTGCAAATACCTAGTGAATTTGCTGATAGAAGTTGACTATCATGCAGAAATCTGTTTCTTAGAATCAGCTGTTTCATTGTTGTGTAAAGCATTGTCTCCTCTGATGATAACAGCAGTGGAATCGAGGATCCAGAAACATCCTAGCTCATACAATAGCTAATATTGATATTTTTTAATAACATTAATAGTGTGACGTGTAATTAAGAATTTGAATAACATTTTTCTTGTTTATTATTAGATTTTATATTTTTTCTTTGCGTTCTTAAACATTTCTTAAATGGTGGATTAAAATTTGTTGGCAAAAACAGCCATAGTCCATGTCTCTTCAGCTTTCAGGTCTGGTTTCAGGGCACTGAAGTTACATGTAAAGGAAAATTACTACATCAAAATATTTCTGTATATGTTTACTTAAATATACAATACATTTTAAATTCATGAAGTAATAACTGCCAAAGGGAGAAAGTTTTTTGCTTCTACTGAAAAATTTGGTTTTTGTTCTATGGTTGTTTTTGCTAAAAGCTCTTCAATTGTATTTGTCTAAGTAAACCATGCATTTGACAAAATTACCTGCCCATCACGAAAGAACTCTATTTGAGCAAAGAATGTATAGGTACAGAAGAAAACATTAAATGTTTTGAAAATCGTAATATTCTACGATACATATCTCTGAAACAGGTAGGCTACTGTGAAATCATCCGACATGACCAAGATCGCCAACTTTTCTTGTAGTATAGAAACTTGTATTTTACCAGTATATTTTCTTAATAAGATGAGTAAGCAATTCTATACAAGAATAAAATAATGCTTGTTTATTTTGTTCAGTTTAACGATTTGTTTCATCGAAGCGCCATACCAGTAGACTTTCACTTGGCTTCTTTTTATTGCCTCTCAGCGTTTCGACGCATAGGCCTAAACTTGTTTGAGAAATATCAACATTTGTCCTAGATTGTGCGTTCTCATCGATAGTTTCTTCCAGGCGTAAACACAGCTTTGTCCCTTCTCTTCATTGGCTTTTGTGTGTCTCTGATCCCTTTCAAAGTAGTGTCTTTCAAAGCATGTTTTTCTTCATTCTAAGAAAATAGCATTTATATGTGTCTGACATATCATAGCCTTCTTCAGGGAAATGTCGCGAACAAAGATCATTCCGAGAAGTTTTAATGAAATGCTTGCGATTTGTGCTCTTTAGCTATTCAGGATATCGTCATGGAAACGAATATTTATTAGGAAATATGTGAAACCCTATCTATATCTTGTTCCCATGCTTTGTTGGAATGACGCTATCGCCGGGAATCGGGCGGCATATCGCCTCGACAGTTTTTAGCTACCTACGCTATTTTCACCTCGTACCGAAGATTTAATACCCAAATGAAAGGAATAAATCAGTATTTAACTCACCTAGCTTAAAGTAGATGTTGAATATGCTGCTCTCTCTTAAAGATATGTTTCTGACACATGTATAAAATTTAAATGGACTTAATAGCGAATTTTTAAGTCCCTCTAATACTGACGTTTGAGAAACCCCAATTTCTTGAGGTAAACAGCTAAATGACTCAGCTCATGTATCTCAGCATAGAGAAACTTTAACCATTTACATGTTTGCGCTTTCCAGTTGATGCTAACTTCCCTAAATTACATAGAATTCTTGGTAAAAGGATTCGTGAATCACCCGTTATAGAGAGTAGGGGTGCTATTATTATTATTATTTATCATTTATTATCCAAACGTTTAACCTCATTTTACCATGAGGTATATTAAGGTTATAGTTATTTACAAACATAACATTAAAGCATAACATATGGATATTAATTAAAGTGCATGAGATGGCTAACGATATATTATGTTAATAGTTACTTACAAATATTATAACACATTCTTAAATTCTTAAGTAATATATGAATAGTACAAGAAATAGCTAACACTGTAGGCTTACAGTTATTTATAAAAATATATTGTATTGTTTGTATGTTTTGGTTGGAGGACAGCCTCTGTATTGAGGGAAAACTCAGAATGTATCTATGTATAAGACATTCCTAATGACTAAAGCATAATATTATTTACAATGCGAAAAATATGCATAATATGAAGTTATTTGCAAGATAATGCATTTCTAAATGCTAAAGTAATATACGACTATTTACAGTGTTTGAAATAGCTAACAATATTAGGTTATAACTCTGGCATCTACCAATAACTTCGAATGTGGGAGTAGATGATGCGATAGTCGGATGGTAGATCATGTTCCTCAAAGGGATGTAATTTATATTATATTGTGTAATGTTATATACTAGTACTAGTTGGTTGCCCGTCCTTCGTCTGGTTTGAAAAGAATTTTAGACGGTTTTTACTCTTGTCCCCGAAACACACTGAGGAATTAACCGTACTACGTTTTTAGTGCACTTGATGTTATTCCGGATTTTGAGAATTACGTATGTCTATATCTAATTCCATGCGAACCACTTTACTTGTTTATTTTTGCTCTATTATTTCAATATTTGACTTATGTGTATGCATGTTTCAAATATTTGATCAATAGCCAGAACAACGTTCTCTATTCGAGAAAATTAGTACGATCAATCCTGGTAACAGAGATTAGAATTAAATGCTTAAAAAGATTGTCCAACGCTCCAGCGAGTATTAGATTTCCACGAAGCTGTTAGCAGATAGGCATTCACAAACTTCGGAAGGAAGTCAGGCGCATTGAAAAGCTAAGTACGGTTACTTCCTTGTGAAGTTTCTTGGGTAAGGCTAAAACCATGTCTTTTCCGACATACGAAGGACTTATAACCTTAATTTTATTATATTAACCGTTAATTAATATATATATAATTAATTAAGTTAATAACATAATTAATTAATTCCTTATTAATAATATTAACCGTTAGTCAATATTAATAATAACATAAAAGTTGGAAATTGCGCGGTAAAAACCTCGTTGCTTTTAATGAAGGTTTATTGTCATGATAATTATTTTGATACAAAGTCGTGTAGAGTACAGTAACCAAATAGGTCTAACTACTTCTTTGCATGCTCCAAAACAAAATACGTCAAGGTGAAATGGAATTGACTTTTGGATGAAATTTGTAATTTCCTTTTTATTGTTGTATTTTATCCTCTGGACTTTCCTCTTCAAAATGTTGTATCACATATAACTTTACTATAATTCTATCCTTATTCTGGGAAGATTCATACTATGGCGCAGGGATGTTTTAATTTTGAAGCTTATTTCCCTTCTGTTTACATTTTCTATATAAAAGGTACATTTTCTCAGCGTCTACTTATCCTACAATCTTGAAATTTTCAGGATTTTTTTATTCAGGTGTCTTACATACACTTACAAAATATATTTTGAATTGGTTAATTTATGAAATATTTACAGGTCATGAGGTACTTAAAAATGTTGATAAAAATATATAGAAAAATCATATTTCTGTAAATAAGTATATTTTTGAAAAGTCCTTTTTTACGTACTGGCACATGGTATGTACCTAAAATCTGTAAATATCTAGTGCCTAGCTTTAGTATTTTTTTAGAAAAGGTACATTTTAACATTTTAAAGATAGCCCATTCCGTTTCCCCTTAAATGATTAGGAACTTGGGTTTACCAGTAGGCCATGAAATATTGATGTACATATATTATATTCTTAGTGTTGTGCTCACTATAACAGTTACTGAATTTTAATGACTGTGGTAATAGGTAAACTATCGAAGGTGAAGCGACTACTATAATCCCATAACCTTTCCAGGAATAAAAACTACGTTCATGCAGAAATTTAGCTCCATCAGTTTAGTAGTTTTCGCGACAAATGTGAACAAAGTAGATCCAGTACATTTTTACATAAGTATAATTATGATATGATAGTTCTGATGATAATGGTAATATTGAAAATGTATTTTTCCAGTGGCTCTTATTAGTATCAATGGCGGTGCTCTACAACTTTGTGTTTGTGATTGGTCGCTCCGTGTTTTGGGAGCTGAACAACGCTGCACCTGCTCTATGGTGGACCCTGGACTACACCTGTGATGCCATCTACCTCCTCGACACCCTCATCCACGCTCACGAAGGTGAGTACCCAAAAGAATATCTCAGTTAAAATCCTTCACCTAATTCGGTCATAACAGACTTTGTTTGTATCAAATGAAAACTGCAATTAACTTTTTCCCACTATTTTACTGGAGGAAGAATGTTTGCTTGTACATTATTTTTTCTACACAGTCCCCTCCCAGTTCAATGCACTTACGCTATCGGATAGGAAGTGCTTCGATACAGTGCGAGACAAATTATTTTGGTTGTCGCTGTAGCCACTCGTGCACCGCCGATTGGACGTCTTCACCAGACTTGAATTTCTGCCCTCCAGGATGCTCCTTTAATGGACCAAAGATGTGGAAATCTAATAGTGCAAAGCGAAGGAGATTGCTGAGTACAGGTGTTTTGCTTCCACGTGACAACACCCGTCCTCATGCTGCTCGTGCAGCCATAAATAACCATCGACGACATACGCATCAAGTGCCGCCCACATCCAATATACTCGACAGATTTGGTACCATCAGGTTTCCACATCTTTGGTCCATTAGGAGCACTTTGGAGGGCAGAAATTCAAGTCTGATGAAGACGTCCAATCGGCGGTGCACGAGTGGCTACAGCATCAACCAAAATTATTTTCTCACGCGGTATCGAAACACTTCCAATCCGATGGCGTAAGTGCATTGAACTGGGAGGGGACTATGGAGAAAAATAATGTGCAAGCAAACATTCTTCCTCCAGTAAAATAGTGGGAAAAAATTAATTGCAGTTTCATTTGATTCTCCCTCGTATATTTTCGTAATAATGACCAATACAGCTCTTCTCACCTCCGTTCAAAGAGATTTTAAATTATGGACAATAGTGTCAGTTCTCTAAATTCCATTGAAAACCTCACCGAAGAATTTAATGCAAACCGATGCGGCGACGGCTTGTAAAGTTTGGCAGAAATCTGCCAACAATTTAGTCACTTACGTTGTACAACTTACGTCATCATGGTAAAGTGCAAGTATCAGGATCTTATAGGTTAGTTTCTACTCTGATGTAGCTAAATCACACGTAGTCGTTGGGCTGGTGAAGCATAATGAACCATCCTTTGGTTGAGTTGAGTTATGCCTTTGGTCTTTGGTTGAGACGAAAGATGTTTGCAAACATATTATTTGTTGCTTTTAAGGTATTAGAACCTAAAAATCTGGCTTTTGATAATAATCATAATCGTAATCGTAAACATCATTATAATCGTAAACATCATTATCATCGTAAACATCATATCATCATCTTCTTCTTCTAGTTTTCATTTCGAAGGATTAAGCCTATTGGTTTTTCCCGATCGTAAGCAGTTGATCATAGTAATTCCTGCGTTTTCTTTTTTCTTTTGCCTTCCTAGGTGCGTATTACATGTTGAATGCGTGGGTTACCAACCGTATTATCACTTGTCTTGTCTTTATTCACTTGTCTTCATATAACCTGAAATTAAATTAAATTATATTCATATTCATATTCGTCACGTACAGAGAATAAAGTGGATTTTTTATTGCACATTATCGCAGGAAGTACCACATGTAGTTTTATTATGGACATAATTTCTTCAGCCCATATGTTCCAATTTTATCTTCCTCAAATACAAATTCTCTTCCTCTAGTTTTGTTTTTATTTTTTCTTATTTTCTACTTTATATTTCTTATTTCTTTTATATCTTTTTATTTCTAGTTTACTTCTTCAACACTCCTTTTTTCGTCGTTAAACTATTTCTGTTTCTTTTAATCCTTTTGTAAGGTGTATTTTCCTTATCTACTTATATGATTCATGGACTGATACTCCACATTCTTTTAATCCTTCTTATTCTTTTTCTCCCTTTCTTTAAATAATTCTTATCCTCCAGATTTGCTTCTCTTTTCTAACACAGCGGGCTTAATAAGACTTGAAGAAGATACAATAGTCAGATACCTACTATATTAAATATAGAGGTAGCTTCAAAATTATGACTACGTTATTTAATACATGTAGCCTATAAATAAAGTGTAGTATGGTTTATTATCATTCACAACTTATTACAAGACATTCGGTTACATTCCTCCTTATCCGAGGTGTACATTGCTTTAGATTATCAGCAAAAAAGTCAAAATTGGTAGTGTTAAAACAAAATGGTAAGTGACTTTATAAACACCCTGTAAGGTTTATTTTCATTCATAACTAATTGAATGACATTCGGTTATATTGCTGCTTATCTGCTGGTGTCTATTATATTACAAAATCAACTTATGTGAGAAAATACAACTCTAAATATAATGGTCAACAACGAAACTTATAAAAGCATGTAGTGTGACAATCATAAATGATTTAACTGTAACTTGCATAGATATTATAATCTATTAACTTATCTCCTCTATTTTTCTAAGTATTGTTTTCTTATCAAAAATAACATTTTGCCTAAGTTTTAAAAATTGATTACGTTTATTGTGTTGCAACTTTTTAAAATCGCTGCGTTAGTATTTAATTTTAATAATTTCTAGTCAATAAACATTTCCCTCCATTTCTTTGTTGCTGCACATTCAAGTAGAGCGTGTTTCGCATTTCTTTTGAATTACAGAGTAGACACATTCCTTTCTCAATATTTTTTCTTAAATTCCTCAACGACCAGCTGCCCATACATCCCCATTCTCTCTACTCTATTATTAATGAATACATAAGCTTCTACCCCTCTATTTGCTTTTACTTTTCTATAAAAAAAACAATGAATTAAATCTACCTAACTCGCTTAGTATTTCCTGGTTGGACACGTCGTTACATCTATTCTTTATTAAGTGCCAGTATGGTACTTTATGAGATTGTGTGGTGGACGAAAAAATGTCTGTCCGTCTGTCTGTCCGTCTGTCCGTCTGTCCGTCTGTCCGTCTGTCCGTGTGTCTGTACGCACCATAACTCAAATACGCTTTTTCGGATTTTCATGAAACTTGGAAAACACATTTATAATGTCCATGGGAAGAACCCTATTGATATTGAACCAAATCGGTTCACCGGTACCGGAGTAATGCCCAATTTAGTGCCTATTTTAATAGATTATGGCGCCTTTCTAATAGAAAGGCGCCATCGCTCAAATACGCTGTATCGGATTTCCATGAAACTTGGTATACCAATTTATGACGTCCATGAGAAGTGCCCTATTGAATTTGAACCTAATCTGTTGACCCGTACCGGAGTAAAACCCAATTTAGTGTATATTTTAAAGACGCGGTAACTCAAACACGCTTTACCGGATTTTTATGAAACTTGGTATACACATTTATAATGTCCATGGGAAGACGTCTATTCATAATGGATAAAATCGGTTTACCTGTTTCGGAGTAATGCTCAATTGAGTGCCTATTTTATGGTAATATACGTATTCGAAAGAATTTATAAAAAAAATGAAAATCAGTTATCTTGACAACATAGCCTATTGTTTTACTGTTATCTTTAAAGGCCTTGGAAATTAAAATACAGGTAGCTATGACAAAAAACATATTGATTTACATGCGCTTATCCAACTAGACCGTTAAAATGACCCAGGTGGCCGAGATGGTAGACCTTTCTTCTTCCGTAAGCCCTGCTTAATGAATAAATCTGGAGCTTAACTTGGAAATCAATTAAAAAAAAACCATATTCTGCATATCATAATTGCAGTCATAACTGTTTAAACAAAAACATACTGGCACTTTGTTACATCAGTTTACCTGATTTTATTAATTTACATAATATCTTTATATCCATAGAACCCAATCCTTGCCAAATACATGTTAAACCTAATAAATTTATTTCCTTTTCTAATTTTACTCATCAATTATTTACAATTTTCGAATTTTGTAAGTATTTGATACATTCTTTTCTAAACTTTTCCTTGTTTTCCTCACTGTACATAATATGGTATACAAATGTTATCTCACCGAAAAGTCACCTATAATTGACTCCCCACCTCTATAGCCTATATAGGGTATTATATCACACTGTAATGAATGCGTAAAGTTACCATTTTAAATAGAATAAATTATAAGTAAATTTACTCACTGCTAAATAATGCAACATTCAATGTACCACCTTTATTCAACCCAAAATTAGTACGTTATTTTCTTTTTCGAGATACTAATACCTAGTAAAAGAAAATGAACAATTAATTAAACAGATAATCCTATCTAGAGAACACCCAGTTTTGATACTTCATGACTTGTCAAATAGATAAATAAATAAATAAATAAATAAATGGATTGACTTTCTTGGTCTTCGTCAGTTTGGCAATCATAAAATGTGGAACCTAATTACTTGCATACTATTTTATTAGTTTAGTTTCTCTGCCTTGCAATGAAAAGTTACTTGTAAACCCATGCATAGTACAGTATACCTCCCGGGGTACTCCATATTTCATATATTATTTCTTATATTGCTTCTTTCATTGGATCTTATTTTTTTGCACTGTTCTGCAGAAATATTTTAATACTTTCTTGATTTTAAGAAACTTTTATTGGGATTTCCAGGTGGAGCATAAAATTGTAATAACTGCCTTTCTACAATGAAATTTTAAACCCGGCACTGCTCTGATAGATGCTCAAGAGGCTGGACGATTCATTTATCGTAATATTGCAGTTTGAAGGGTGATGGCCATTTGTACATCAGTCTTAATGGAATTCACACCTTCAAATGACAATATTTCGATTAACAGACTCGTCCAGGCTACTGAGCATCTATCAGAGCTACGTCAGGTTTAAAGAAAATTACAGTCAACCCTTGATATAGTGCCACCATCTGTTCTCTAACATATTATTGGTACAAAGCGAGGGTGGCACTAAAACGAAAGGGCATAATATAGTGCTGTGTTAACTTACTGTACTGTATTATGAAAGAAAAATTAAATAAAAGGCAAACAGAGAAATTTAGCACAAAATAAAATACTGTACAGTAACTCAATTTATTACATTATATGTCCAGAGCTACAGTACACAAAGGAGTTGAAGATCATGTGGGTCCATGTAAGTGATTAACTATAACTGAGTAACTGTAGTGCAGTGTTTTAGCAGATGAATGGACGCTGGACTAAAAGAAGTGAAAGCTTGAAATGTATCATTGTATGAAGGGCTCTTTCTACCTCCTCAACCCTCACGCAGGCTGTCTGTCCGACTTCTTAGCATAGCTTCCTCACTCCACCGCACTACATTTACAATATTAGTAGAAGGGGGACACCCACTTCTTGGAAATTCAGTACAGTATGTTTCTTCAATAATTTTCTTAACATTCACGCCAGTTATAAAAGAATTCTGCAACTGAAAAAATCACTGCAAGCCATATTTTATAAAAATCTTGTCTTATATTCACTGGCACTAAATGAATTGGCACAATAACGAGGTGTATTATGTATTTTATATGGGAGAAGATCAGTTCACTTTCATTTATTGGCACAGTGCGAGGGTGGCACTGTAAAAAGGGGCATTATATCGAGGGTTGACTGTACTATAAGTGAGGAGCGACTTTCTCTATATGCGGATAACTGAGCCCAGACTAGCGTGAATTCATTTATTATTTTAGTTCGAACTCAGGAGAAAGGAATGGAAGAGAATATCGAATCACACGTACTTGGCATAGCTGCCAGTTCATGTCCATTGGAAGATAGCATCTTCACACGCCCCCTCTCTCTTAATTATATGCGCACTCGCTCTGCATACACGATTAATTCCATGCTGCAGCTCCGGGTTCAAGCACCGGGTTCATTCAGCTGGAGTGGCCCGGTTATAAGGGCTCATTGCATACTAGATAACACTTGTGACTTAAATGGAATAGTTATTACAAGTGATCTGGGAGTGACCAATCGCAAGCTTTCATTACAATATTAACCCCCAATAGTTCCGAAAGCCCATGGCGGACTGCAAAGAAAACAGCATAACAGTTAGGCCCATAGATTATTTTTGTTCCTTATTCAGTAATTCTACATTAAATTTAAATTGTTCTTCCAGTTTCTTTTCCTTAATTGAAGCTTTTACTTTTATAAGCGTCTAAGTGTCATAATCATGGTTTTTCAGCTGATAATTTTAAATTGGACCACATTCTGCAGAAAGGAGCCAATCCACATGATTTTTAAACTAAAAATTAAGCATTTAAAGTTTAAAAAAAAAAGGATCTTTTCATTGTGTTTTTGTTTGCTCGATAGATGGCATACAAATGGAAGCGGAGGTTTGGTTAGTTTGCACAACATTGGTATATAGTTCAGTAGCAATAAATTAGTATCTAATCCGGTTTTTTTAAATTTGAGGGTTGGTTCCTTTCTGCGGCATGTGGTCCAATTGATCTATGTACCCAGACCAATGCATTTCAGAAGGGTCGAAGATCCAGGAAAAGTCACGTTAGTTGCAATAAATTCCAAGATATAGCGCCATGTGGCTTTATGTCTCGTTTTCTGCGCAATCATGATTAGACCCTTATAAATGTAAACGCTTCAATTGTATTAAAAATATTAGATAAATAACAGTAGAGTCCCGTTAATCCGGATCCCGCTTGTCCGGATATCCGGTTACTCCGGAATTTACTCATTTTCGACGTTCTCTTACGATGAAAAAGTACTGAACAATCAATAAATTTGTAATTTCAGTCACAAAGGATTTGTTTTGTTAATCCTACGTCAGTTCTAGGCTAAAAACCTAGGTCAGGTGGTGGATTTTTCATTGATAACTGTCTACAAATTTAGGAAACCAAAAATGACCCAGTATATTTTTAAACACAAAAGTGAATTTCAACACATAATTGAACACTATTTTTACATAAACACAGTAGTATTAAAACTAAAATTAAGTTCTAGAAAAAGTTATGTTTATGGGAAAAAACATCAATTTTAATAGTTTTACCCTTCTAAAAATAGTACTACAATACAGTAAGTGTACTTTAAGGCAAATTCCGTTAAATCCGGATTATCGGTAATCCAGACAGGGCCCGATCCCAACTAGTCCTGATTAGCGGGACTCCACTGTACCGCATCCCATAGGATACATTATAAATTCAAGGGCTGAAGTTGTAGCCAGAACATTCATTATGTAAAATGAATTTCTTTTCGTATTATTTTAATAATATTGAAATAAACACTCTTAAAATATGTGATGTTTACTCACGAAAGCGATCTTGATTCATGTACAGTATCTTATTTTAACGTACATGACCTAACGCTCCAGGACTGCTAGGCAGTATTGTATTTGTTTCTCCATTATGTATTGAGATACTTTGAACCCTAAAGGGTAATGTTCTACCTATCAAACCACCCCAATTGAAGGACTTGCCACAGTGAAAGGAGAAATATATTAAAGGTATCACTTTCAAAAGTAAAATTACTTATTAAGCTTTATACAAATTCAGATTAAACAAATGATACAGTCGAAATATCTTCCTTCGCGCGCAAAACTTAACTAAACAAACGTAGCCTATTAAACAAAATGGTATCTTAAGGTGAGAGGAGTGTTTATCATTAATATACGTAGGAACCTGATATTTTGGTGAAGTAAAACGGTTGATTTAGGTTTTAATTTCCTTTTAGTTCGGTGGATGTTTTGCGAAATAAATTATTGTATAGACTCTTACATTTGACGTTTATTTATACCTACATACTCAAATATAGCGCACAGAACTACAACCAAAATTATTATAAAACATCATTTAGCAATAAAAATTAATTTTAATTCCATTGTTGAAAGATAAAACATAATTAATTACAGTATGCCTTTCGTAGGGATTTTTTAAGTTTTGGATCATTCTACCTGTGATATTTCAGTTTTGTTGTATGCCTCAATTTCTCCACGTGGCAGCCTCATATGAAGGAAATTTTGTTAATAAGAACAGTCATTTGTAGTTGGTTGGTAGCCTATATGGTTATTTAACGACGGGATGCACTGCAAGTTAGGCCTGTGACCGACGCCGGTGTGCCGGAATTTTGTCCCACAGTAGTTCTTTTAAATGCCAGTAAATAGGCATGTCATATTTATGCACACATAAATGGTCATCTACCTAGGAAGACATCGAACCCGCAACCTTGGGCAGAGAAAGCCGGCGCGATACTAACTGCGCCACCCAGGCCGACACAGTCATTTTTAAACTGAAGAGTTAGGGTACGCGCAAGACGGAACCGGGATGGTCGCATGCCGCAGGCCGCATGAAGAATGAAGTCATGTCTTCTTACGAGGGTGAACAAGACGCCGCTTGGATGGTCTCTTGCCAGCCATCTGGTCAGGTCGCAGTTTGCTGGTAGAATGCTAGCCCTCTTTTAGGTAGATTTCGAAGAAAAATCTACCTAATGCAATGGATACCACTTCATGATTTTCGAAAAATTCTTTCATATCGTTACGTTTCATGCTCCCCTAAGTACGAAACCACCGCCCGTTCCAAAAAAAATTGTGATATTTATATATATATTTATATCTTTACACGATAGCGGCCGTAATTTTGAAGATATTTGAACCAAATTTTAATATGTTATTTCTAGGCCCAATAGTTCGGACAAGTTCGTTAATGAGCAAAATTGGCCCAAGGGGGTGGTCGGGGAGGGGGTTGAAATTTTTAAAAATGTATATCTCGGCCCCTATGAAGTATAGAGGGAAACTTTGTTTGAATAAATTAGAGTACTCGCTACGGAGTTCACAGTGACACCAACGATTCGGGGGTTCGAGTGAGGGTGGGGGTGGGGTGGGGGATGAAAATTCGAAACTTTTGAAACCACGTGTTGTGGGGTATCGTTGAAAAGCTCTTGATGAGTACTCTACAAATCAATAAATAGTTTCTTTATAGCTCTCATATGACGCGAGATTTTAATGTTTGAAAATAATAACACTTAAAAGAATTATTATAATATCATAATTTTGTCTTGTTTAGCGGCTTTGCTAATTTTATTCATTGTTGATCTTGCGCACGGCCTCCCAGAATATTATATCCTATTCTTGTTGTCAAAACAAATGACTGTAGGCTCTTCCTCTTTACTGCAGGTTTGCCATGCCAAGGCTAAAAAAGAAGAGTGCTGCGCAGCGATAATAAATTAAACCAAAAGCACTTTGAAATCTACCTCAGCCTGTAGGCCTGCCTAAAGGGATTTTTTTTCATGCGACCGGCCGCTAAGCGTGTAGTTTAGATTCAGGCGTTCCACGTGTGCATTTTGCAATCGCTCCACAAACAAAGGACTGTTTATAAAATACAACCTTTGTAATAAGCTCAGACCACCAAAATAAATACTGTTACTACTCAATGAAGGGGTTGTAGAGATCAGTCATGGCTACAGTTACTCACTTGTTTATATTCAGTATTTTTGTATAATTTATAGTAACCTAAGAATTTTATATTATGTTAATTTTCGTGTTGCGGGGTTAAGTGTGTTCGTTTTATTGTCTTCTTGTGCTCTGAAGATTGAATACAACGGTCGGACCAACTCAAGAAAACAATAATAATAATAATAATAATAATAATAATAATAATAATGTTTCTAACCATACATTGGTTCTCCATCTCAAACCGATTAAAAAAATATTCCCGGCTACAAAAACTATTTTTTTGCCGAAAAAAGTTTTTACTCCATTTTTTTGGCGAACTTTCTGTCCTAGCACCTAAAGTATTGGGTTTACAACAAAAACTTTTAGAACAAAAGCTGTGGAGCATTTAATTTACTATAAAATACATATTCAATTTAGAAACTCTGTGAGACAGTGAAATACTCTTGTGACATATTTAACTAATGTGACATATGTGTTAGCTTCCTGTAATGATTTTGAATTCATAAACTCATTCCCATTGTCTTCTGTGTCTTCAAAACCTTATGAATGAGAATATAATAACAAAGAAATAAAAATAAAATGGAGATAATTCCGAAACTTAATCCATAACATGCGACCTGCCAGCTAGCGACCACGGTAATTGTATATTATGTTAATTTTCGTGTTGCGGGGTTAAGTGTGTTCGTTTTATTGTTTTCTTTTACTCTGAAGACTGAATACAATGGTCACACCAACTCAAGAAAACAATAATAATATTAATAATAATAATAATAATAATAATAATAATAATAATAATAATAATAATAATAATAATAATAATAATAATAATAATAATAATAATAATAATAATAATAATAATAATGTTTCTATCCATACATTGGTTCTCCATCTCAAACCGTTTAAAAAATGTATATTCCCTGCCAAAAATTTACTTTTTTTGCCGAAAAAATTTTTACGCCACTTTTCGGCGAACTCTGTACATTAGCACTTCAAGTATTGGGTTTACAACGAAAACGTTTAGAAGAAAAGTTGTAGAGCATTAAATTTACTATAAAATACACATTCAATTTAGTAACTCTGTGAAACAGTGAAATACTCTTGTGACATATTTTACATGTAACTAATTTTGATGAAGCTTCCTGTAATGAGTTTAAATTCATAAACTCATTCCTATTATCTTCTGTGTCTTCAAAACCTTATGAATGAGAATATAATAACAAAGAAATGAAAATAAAAAAGGAGATAATTCAGAAACTTAATCCATAACATGCGACCTGCCAGTTATAGCGACCAGGCTGCGTCTTGCGCATACACACTTCATGCCCGGCGCCTGGCTCAACAGCGTAGCGACCAGGAAGGGGACCAACCAAGCTGCGTCTTGTTCGTACCCTTAGCCACATTAAGTTTCTGTAAGATTTAACTTTTCTTAAGTAACAGGGAAAGAATAAGAAGAAAACATGTTACTAAGAGAATGAAAAATAAATCGCAAACACTAACAATATTACAACCATAAATCACATTTTCGTGCACTTTTCTCAACACTTGTGTTGGAGTGGGCGTATTTCGTGCTTATTGACACATTTGTTTGTTTATTTATTTTTTTGTTTGTTACACTGCAAGTGGGTCAACAACCCAGTGGCAGTGTTGCAATTAGTACCAGCCATACATATATAGACCTACATACAATGACACACTGTACATACATTAAATATCACAACAAGCTATCTGCATACAAATATCCTACCAATATAAATATTAATAATTTTTAAAAAAACTCTGTCCATTCAAAACTATACCATATAAAAATATTTACCAACTAACTACATAATATTATACATTCTTATCACATACCCTATTCACTTGAAATTCAACAAAATTCGTTATATTTCGTGGATATAATTTGCCTCATAGTGATATTTTAAACATTTATAAAGGTACAAAAAAGGGATGCGTGAGAGCAGCGGGCCCGGGTTCAAATCCTGGTCGGGAGACAAGTTACCTAGGTGGGGTTTTTTCCGGGGTTTTTCCTCACCTTTGAGATAAATGTCAAGTAACTTTAGGCCCTTGTGGTCCCCGGATATCATCTGGCCGTCATTATCATCTTCATCCCATCCCCTTGTACAGAGTGAATGTGTGTGTGAATGGTGTGTCTTGTCCTATGTGTTCGTGTTGTCTCGGAGGTGGCCCTGGCATTGGGCTGATCACTCATCCGGGAGGCCCTCCATGTCCTTGTCTGGTCAAAAAAGTATGTATGTTATCCATAGGTAATCAATCCCTCTCCCGACAGGTCGCGGCCCTGTAAGGCCCGGGCGGCGTGGGTCGCTTAAAAGTCCCTAAAAGGGAGGGGTGAAACTAAGGTAAAGAAAGAAAGAAAGGAAGAAAGAAAGAAAGAAAGAAAGAAAGAAAGAAAGAATAAAGCTACAAATAGCCAAGGAAAGCTCTTTTGTAACATTTCGAGCTTCTCGTTGTTACTAAAAAATATGACATTTTAGGTTCAAAACGTTCACCTATCGCAGCTTTGAAACTTGGCAAAAGGAAAATGCTTCTTCGGACTTGAAATAAAATAATAAAAGGGCTTACTGCTTCATGCAGGTCTACAGACATGTTGATATTTGCAGTGCGAGTGAAATTGAGAGCAGAGGTTTTCTCTCCTGGTATGTTCACTCAATCCATTATACCAGGCAAAACATATAAGCTAGACAAATGGGGTGGTTTCAGATAACATTATTGATGTTCACTAGTGCGCCCCGAGACAGTCAGCTTTTTCACTGTCATCACAGCACATTTATCCGATGACCCGTAAACACCAGATCTGGGTTCATACTTAAAGTCTTTATTTTACCGCTTGATGTATGAATTATTATTTACAAACAATAGAGGGAGACAAAAGCAAAGCTCATTAACTTACTGAAGAATAAAATTGTATAATACCATCCCGTTCTTCGTAAAGATCAGCGTAAAGTTTTATAAAAGGGGTGCGCATCAAATAATTTAAGGAGGTAAATAGGGAAGACTTTGTTTAAGTATTTTTAACAGCTAGATCGATAAAACCGACCGCGGCGTTGCAGAGGCAGCGTTCCCGTATCTGAATCTTCATGTCGCGGGTTTAAACCCGGTAACGATCCATGGATGTTTCATGGCGTAAAAATAATGGGCACAGAGCCCTCCGAGAGGAACTATAAACCGTGAGTCTCGAGTCGTAGATTTACGGCACGTTAAAGAACTTCAAACCTAAATTAGGGACCAAATTTTCTGGTCCTTTCACGTCCAGTAATGCCTTAGTTTCCTGTGACTGGCTGTCTAGGCGATGGGATTACCATCTGCCCTTCTGCCCTGTCCAGGACAATAAGCTTAATTAAATTAGTCTTCAATAATGAAAGCTCCGTTCGGAGGCCCCTGTAGTCCGGTCCGAGAAGTGATGGGATAGCCTATGTATGAATGGATGATGAGATTGGGAAAGTCTTTGAATGAACGCTTATCTACTGTCATTTCCGCTCAGTTCAGTGGCAAGAGTTAGTCATTGTAAGCTAATATGAAAAATAAAAAATTCTCATGAGTATATGTAAATAAAATTGTTAGACATTACTCTCTTCGAAAAACTTCTCAACATCTGAACTATTTGAGAGAGAGAAATTCACGTCTTTCTTTCTCGATCACTCTCCCAATTACAACCAAGCAGCTGCAATAAATTAACAAAAGTTTACCCTCCTAGGAATATTTTAATCCTTATTATTAGCCTTAATCTTAACTTACTAAGTTATTAGCCTGGACGTTACTAGCACAGCTATTTGCTAATCAGTTGCTCTGCTGGATATTGTAATATGTTAATCTAAACCCGACTGGTGTTGCGGTTACCACGATGCGCCTACAAGACATGTACAGTATTCTGAACTTCTTGTTGACTTCCATTCACCCTACATGAATAAAGGTCTTGTTTTCATTTTCACTATAATAAGTATGCCGATACGGCGTAAGTACATTTCACAAGAATATTGTTGGTTATTTAAACCAGTGTGTAGCTTTAGGTTAAACAGACTGTCAAACTCTACAAATACTTTTCGATTATATATCGATTATTTTCGATTATATGGGGCAGAAAAGTTAAATATGGAAATGTCTCTCCAAAAATATAGTTCACTAAAGAATCAGGACAGCAATTATTGTTTAACATATTATTACATAATTTTTTCAAAATTCCGATAGAATGAATGTTTAACGAGATATGTAGTTTCTGGTCCAATATTATTGATTTAGAAATCATGCTTTCGTATCTATTGCTTTAATCTTACGATTGCAGTGGATATTTTGAAGTAGCTTTTCAAAACCTAATAATGATATTTTAAGATGGGCACCGAAAAACAGTTGAGTAATGTTCCAAAACGACTTAATGAAATGCCTATGAGATCTATCAAATTAATTAAGAGGAAAGGTCAATAATTTTTGTCGAAATTTATATGGGTACGGCCTCCTTCCCACCACACCTGACTAATCCTGCGATTAGACAGCCGTTTACGTTTGTAAAAAAATAATAATACACTTTTTTGTAATGAATTACGCACTGTAGTTGTAGCGCGCAGACAGCTGACAGCTATTATTTATTGATTTTCTCTTACACTGCTGCCAACATGAAAACGCTTTCCACCCACCAAATATAACGACTTTTGCATTTACTGTGAGAAATTTCGCATTTAAAAAAGGCGTGTGAATTTTAAAATTATAATTTTTTATCACACTAAGTCTATTTAATAATCATATGCAAATATTTGTAACTACGTAATTTGGTAAATACGTGGGCTTCCAAATTAAGAAAGGGATTAGAAACAATTGGGATGGGATACGTTTGGATGGATGGGCAGGGAAATAGGAGAAGTGTGTGGAGGAAGGTTAAGAACCGTTTGAAGGATATTGATAGACAACAGACAAATGCACAATGTCAGACTATGGTTTCACTTGAATTACAATCGCGGTTAAAATTGGAGTGGGGGAAAGAGCAATACATAGGAAAAGGATCTAAAGTCAGTAAACTAGGCCTCGCTTGGATTAGACTAGGTGCGTGGAGAATGATTAAGATCACAGATGAAAACGGAATGAGAGTTTGTCCATTATGTAAGGGGGAAGAATCATGGTTTCATATTTTGGCGAATTGTGAAGGTTTGGAAAATTGGAGGGAAAAATACTTACCATTATCTTTTATGGAATCAAATAGGGAGCAACGGAAATGTTTGGAGTTACTAACGGGAAAAAACGTTGAGGAAGGCATTGGGAAGTATTTAATGAAAGCGAGACAGCTCAGGTTTGAAAAAGCGACAAATTGGAGAGCGGGTGTGGAGGGTGAGGAATAGATTTACTTTGTTTGTGTTATTTTGTATTTATATTATTTGTTCTTTTTTGTGTGTGTGTGTGTTTTTGCGTAAGCATGTACGGTCCATGCGGACCCGTGCGATTGTTTGCATTGGAATTTGTAAAAAGTTAATTATTGTAATAAACACTTACTTACTTACTTACTTATTTGTAACTAAATGAGTGTTTTCCATGTGACGGATACCAAAGTTTGTACCAATGGAGTGTCATAAAGGCTTTATCGCACTAGTGCGGTAATGTGCACCTTTTACTTCGTATGCCTTGTGGTAGAAGTTCAACTTTTAATTATTTAGAATTCTGCAATATAGAATGGGGAGTGCTAAGTAGATTAGAAGTTCTGTTTAGAACTGCTCACAGTGTCTATGAACGGTGCGAATGATTACTCAGGATGACCAGCACGTCCAACGTGACATTGGCATTCCGTGTGAACAGGTGATTAATAACTTTATTACGTGACATGACACGCACTGCTTTATGATTACTAATTATATAGACTCCTCCTGGTGTAGCTTTTGTTAACTGCGGTGATTTTGTTCAGCCTGTTTCCTTACGGAGACTATTTAGCTTACATGTCTTTCTTCTGATTTGGACCAATAACATAAAGAATGAGTCTGAATTCAGCTAACCACAGACCTGATTTGTTGAATTTATCGAAATTTGCTTATCACCTCCAATGAAAGTGATAAAGACATGAATTCTTTTCTTTATATTCTAGTCAGGTCAGAGACTCTCTAAGCAGTGATTCTCTAGGCACCATTGCCACGGTACATTATGATTTATTCTGGAAATAAAGTGAATATTAATATTACATCTATTCAGGAATCAGCTTTATGATATTTTACGAGAAATGTGTTCCATAGTTCAGCAACGTTGGCATTTGATAATATTGTAATTATCTCCTGCAAACATTATAAACTAGAGCATTAATGTACACTGGTGAAATGCTAGTGAAAGGAAAGCCGTTGAGAGGTGGGAGATGAATTCAGAGAGACAAATTATCATTCCTCTCCTTTTCGATGATTGACTCGTCCAGGCAGCTGAGCATCTTACATCTGTTCCTATGTGCGTAATATCCTAATAGTATTAATTAATAAAAGACTTTCAATATTATCTTACTTAAGAGCTTAACGTGATAAGTGAAATAACTGTTGAAAGATATTTAACAATGTATTTAGAGATATCAACAGTCGAAAGTCTGAGTCGCAGTATAAGCAGAAAATATTTTGAAGTGTCAAAGGTTAGGGAACATATATGACTGTACATGACTGTATGCGGGACGTTTTGACTGGGAGAATGGCAAGGCTAACGACCCTGGAAAAGAATTTATCCACCCCGCAGAGTAAGTGATACATATTCTGGCAGCTTGCACGATAAATAAATTTGTAGCAATGGGATACTTGTCCTTCTGTTTTCTGGTATTCGGGAGATGAACAAATGCCTGCTCAGAAATAAATGTGAACGAAATATCTAACATACCTGCGATTTTATATCTCAGAACAATTCAGATATTTCAATGATTTTTTTTTAGCTCAACAGTTAACTTGATTTCATTTACTTTCGGGTCTTGACCCGCACGTTCTCCCTCATTCTTTCACCCTGTGTTCCTCTCCTTTCTTCCTTCCGTGGATGTCGAGTACGAGATCAAATATTTACTCGGAATCTCTTAATGTCAGTATCACCAATATTGATCTTTGCCTGGTAGTGTTTCAAATTTGCGTCAGTCTGGAACTTCTTCTTCTTGTAATAATTTTTTATTAGATTTAAGTAATTTAGCTATGGGTCTCTAAAGGTTAATATACTTCACGATAGGTCCTGGACCCAAAAAAAGTGAGATCGACTCACTTATTTCATGCAACCGAGGACTCCGTGCAAGAACGTTATTAATTTGACCATTGGTTCCCAACCCTTTGTTCTGCGGATCCCTGGAGGTCCTTGGGAGCCAATAAAGCTGTCTTCAGAAGAATTTTCCTTCTTAAATGTTCTCATTTAATGTTTAACAGAAACAACATTCTGTGGTTTCATGAATATATCTAGATCTTAGAATGTGGTTTTTCATAGTCCTTGTGTCCTGGTAAGGTATTTTGTCTGGCACCGTTCTTATATTTTTGTATATTTCGGTTTCATGATGGGTAACTAAAATCGGGTTCGAATTGTTTTCTCAACGCTTGATGCCATATTTCGCCCAAATTGCGAATCCAACTTTCTCTTTTCTAAAATATATTTCCAGAAGTAGGTTAGCCTATATTGATATTAGGCCTACGTTGTGTCAGAAAATGTAATGATCTAAGAGGTCACATGTTTAAATCCCGTGGCCGGTCAATTTTACATGGTTTTTTTCATGGTTTCACCAGACATAAAGGCAAATGCCGAATTGGATATTTATATACCATGAATCATCCTCCATTATTACTCCATCAGTACTCCATAAATATACACCAATAATGGAAACAATTGACAATCAATAGTTCCATGGCCTACCCTACTGTATAGACACACATCCGTAACTCCTGATATGGCCTCGCTGCTAAAAGGAGTATAAACACAGCTGATTTTTAAAAAATGCTCTGAATCAATAAAATATTTTATGGGAGTTCCCCACAACAAAAGAAGTATTTCAAGGGAGCCGTTACGCTTGAAAGGTAGAGAACCCTGCAGCCGCCTAGGGTGGGAAATTTTTAGGAACATTTAGGAGCGGCAATATTTAAATAAAAAACTGATATTTCCAAGAAACATTAAAATGTTAAAAGGACAGCAAATTACAGAAGTAAATTCAGTATATTATGTCAGTCTATTTATTAACTTCGTTGAAAACATAAACTTGCACCTGCCAGCTGAAAATGCTTATATTTTTTGTAGTTTCTTGTTTGTTTAATGTAAATATAAAAAGTTAATATATAAATATATATATATATATATATATATATATATAAACTTTTCAATTGAATTTATTTTTGTCTAATCCCCCTACTATCTAGATATGTTACAACGTCTCCATAAATACAAACCTTTCTCAAATAAGACCAATTCAAATCAATTTTATAAAGAACGTGAAATTCTATGTTTAATCAAATGGGGAAAAAGAAATGGAATGATTCAGATGGAAAATTTAAGAGTCGTCGAAATTATTTCTCGCCTAGGGCGCCAAAATACCTAGCACCGACCCTGAACCCTGCATTAAACCACTAGAACCCTTAGATCTGATTATTACTAACGAAACGAAGTCTGGAACAGCTCTACCAGTCTTTGCTATGTAGGTGTTAATAGTTTCATGGACACTTCACTTTTAACAGGCCTTGGAACTGGAAATGGTGAGTTTATGTTGTAGATAGCGCAGCGGAGTAATTTGATTGAGACAATCGATTGTGACGATCACTGTTGAATGCTAATGCGGCAATTAGATGTGTCCTAGATTCAGAACCATTGTGATCCGGAGTTAAGTCGCACACAGGTGTAAGTGAGAACACTGGCCTTCCGATTAATTAATTTAACTACTTACTCTACCTTATCCTGTCAAGTCAAGTTCATTACATGTAAGTCCATCCCCAGGGACGTAACCAGGATTTTGGTTCGGGAGGGGCGGTACTCTCCCGATTTTTTTCTAAAATTAAGCCTTCAAATTTCATTTAACCTAGACCTATTTTTTTAGTTATTAACAAGGTAGCTTTTTAAAGACATACCACACTTTTTACTGTTCCAAAATAATAATATCTTGAAAAAAGACATTAAAATGGAATTTGAAGGTATAATTTTACAACTGCCAGTCTATTATAAAATGCCATAGAGGTAATAAAATACTTTATTTAAGAATGCCGATACTAAATGAGAATTATAATTTAATTCAGTGAAATGAAAAGAGGTTACACAATTATTATACATTTAGCTTAAATAATACTTTATTTAAAAGTGAAACAGTGAATGCATAGTGACTAAATAAGACTAATTTACTCTTTAAAGATATTTACTTGTCTAACAGTCTCATGCAAATTGGTAAAAGTATTGCTTTAAGCCAAGTATATAAAATTTAAATGACATTTTAATTTGGCAAAATAAACATTTTAAAAAATAACTCGTAATGGCCTTAACTAATGATACGTTTTAACGCCGACTCTCAAGGTCGACTAGACTCCCGTTACATAGTTAAACTACAAATCGACACACTATACAGTGTGTTAAATGGTAATGTTGTTTTGTTGTCCTGTATAATTTTTCAACTTTACAATCCTATTTAAAAATTTAAGTATTTAGGCCTACCGTATATAACTGATGACCGCCGGCGTGGTCTTGTGGTTAGCGTCGCTGACTACAGATCCGTTGGCCCGGGTTCGATTCCCGGTATCTCCTCGGATTTTTCTGAGGTAGGAAGGTCTGGCAGGGGTGCACTCAGCCTCGTGATTGAAATTGAGGAGCTACTTGATAGAGAAGTAGCGGCTCCGGTCAAGAAAACCACCATTAACGGCCGTGGGTGTCGGCGTGCTGACCACATGCCCCCAATCCTGCCATCTGCCTGTGGTAGATGACGCAGCGGTCGGGTGGTAGGCCAAGTCCCTCCAGGGATGTAGCGCCACGAAGTTTAGTTTAGTCAGTATATAACTGTTATATTCTCGTAAAATTTCTTTTTTATTTCGGAGGGGGGAGATGAATGATAAGTGGAAAATTATGAACTTCTAAAATGCATAAAGAGGAAACGGGTACATCTATTATTAATCATGTCCGACTGGTTGAAACATTTAGTGAGGCACTAGCTTTCATTTTCCGATTTCATGAGTTCAATCCCAGTCTAGGTCGAAGATGTTTTATTTCTGCGTAAATTTTGTAGTCTGTAGATTTTCAGACTTACCCCCTAAACATTAGTTCTGAGACACGTAGAAGATAGCGCGAACAGTCTAACCTGAAATGGAAAAAAAAAACTCAATTCTTTTCATGATATAATAGGAAAGAACTACAATAAACATGATAGTGAGCAATCCCTAGGCACTTTGTAAATACTTAACATTGTTTCCATTACATTCCCCGGCAGTTGTCTCGCTAGCACTTCAACAACTTGCAATGACGTCACAAAGGAAACGGGTGATGGAGTGGACACAATGGTGTCGTTAATAATTCACAAATCAAACACTAGAGCGCACTTGTTTCTGTAATTAAGTTGCGCAACAGTAAAACTCATTTCCCAGCCTTGTATTCCAAACCGAATGTAGTACATAATTATTTCCCTAATTGAACAGCTGCTAACGAACACCCTAAGTATTTAAATTCATTTTAATTACAAAACAATATAAAAGGGTTGATTTTAATAGGGCAATATATTTGAAGATCTTAATGAAAAAGAGAAAGTTCATGCCACTTTCACTTGATATTGGTTGGATATCCAGCATATCTCAGGATGAGCTGGACTTTCTCTACCACGACTAGCATTGCCACATCTCCGGGTTTGAGTTATGGATTCATCGCAACCATGTGCCCGTAAAGTCAAGGTGCATGGTGCGTAAAGTCACATATAAAATTGCACCATGACTTTAGGGACACACGGTATTTATTGATTAATCCTCCAATATACCATTAACAAAATTCATAAGCTTTTCTGGTTTCAGATTCTTAAATTTACATGTTTATGAATGGTTTTTAAGCAATAGGCCTATTCTTGTAATATATATTTTACAACAAATCTGTATATAATTTCAATTCTTTTTAATATATAGAACGAAAGCTGTAGGCGTGAATGATTGTTTTATAATTAAATAAATATTGATGGTTGTAATTAGATATAAATAGCCTATTTTGTCTTCATAAAGAATCTGGAACTAAAAAGCTTATGAATTTTGTTAATGGTTCATTGGTGGAAATCAATGGTTGAATTAGAAATCAACCATTAACGGCCATGAAATTTATCAAATGAGTTACGGATTTTGGTGCCACATGTCCGGTCTGCGGGTGAAACCATAATTTATCCGGAACGAATTTTCCCCAACTTTTTAAGTTGATATCGAAAATAATGTCCATGCCTGTTAACAATGCATATGCCGAGCGTATATTTTCATTGATGTCAAAATACAGTTTCATGAGCGTAACAAATTATAGTGTAAACTTCGTTAAGACAGAATTATATGTCAAGATTAAATTGAAATATGACCTGTAAGCAATTAGTTGCGTTTTAGCCAGAGAGGACAGAAAGTCTAGCTAAAATGCTGTCAAAGTAATGAAAATAATAGTTTGAAGTTCAAGAAAATTGCATTGCAATTAGTAAAATCTGTTAATGTTCACTACTCAACATAATTATGGCTTTGTCTGACTAAAATATTGTCAGATCATCATTAGAATTCACTATTGAACACAGAAACGTAGCCAGGGAGAGGGCCAGAGGGACCCGAAATGAAAAAAATATATATTAAAATTCACTGAAATAATTACATATACTGTACTTTCATTTAGTATTCTTAAATGAATTGTTTTCTTACCTTTATGAATTATGGTATTTTACATTAGACTAGCATTACTTATGAAGAGTTGTAACATTAAGCCATCAAATTTAATTTATTGCCATTTTTTCAAAATATTATTTTGGAACAGTAGAAAGTGTGGTAGACGTTTTTAAAAATAAATTTTGTTTGCAACTAAAAAAACGTTAAAATGAAATTTGAAGGCTGAGTTTTAAATTAACAAAAAAAATCGTGGGCGTACTCCCAGACACCCGGTTGGCCCCTCCCGAATCAAAATCCTGGCTGCATTCCTCATTGAACATACGCCTATGTATTGCTATTAATTCACTGGAAGAACATTTTTTCACATCATATCGTCCGAGATATTTCTATGCACACACAAAACAAATATATTTTTCGCATACCTTCCTAGTCATCTTTATGGATCATACCCAAATCTCCATATCATTTTTGGATCATCCTATCTAATGCTTTCTAGTTGGTTGAAAGTCGTATCACGATGTTCTCAAATCTTAAATCTGTGAATGAAATGTTTATGATTGAAAAATAAGATAATAATTTCAGAGACACATAAAAAAACTAACTCAATGGCACTAACATCCCAGAGGGCCAAGGCCTACCACCCGACCGCTGCGTCATCTACCATAGGCAGACGGCAGGATTGGGGGGCATGTTGTCAGCATGCCGACACCCACGGAAAATTCTTCTTTATTTGTTATATTTTCCTTCTTTCGTGGTAATTGATATAGGATTTGAAACTTCTCCTACGTTAATAATGGATAAGAATCTGTCGGTCTTCCAGTCGGATGATTAGATAAGTGAAATAAAGGAGAAATAAAATAAACCTATGAATACAATGGAATTGATCGGGATGACCAGAAACCACTAGGACATTATTTGAAATGTATTCGCATAAATTAGAGTGACGTATTGACTTAAAATCCATGTTTCTTTCTAATACAATAGCGAGACACTGTGGAACATTTTGCTGCTAAGAGAGCTTAGAGAGCGAAGATAAGCTCATTTCACATATCCTTCATGACAAAGTGGTAGAGACTGTGGAAGCAGAGGGAGGGAGGGTTTGCTTATTGAGTTTCAAGTTAAACAGAACAAACCCGGATACCCGCGGTTTTACCTGCTCCACCTTTGCTCACAGAAACTACAGTACTTAATATCTAGTGTCTGTGAGTGGCTTTCCGTTATTATACGAGTACATCAACACGAAACGCTATTGCTGCCAATATCATTTTATTTTGACCTATATTCATCCTGCTACTCCAAAAATCAACATGTGAACACATATCTGTATTGCTGCCAGTGACAGGGTAAAAACACATTATTTTATACAAATTATCTTAATTTGAAATTGAAACCGTTTAAATGTGCGTTGGTTAATAACAAAATTTCGATTCGGTGCAAGCCAGTTCGTGTTTTTATTAGGTTCTGATTTTAGCTCATTTTAGTTAGGAAGCTATTATTTCTCATATGCACTGTTGGTAGCACGTTATAGTAATTATATATAGGATACATTTTATTCTTGGAATAGTCTTAATAAATCCACTCGAGATTGCGAAAAAAAAACTATTTCATTTCCCAATCGTATTACATTACAGCGTAGCTTCAGCATCCTACAGAGTGCACATTTTAATCCACTATAGACGTCGGTATGTTCCTCAGATTCCAACTCAGCATCGTATGTGCATGGTGGGGTATATAGAAAATATTAGCAGTGCTGTTAAACTAATTATACTCTATTATTTCATGAGGCTGAAAACTAGACATTTTTAAAATTAGAACTGTAATGCAATTAGGAATTTTAAAAGAATATTAATCTATTTATTATAAATATAAAGGATAATTATCAGAATAGGCCTACTCAACATAGGCCTAATACATTGTGATAATTATAAAGGCAATGTTATTACAATTCACAACATATAACATTATTATTACTATAAATACCAAATAAAATCATTATGTCATATAACTCATAAAATTGTTGGTTACTAAACATATTTTCCTGAAGAATGCATTTCCTTCAAAAGTTTCTCATTTTGCTTCAAATAATTGAAAAACTCAAGGCAACTGTATTGTAAATTTACTTTTGTAAGCAACAATGCTTTCAGCATTTCAACTTTCACTTGCGTTTCTCTGATATCCTTATTTCGTACATGCTTGCAAAAACTCTCTACAGGTGCAATAGTATTTGGCAGTGATGCTACAATTTTAGAAAAGTTTCTGAATGATAACTTTAGGTAGGAGAAATACTGAAACATTTCTACCCATCTCAGATGGGTAATTTTGTCTCCAGTAGCAAATTGTTAATTGCTTATTTATTTTTATTATTTATTTTATTTATTTATTTAAATTACATTTACAAACTTATGTACAAATACAAATACAAATACAAAAATACACAAATAAACAAAAAACATTTACAAATTTCAAAATTAAAGTACAGAAAAGAAAAAGAAAGAAAAGAACCAAATATTTATTTAGAAATACACCCGAATGAGCAGACTGCTCGTGCTCGGGTGTAGATTCAGAACATCAGAGTGGAGAAAGAGGAGAAACAAAAACAAAATGAGAAAGAATGACACACATAAAAAAGGTGAAAAATGTAAAACAGAGCTAGAAAAAGAAAATACAAATTTATAAAAAGGAGACAAAAAATATTAAACACAAATACATACAATAAATAATAATACAAATAAATGACTTAAAGCTAATAAAATTACAAAAAATGTTTTACATACTTATTAAATTTAAAATTGGAGTAAACTGCGAGATCGGGGTATCTACTGATCATAAGAGTTATAGAAGCGGGTACCAAAATTAATGCTATGGTTTAATCCTGCCGATGTGAGACATTTGGGTTCTGATAGAAGTAGATTATTATTTCTTCTAGTGCTGTATGCATGATCACCGGATGTGTATTTTGCACGATGTTTGTGAAAATATTTTAATAAAGAAAATTTGTAGAGTTGGTCAAACTTAAAAACATTAAATTCCGAAAATATTAGATTAGTTGGGTAATCAATGTGTTTTCTTAGACAGATTTTTATTATTCTTTTTTGTAAAAGGCAAAGAGGCATTCCGACATAATTTATCGGCACACTGGGACAACATGTTGAAAAACGGTACTGTTCCGTTCATAAAGAGACGGCTGGTCACTTTAATTAAACTCTGGCAACCTCGCTACAAGACTTTTGCATATCTAGTATAAATCTTAAATTAATTGCATTCAAAATATCGCTGCAGGAAACTGGTTTTGTCCTCGGTACTCAATCTTTAACCTATGAACTGCGCGTTAAACCGAAGGAATGATATTGAAATTTATTTTATTTAGTCTTGCTGTCGAAGTATGTACTGTACACTTGTAAGTACAAGTGTGCTTTTCATCACTGGCAGACAAAATACACACAAGAAACAAGCACTCTTTCAGTAGAAAGTTAAAAAACGATACACTGAGAGAAAGAAAAGAGGTAAAGAAGAGTATGGTAAAGTACATCAGAGTTTTGCATTTTAAATACAGCTCTGTGTATCGATGTGAAAATAATTCTTCCCTTCACTAGAGAGCTCATCCTTTCTCCAGATGAAGCAAATCGGTTTATGAATCTCATTAAACTGCGAACTGTCACCAATTTTAATTAACTCCGCAAGATGATATCTCTGTTCCCGTACTTACTGTATTTTTATTTAGTCGACATTAACTTCTAACCTCATCGCAGTGGCTCGTAAATTAGAAACTCTCTAATTCATTATTATAAATTATGGCGTTTAAATTTACATATGTTTTTATTCCAAGAGCATTTAGGCACACTAAAAGAAATAGCATTATTTGCAAGGTCGTTTTTAACATTTAAATAAGTTTATACACGCATTTTCAAAGTTAATCCTATTATTATCCTCACATGAATAAAACTTGAGAAGTTAAATTTTTAGATAGCTCTACTATTTTTATTTTTATTCTATTTATAATTTATACATGACGTGCATACTTAAGTTAGTATATTCCTGAATGAGCTCAGCTCGTGCCCAGGAATGGAAGCAGTAAGCTGTGACTTTTTAAAAGTTTTTATTTTTTATTGTTGTGTTTATTATATGATATTGTCTTAAAAGTTGCATATGAAAGGTTTTTTACACAATTTTTCACATTTTTCATTAATGCGCCACCCGATTGAGCACATGTTGAGTGGTATAAAAAATAAAAAATTATTACAAACTTTTAAGGATATAAACAAATCTATGAAATTATTAAGAAAGATAATTGTAGGATATTATTGTATATTTCTTCGTTCATCCAAAATTTTCAAACTATATATATACTGACCTGCTAATGTTTACGGTGACATTATCAAGACCAAAGAAAATGTCAGCGATAGTATTAGGATCCATGATATGATAATCTGCCTGAATAGAGAACATTGCTTATGTGAAAGACGATCACAATACTAATAAATATTTATATTTTACTGCATGTGTTTATAACGACATACCGTAATAACAGTAGTAATAATAATAATATAATGTCAATAATCATACGTAGCTTCCATTTACTAGTTAAGTACCCGGCATTTCTCGGTCTTATTCTTATAAAACTTTGTGGGCGAGAGAAATAGGAACTTAATAAAAATATTATTTTATTCCATATAGAATATAAGCCTTGTTTACAACATTTGACAGTAGGTTTAGATGTGACAATGGGTTTAGTGTTGGGCATGACTTCTTGACAAATGGCTTCATTCCCCCCCCCCCCCCAAATTTTAGATTTATATTATTAAATAGAAATTGCTTTCTCTGAATTTGTGTGAACATTTGCAATGTATAGTTTTCTACTTTTCTTACCATTGCTGAACGCGATTCCCGACTATCATTCGAGCGGTCCACACACGCTGGTATGAATTTTTCCTCCGGGCGTGGTGAGTGTGATTATTTCATGGTTTTGCCAATCTATATAGTGTGCACCTAGAAAGAAGATGTGTAAAATATAGGACGAGAAATAATCTTTGTTATGTTAACTTTTTAGTAAATGAAAAAGTTATGAAATGCTTGGAGATAAGTATATGGTATTTTTCAAATACCTGATACTCATCTATTGCTTATGAATAAGGGAATTTCATACAGCTTCTTGTTTATAATTCTTTATGGCATGCCATATTCTGGCATTATGCATTAAAAACCACTACTTTTGGTGGTAGGCTTACTGAAATAAATTGTGTATATTGCTTCAGCACTAATAAAACAAAGATATTAATGGACGGTAATATTCCCAGAGTCACAATCAATCCTTCAGGTTTTCCTTTGCAGTGAATCTATAACTCTGACGTGATCTCATTATTGATGCTGGAGCCAGTAGTGATATTCCACTGCCTCAAAAAAATACGATATCGGAATTAAGAAATATTCTCCGTAAATAAGATCGTAGAAATCACAAGTCTGAATCTCTGCCTACCCAATCTGAAAAATCGTTTAATAATTAATTTTCCATTTGAGTATATTTTTCGACCTCATGGCTGTCTTATCTGTCGCGGTCTCGACCATGACGAAAGGGGCAAGGGCAGTATGTAAATTAATGAGAGATTATATTCTGAATGTGTACATTGTCAAGAAGGTGGACAAATGTAAAAAAAAAAGTACAAACATAACCTTGCAAAATTCAAAACAAGTCCGTCTAATTCCTTAAAGGCAAGAACTCCTACCTTTCTCTGTTCGGTTACCTCTTGAACAACTTACAGGGTGAGCTAATCCCTGTGACATTTGTTTCTTTTTCTAAATAGTGTATCTTAAATTTTGAATACCGTTTCATACTCATCTATGTATCTCATTCGAATTACTAACCTTTCTCGTTTTCACTTTCACTTTTAACACTGTTTTAGTTGGCCTAGGTGTCGCAATCAGTATCACGCTGGCTTTCTTTGTCCAAGGTTCGATTCCCGCCCAGGCCGATGGCATTTATGTGTGTATAAATATGACAAACTCATTTCTGTAGATTTACACTATTGCGCGAAAAATATAATTTTTTTACTGGTATATAGTTTAATTATATATTTTCTTTTTTTACTCATGAAACTCCAAATAAATGAGATCCCAGAAACATTTAAATAATAGTTATGAACATCAATGGCAATATGAATGATAACTGAAAAGGAGAATTGAAAGATGAAATCGCCAGAGCAAAAGTCACAGATAGTCATAAGAGTTTAAAGTTGAAGCTGTGAATCAATGGACAAGAGAGAATTAGAAAGAAGAGATATCGGTCTTAAGATACTGCGGATGCAAAGTAGTCAAAGCAGCCACTTCGGGCAAGAAAAGCATCAATAACAGACAAGCACGTCTGCATGCTCTTCCCTAGCGGTGGGGTATAAGATGTGTTCCGTCATGGGATGTAGTGCTAAGAAGTTTTTTACTGTTGTTTCACTCATTTCCACACTTGCTCAACACTCGCCCACAGTTTGTCGACTTTCTAAGTCGTTTCATAATCCGTTATAAAAATTTAAATCTTTACTATACCCATACGTGTAGCCTATACGATAATCTTGCATTATTATTATTATTATTATTATTATTATTATTATTATTATTATTATTATTATTATTACTAGCCCGGACGTCGTGGGGGATATAAAACATAGGTAAAGAAGAAGTATTAGTATTACTTCAGTATGATTAAAATATATTTTTAGTTATATCCTACTGAAATTGTCTGTTTACTTCTACAACTTTTAGATCTCGTAACATTCAAACACGAGCAATAAAAAGTAAGAATAGACGCAGAATCGTAGGTTAAATAAAAATAAAATATTAGTTTTAATGAAGCCTGTCAATACTTTGAAAATGGAATACAAAATGTAGCTCTTGGTTTCAGACATAGTATTTTATTTTCAAGTCGCCTTCCAAAGGATGTTGTCATGAATTCAAGATGTCAAGTTGTTTCCCTGTCGGTGTGGGTGGCACAGGTAATAAGGCATTGGCTTCCTATTCCTTAGTTCTTTGGCTCCATTCCGACCCAAGTCGATGAAATTTATATTTGTGCATAAATATGACAATGCAATGTTTGTTTACTCCTGTGGAACAAAATTCCGGCACACCGGTGACAGTTATCTGTCCTTAAATAACACAGCACAACAAAAAAGAACGAAAACTATACGAAGTACAGAAAAACTGAAAGCTGGATTATTTTTTGGCCCTCAAATTGACAGCTCATAAGTCATAAACGACCGTACAGTATGTGATAATATTAATTTTTTGAAAGACTCCATGTTATATTGTTATTGTAATGTTAATGTAATGTTAGTGTGTTCCTTTTTTCTTCACATGATTTAGAAGTTAAAAATAGGCATTTTTTTATTTATATCAAACGTAAAATGGGATAATATGCATAATGGTAATACCATATCTCAAAAACTAAAGCTGATAGGGCAAAACCAATGGCACATTTGGCATCAGCTACCTAAATATACCCAAGAATATGTATAAATTGTAAGGCACCAAAATGGCTGTTGGTCTTTGTAATCATATCTAATATGTTATCAATCAATCAATAAAAAACATTTATTGTAGAGACTCCAGAGAACATCAGAAGCAATACAATCGTCAATATTAATATTATATTACAGTCCTAATGTATAAATATATGACAGAAACAGTACAAAAATATTTATCAATTGAGACAATATCACTACAAAAAAAACCATACAAAACAAATTAATGGTTATTATAAATATGATTGCCCAATTTACATAAAAAAATTGTAAACATCACACAATGTTTTTATTTGTCATCACTTCCGTTGTGTCTACCGAGTTAGTCCATAAAAATCCTCAACACTGTATATTGGATTGTCTAATAAAAATGATTTCACTTTCCTTTTAAAAATATCTACCAAAACATCTCTAGTGTTTTAGGAATGGAGTTGAATAATTTAGCAGGTATGCCTAAAAAACTTTTTTATGTTATGCTCTAGCTATAGAACCTGCTTTTAAAATTTTGATATAATGGCAGCTATTCAGTTCAAAATATGGAGTTCTGAAAATCGAATTTGAAGCATGCTAAATTTATTGTTAACACTGAAAAATGGTCGATATTACATATTTACCGATCAACATCAAACTATCTAGTAATAGTATTGAAATGTCTGGATGGAGAAAATTACGTCCTAATTGAGCTAGCGTAATGACGTAATTTGGTGCTAATGAAACTGAATGACGCAAAACATTTGAAATTCAGTCCACGCACAGAGCTTCATTGTGACGAATGCCTGCGACGCCTTTGTGCCATTGCAACTGAACTGTCCCGAATAAAAATAGCCACCATCATTGTACTTTGTTTTCATGTTGTCTGCTTTAACAACTGTGTTCTGGATTTTTTGTTTGCGATTGTGTATAGCTTCTCACGCCAAATAAGCACTTTCAAGTTAAGAGTGCTTCAGGTTTAATTCTGTCTTTTTAAATAAAAATCAGCTGTAAAAGTTCTCATGACTTTGTCTATTCTAAACATGGATTCTGCAATTTCTGTCTCTTATTCTGACATAAAATAAAAGGCCTTGTAAAGTGTATAATAAGAGGTATTGTTTTTCCTCTTATCTTTATGTTTATCTGTCTTGTGCGATGCCCAGAAAAATTTACGACACGTATCGATCTGAAAATTTTATCATAGATGCCCCTCGAAGCCGGATTTTAAATTTTCGCTTTCGTTCTCAACAAGTTATTTTTAGCTCTATCGAAGCACCGGATTTTGCTAATAATCAATTTCAATTGTGAAATTAATTGCAGGTGGTCTTATTCTGTTGCAAGTCAGCCGGAATAAAAGAACTTCGCCGTAATAGATTTTTCAGCGTAGTGCACCTCGATTCCTTCGATCTTGTTAAGCCCGCTTTGCTAAATGCATTTGTTTAAAACGTTACGGCACGCAGAGATATTGATTTTTTTTACTTAGATGGACGGAAGGGGGATCAGGTATGTACGCCTAAATGGGAACGATTTGGACGAAACTCACTATGCAGGGATTTTCCGGGCAGGGAACTCGAATTTGAGACTTCTTTTCCCGAGCCCTGCATTATAATCGTGAAATGCATCTCGATTCCGGATTTTTAGTTTGTTGGTTATAAATCTTTTAATTGTTTATGAATAAGTTGCATTTGTGTAAGGTTCATAAACTTATGGTTCGTTTTAATCGTTTCACTTGAAATCTGTATGCCCATATGTCAGCACATGATTCCTTTTAGTCGTTTTAACTATTTATTTACTACGTCTAACAATATAATTTGTTAAGTAAATTATTTTAATTAATTATTGCAAGCACCTGCTAGGATTACATAAGGCGCATTGAGATGTATTTATGCCACAGAAAACTGTATTGCTCCCAAATGTAAGAAAATACATAACAATAATTAATATAATGACTTAAATAACTAGCTTATAACTACCACTCCCAAAATTTTGCAAAGGAAGGTTTAGAAAGAAAAGTTAAAGACCTCAATACGAGCAGAATCGTCTTTAGAGAAAGCAGTAAAACGCAACGTTTTCTTGTTAAAAAGTACATAATATTTAATCAAGTAAGTCATCGACTTGCTTCATGTCACTTCCTCTGCATGTGCTTATCTCAAAATTATTTAATTAGGCCTGTGTTATTAATTTTCAGTTTTTAGTGTAAATCATACAGAAATTGTTCTGAAATAGTATGTCGAGATAAAAGTGATAAGTGAGACGAGTCTTTCTTTTAATTTCCGGGATACTCCAATGCTCTTAATGCATGTGTATTGCAAGTTATTTTTTTCTACGGTAGCGATTTAGGGAATGAAAAATCAAAATAATGAATCAGTAATAACTGTTCGGAATTTGCAAGGCGCAAGTAGTCACATCATAATTTGGCTGCTGGGAATTAAATTGTTAAGTCAGCATTATAAAATAAAAAGGATGTACAGACACAGGTAAAATTGACATTGGAAACTCAACCAGTAAATAAGATAGGGTTTTTGTATAAATGACGCACATAAGCCTATGTTATGTCAGTAGGAAAAATATGCATCTGCACTGGGCGCAGAAAATTCGATGCTTCACCATACTACTGTAGCATGCACAGGAAATGGATGAAGAAAAACTATATTTTTGAGCTCGTGTACCTTAAAACGTGTCACCTAGAAGTAGTGCACATTCCGCTACCCTCCTCCTCACATAAGACAGAGTAATCTGGTTATTCTTTTGGTATTGTGATAATACGGCTGTCTTGTGATAGTCTTCAGATAATTTTAAACGAGCGTTGTGGATCTAGGAAATCGCGAAAACGAAAATGGCAAGAACGGGCATTGATATACCCTACTTCTCATTCTCACCACATCCTCAGAAGACGTCTAATCTAAATGTTCGTTTTCATAAGCTTTTGACTTCGAAACACATATTTTTATAACAAAAGACTGTGTTTTGGGGGCTTCGTGGGCCTCAAAGCTTGTATTTTCTGTGAAAAATAACAATTTAATTTCAGACAAATACCTTTGGTGTACTTATGGGTGCAGAAAGTAATCAACACGAACTACCGTCTTTCTAGATGGCCTACATCCTGATTTCTATTATATAGGCTAGTAGAGAATTTCTCTTTCTGAACATGCTTCTATTAATTCTTCTTCTGTATTAAAATTACTGTAACTGGTTGCATTAGGTCCTACCATATTCTTCATACAGCACTATGATGTAGATGTAGATGTAGATGTAGATATATCATTCTGTAGATCCTATGTTGAGCGAGGCTCAAGGATATAGACCACTTGCCATATTAAAGAGTTTGTAAATAGCAGACAGATGAGATCTGTTTTGGCAATCAGCTGCAGTACTCTTCTCCCCATTAAATTAAATCAGATTAATACAACAACATAAGTCCAGCCATATTCAGGTCGTGGCAGTTTGAAACTCTATTTGTTACACAATGCAGCAGCTACTAAGCGTATCCGTTGCCAAAAATGTAAATTGAAGTTGAACATAAATGAGCCATTTAAAATGATTGCATCAATACAGAAAATACTGTCTCTAAGGTGCAATCGATAAAATTGAAATAGAGCGGAACTAAAAATGAATAAAGTAACTTATTGGAAGAAGATTTAACGACCTGGTTATTGTTATTATTACTATTATTATTATTATTATTATTATTATTATTATTATTATTATTATTATTAAATGTTTCAGGACAGAAAAAGTGGCTTTTTCGATTCGGGTGGATTGCTAGTCCCCTATGTATTTGGCTGTCGGAAGATGTTCTAATACAGAGCAAAAAATGTCAAGTAGCCAGTAGCCAAGCCAAGAATTTTAGTGGCCATTGTTGTAACATAAGGTATAATATTACAATCATTGGGAATTATGAAGAATTACTACCCTGCCCTATTTGTTTTTTACATATAAAATATTACTGTGTAATTTCCCTTTTAAATATATAAAAATAAATAAATAATACATTTAGCTGAACAGTTTCCCCTGCTACAAAAATACTAAATATTAGTTTTTTTACAGCACCAGCATAATTAAAATCAACTAAATTAAATGGAAATATTTCTATCGATTTCTACGTACTGACATTTCTGTGTTGTTTCAGTCATGTTTATTCTGCAAACGTACTGTTTATAAAGTCGCACTTGCGTTAATCTTAAGAATGTCTTTTTTACTCAAAATATATTTAATGACGCGTTGCATTAGCTCAACAGGGTCTGCGGATTTCCGTTATATTAGCGCGAAAATTGTGATTACATAACGCAAAAAATTGTAATTATATTACCGCAATATATATATATATATATATATATATATATATATATATATATATATATATATATATATATGGATTTACAGCTAGAAGTTGAATGCAATTATTTATTGTTTGTTAACTTATAAGAAGTGTTTCTGAAGCTGATTTTTTTTTTCTTGTTCCCGTGCTTGTGATTTGTACACACTGCACGCGCACAATGCACGCATTGGAACGCACAAACACCTGCGCCAGCTGCAGCTATCGTGCTACATTTTGTTGTATCGCTATATACATCAACATCACAAACCCCAAAATTTAAATAGGTAGTAACTACCATATGATAATTTCAATAAATATATTTTCGTTTATGTATTGGAATTGTTGTTGAGAGTATTTGATAATCAGGGCCCGGATTTTGATGACATGTCATCTTTTAACTGGATAATCATGGACGTTGCCCACTAGTGCAGATATTGTAATCATGCCTTCTAGATTATATAAATGGTAACTTTTAGGGTCATTTTTTATCATTTTCCCCATATTTCATTTTAGGTCAATTTTTAGAATGTAATGTCATTATTTGGTTATTTTTTTGTTATTATACGGTCTGTTTTTTTCCACATTTCATATTGTTAGGTATTTTCTTCAATATAAAGTCAATATTTTCTTATTTTGTGTTGTTTCTCGCACTATATAGAGTTTTGTGTATTTAATTACATTGAATTTTATCGGCACTCTAAATACGCTTAAATAAATAGATATTATTATTATTATTATTATTATTATTATTATTTGGATACAGAAAGACGGTGTTTGCTGTTGCATTTAACCGTATGTACCAATTAAGTAATACAAATCGGATTAATAAATTAGTATTTTCAAACAAATTTTTGGGTAATTATTCTTAGTTTTTGGGTCATTTTTTGGTATTTTTGCAGTCAATTTATAGCTAATTTTTTAGTATTTTTAGGTAATTAAAATCCGGGCCACAAAGCCACAATCTGTATGCCACCTAAGATGCAAGTTTTCTCTATCTATGAGGTTATGTGTAATACGTGAAATAAATTATACGAAAATTTCAGGTACGAAGAAACACTTCCTCTTCTATGATACGGACGGAAAGTTGAAAATAATCCACTATACCTTTTTTTATTAATTTTAACCCATTTAACGAAAAGTTGTTGTCCGATTATAATTACCCTAAAACTTATTTCTATTTTGTTAATAGTTATTTAATTTGACTTTTTGATCAGTATTACCAAAATGACATTTAAGTTGATTTTAATAAGTTACATAATTCACTAGATTCATGGCTTTAAATTATTCCGTCACTTGCCCACATTTTATACTACAACATTGTTGCTGTTTGCGAAATTTATTCTGTAAACATTCTCTCTACACCTCTCTACAGTTGCAAGTTTTGAGCAATGAATCTTGCTTATTTCCCAAGAGCAGTTCAGTAGCTTTATACAGTACAGTACGGTGATGTAATGAACTATTAGATGTATCAGAATGCGGATGGTTCATGGAGATGGAACTGGTTTGTCGGGTTGGCGGCACCGGTCGAGACAAATCGTTCCATTACTTCATTCCATATCTACACCGTATTACCTGGAAACACATTATTTATCGCTTTTATTTTGTCTCTTCGTGACCTACTGTAATAAATGCCGCTATGCTGCAATACACTCATCTTTAGCATTTCTTGTGAGCAAATAATTTTATTTATTTATTTTATTTATTTATTTATTTAACCTGGCGGAGTTAAGGCCATAAGGCCTTCTCTACCACTCAGCCAGGGCAAAAACATGAAATACATAATGTTAACAATAATAATGATTAAAAATAAATTAAAAAAGAACTGATATACATGAATACAAGAAACGAACATTAAATACAAAGAAAAAATTAGAACATATATACTTGAATAATTAAGATACATTAAATGATAAAAAGAGATTAATTGTTACAAATATGATTGAGTTATATAAAAGCATTAAGTGATAGAAACTGAAATTAACATAGGACATGAAAAAGATTATTAAGTACTACGTATATGTGCTGTTAAATGCGATCTGAAGGTTGACATTTGTCAGCAACAAATGAAATGTTTACCACTTATTTTAAGGCTCGTATTCTCGATAACTCTGCAAACTAATAAAACTTAGCCGATTGTTACTTGTACTATAACCAGTAGTTCTGGTGAACAGTAGATCTCGCGACCGAAAACAATCTAAAATCTACTTTTCATCTCCAAAGGTAATAAAAAATAAAAATCCTCACAGAAACGTCGTAATAACTTCAAGGAATAAAATAAAATGTATAATTAAAACCATCAGCTCAACAACCTTTATTTTATGCTGTCTAGGCATTTCAATACTTTTATGTCATCTTCAGCGCATCTTGTCGTGCTCGTGTAAATTCATTTACGATTAAAAATGTAAGTGGCATTTTCTCGTAGTCTTGTCATACTGATAAAATAATTAAAATTTTCAAAAAGGTTTTTTAAAAACTAGCACTGACATATTTTTCAACTTCTTCTTCTTGAAAAGGGAGAATACTCATGTAAGGTAGGTGGGGGAAAAAAGCGGACCGACTAAAATGTCTAAGATGCCGATATGAGCCACTGCGCATGCCTAGCGGCATTCACAGGATAGCAGGGAATGTATTGAAATTTGTTCTACAGCCGATAAATTGCTTGAATTGAGAAATAATTGAGAGTAATTTGCATTGCTTGTGAAAACAAACGTTTCCGTTACATCTCTTACATTTATTTACTTATCACAGGGCTGTGAAATCAGCTACAAGAGTCAATCCGCTTTTTTTCCCTACCTGTACATACATAAGCTAAGATGTTATTATATTTGATGATAAATTTAAAAAAATACGGTAAGTTAAATCCATCAGCGCATTTATATATTATATCATGGGTGAAGACGCTTATCAAGCTCAAGAGTGAAGATTTGAAGAAGCGGTGGATTCGGGTGTTTGCTTCTCGCACAAAGAAATTCATTTGCTAAGTCATATATCTTTCATTTTTCACGTTTACAGTAGTCTACTGTCTTTATGTCCACATTTAGCTCTGTCAGCCATTTTTCAGAGAAGATGGTTGCCATGGGAAACTGCTCATCGTTATTCCTTTCATTTCTCTTACGTAACTCGTTTTCCGTTTTACAGTCCTCTCTTTGGATCAGGAATTTCAATTACTCTTTAGGAACAGTTTAGTCTCAAACAATGATCATTAATTATAAATCGGTAAGTCCTGCGCTTTACTAATCATAGAAAGGAAACGTGTCTATGAAGGAATTTTTCTAGACTGATCTCAAATTAAACGTAAGTAGAATTTTAAAATTGCATTGGTATCAATAATGTCGATAATAAGTGTAATAATAATAAATCCAATCTTTTCTTCCCCTCGTTAAAGTCCCATTAATATTTTCATGGATGGTCATGAGAGTGCTAGCTGGCCGGACTCCTGTGTGAGAAAGAAGATTCCCCTCTTCTGGGATAAGACTACTGAAGTTCTTAATAGTACCTACAATTTTTCTTGAACTCCGAACCACGATATAAAATACAGAAGTGAAGGCAACAGTCAAGCATTCAAGGTGTGCTCCGAGCTAAAGTCGCTTACATCTCTAAACGGCCGGGAAATGGCATGAGGAGATCATTGCAGTAATAATATATAAATTATACATTTCACTACTTTATTTTAGTCATATTCTTATTGTCTATTTTTTATCAATATTTACATAAATTTTCCAATTATTTATTTAAATCTCCTTCATTCCTTACGGATTAAACAGTTTACTCATCACTTTAATTGCACATACATTCATTTATTATATAAACATTAACAGTTATAATAATCAAAATCTGATTTATTAAGTACCAGTATGGTACTTTATGAGATTGTGTGGGGAAGGGAAAATGTCTGTCCGCCTGTCCGTGTGTCTTTACGCGCGATAACTCAAATACGCTTTATCGGATTTTCATGAAACTTGGTATACGCATTTATAACGTCCATGGAAAGAACCCTATTGATATTGGACAAAATCGGTTGACCGGTACCGGAGTAGAGCCCAATTGAGTGCCTATTCTATGGTAATATATTAGAAAGCATTTATCAAATGCAAATTAGTTATCATAACAACATATTGTTTTACAGTATTCATTTACGGCTTTGGAAATTGCAATACAGTTAGCTATGACAAATAACATTATTCCTCCACATACGCTTATGAAAGTAGATCGTTAAATTGAGCAAGGTAACTAAAATGGTAACGTCTTGGACTCACATTTTGGTTGTTCCTGGTTCAATTCCCATAGCCGGCCAATTTGATATATCTTTTTTGTATTTTTATGTGAGTGTGCGATTGTCAAGATATCACAAATCTGTATAGTTCTGCTGATGCTGGACGATTTAAAGCTGATTTAAGAACTAGAACTTTGTTCTCCCTGAAGCTCTACTTAATGAATAAGTCTGGAACTTACCTCGGAAATCAATATAAAAAACTTATTTTCTGCATATAATAATTGCAATTATAACTGATTAAACAAAAGCATACTGGCATTTTGTTACATCAGTTTACCTGATTTTATTGTATATATATAGTATGGTGTGTCGGAATTTTTTCCCGTGGGACTTCTTTCACAAGACTGTACATCTACAGACATAGCCCTGACAAATTTATACACACATAAATAGTACCACTGACATAGGCGATGTCAAACTCGCTATTTTGCTTGCAAATCCAAGAGGCTTAATCTCCATGTACCCTAAGGGCATCCAGGGCTTGTCATAAGGAGCATTTTACTTTATTTTGCATTACCGTACTTTACTTTAAATAGAGACTACTGATACATAATAGAGAGAAAACAAGATTGAAGTTACATGGAATATAATTTATTTGAAACTGAAATTTATTGCTGAGAAATGACAGCGGAGTGAATTACCCATAAAAGTGACTGACAGTTTACTTTATAGCTTCAGTATAATAAACCCGCCCCACATCGCATAGAATTGAACGAGACGTGCTTTCAAAATGTGGTATTACATTACCTCTACATTCCTCCAGTATTATTGCGCTTTCTCTAGTTACGAATCAAAAGAAGCTGTGAGCCGTTCATTCAAAATGTGTAATCGGTCCTTTTCATCAAGGTCTTGTAGTTTTCATTTCGACTCAAATTTCTGGCTCACACTTTCCGAAATAAAATTAATATTCATTCCATAAAGCTTTAAATATGGAACCGTCAGCATAACCTGATTTGCAGTCTGATTTCCTGGACACGCAGTTTTATTACGGTTCGTAAATTTTTACTCTATACAGTCAGTTTTTATTTTTCATCGTTACACTACAGACCGTAGCTCCTGCCTCTAGATCCGAGGATCGCGGGTTGAAGCCAGACCGCGGTGAATGGATTATTCAGGGCATACAAATCCTCCAGGAGGAACTTTAGGCGGGGGGCCTAGGTTTCGTAGATTTACGGCACCACGCCTCTCGACAAACTTTCTCGGCCCTTTCAACGTCCAAAATTTCCTGCGAGGATTGTGAGGCGATGGTACCACCGGTCCATATGCTCTCTCTCTCTCGGAAAATAAGCGTAACCAAATTATTATAGGTACCGAAACCTCCACTTGGAAGCCCTATGTCCCAACCGGAGGGAGGCAGACAATTTTTTCTAAAATATTTAAATAAAGTTTGTTCTTTGTATAAGCACCTCATGTACAATATTTCAACATAAATCATTAATGCTGTTTTCGAGAAAATCGCGAAAAGCTAAATTTTCTTAATGTAAGTTGCATTAAAAGTAAGGTAAAGTCGTCACCATCTTCGTCTCACATCCCCAGAAGATACCTCACCCAAATACAAATGTTTTCATACGATTTCTCGTTCTTGAGCTAGGCTCTTCATAGACACAAAAGACTCACTCAAACACATAATACATGTTTCTGAAAATTTTGGACGTTTCTCTTTTTTCTTTTTATTCTGGAGACCATAAAACATGTATTTATGTTAAAACTCAACTTCGAATTTCGGGGTCGAACCCAATACTTTCTGTGCCTGTAGAACCTATAGCATGGGCAAAGGAAGTAAAAAAATTACAGTTCCATGGGAACTACGAAACCTACTGTAGTAATTGTGAGTCCCCCTAAACATTTTTCCAAATAAAGCCTTGCCGATACATTAACACTGGCACATTTCACCTGCACATCAGAAGAATAGGCCTAACAGCACATGTACTGGTTTGCGTCGAATGGAAATTGTTATTTTAATCACATCATATTTATATTATTTCAATTTCCAAACAAGTTAAGTTGTGAGAAAATTATAGGAAAAAATCCCTGACACACTGGGATTCGAACCCAGGACCTTCGGCTACCATGCCGCTGTTCTACCAATTAAGCTAGCCAGAATTCGCTTCACAGTGCCGGATGGAACCTCTCTGCTAAGATTGATTAGTCTTAATGGCCTATATCACTGAAAGACAAGTTATGTCATATGCAGTACTTTGAAGCAAACTAGCCTAGTGATTTTTGTTACCTGGCTTCCACTGTTATTGTATAGTAACGATCAAGATGGATATAAAATCCATAATTATTGTCTTTGTTGGACATTGATATTCTTCGCTCAAAACCGCGAACGAAAGCGAAAATTAAACATTCGGCTTCGAGGTGCATTCGGCCACCTTTCAGTCCATCTATGTTAAAAATTACAGATTTCTGCGTTCCCTAGATTTAGCTTGGGATCGGACACAGAGAGATAAACAAACGGATAAACACTTCTCTTGTTATTTTACAGATGAAAACTCGTGTCGATAATTAAAAAAGAAACATAACAAATTGCAATTGTATATATTTGTGCATTTATTTATTTATTTATGTTCTTGTTTTATTCGTTAAAACAAATTGTGCAATCATATGTGGGGTTGCAGGTTACCTGGAGCAAGGTCTGCTGGAAAGAGATTCCAGCAAGCTGAGGAAACACTACCTGCAGTCTAAGAAGTGGAGATGGGATTTACTCAGCCTGCTGCCCACAGATCTGGCCTTCATCTGGTGGCCACCCCATTCCTGTCAAGTGAAGGTCCCTTGTCCCGTCATAATCAGGGCGAACCGTCTTCTCCGTGTCCCTCGTATGAGCCAGTTCTTCGACCGCACCGAGACTCGCACTGGCTACCCCAATGTATTCAGGATATGCAAGGTGAGTCATTAGGACAAACCGTCAAACTTCAAATCTAGGTTAAACAAGATTAAAATTAAAATAAATTTCAGTGCTTTAACGGTATATCCAAGCCTTTAGAAATACTGTAGCATGTTCTTATTTACTCAAAGATTGAGGAGCGTATGCAAATGTTAACCACTGGGATTCGAGATATAGTCTAAGAAGGAATCAAAATAATATGGATTTTAGCCGAGATAATATTGTTAATATTGTTTATGAGTTAATTAATTTGTATGCATTATACTGAAACTTGTGCACCGCAAATTCCAGGAATTTAGCACAAAAGAATAAAGTAGGATAATCCGTGGTAACCAATATCAAGGCAAATAATTTTCCTGTAATGTTATTCCTGATAAGTTGGAATAAGTATTTCATTGCAATATTTTACTTTTATTGTTTGTAATTATAATTAAATTATGTATAAATGAATAATAATAATAATTATTATTATTATATTGTTATAAGAAGGTAACCTCTCCCATTGCAGCGACGTTTATGCTACCCACGCCTTAGAGGATCGCGACCTGTAGGGAGAGGGTTTACCTTAGGACCACCACAGACATACTTTTTTGACCAGACGAGTACATGGAGGCTCACCCCTGGAGATTGGTGATCAGCCCAATGTCGGGGCCACCCCCAAGGCAACACGAACACACAGAATGAGACACACCAGTTGTACAGAACAAGGCGCGGATGGGGAAGGTTATAATGACGGGCAGATGATATCCAGGACCACAAGGGCCTAAAATTACCCGAAATTCATCTCGGAACAAGATGCAGAATTAAAGCTACGGTATAACGCTTTATCCCATAATTACCTGTACATATCGATAATATTAATTTAGAAGTCCCGCCTAATATACCACTAAACTTAATTCATTCTTAGCTGGAGGTTGAAGGAGAGTAAGAACAAAAATGAAGAGATCACGTCGTTGTGTTGATTGCTTATATATTTATTCTTTCTCTCTTTCTTTTTATCTTAGTTTTACCTCTCCCTTTTTAGGATTTAAGCGACCCAAGCCGCTCGGGCCTTACAGGGCCGCGACCTGTCGGGAGAAGGATTATCTTTGGATCACATACATACTTTTTTGACCGGACAAGGACATGGAGGGCCCAATGCCGGGGCCACCTCGTAGACAACACGAACACATAGGACGAGACACACCATTCACACACACACACTCACTCCAAACAAGGCGAGGATGAGATGAAGATGATAATGACGGCCAGATGATATCTGGGGACCACAAGGGCCTAAAGTTACCCAACATTTGTCTCACAGGTGAGGAAAAACCCCAGAAAAAACCCCACCTAGGTAACTTGTCCCAACCAGGAATCGACCCGCTGCGTGAGAGGAGCGAAAAACTTAAGATGTCTTTAATAAAACGTCTTCAATGTGAACACTGTTATTATGAAAGTGAGTAAAATTTGTATGAATAGGCCTAGTTCTTGGTTAAGATGGTGTCTTAAATTTAATTTGTATGTTGCATGTCGTTATGCATGTCTGAAGATAAGCGATCTTGAGTTTATTAAAAATGACGACGTTCTCTTCTTATATATATATCTCGAGTATAACTTGTTGTTGAGGTTCTAAGTGACGTAAGATGTGATTTTCTTATCTATCTTCAACCTTCAGTTGCTTATGATGAAATGTTTTAGATGCATTTCGATGTCTCATTACATCATCTTCAGTCAGACCAACTTACGGAGGTATTTGTGTTGACATATTATTATGTTGAGAGCTTAAGCTTAAGTTTTATGTCAAACCCTGAGCTTATTGATCACAGGCAATAGCCCATATTGGGTAATAAAATTTAATGGTGCATCAAAATTTCAAGCTAATTATACAGTATTATTTGCCTGAAAATAGTAGCTTAATAAACATCGCTTTGGCGTAGGGGATGCGTTCGCTCCTCTCACGCAGCGGGCCCATGTTCGATTCCTGGTCGGGACTAGTTACCTAGGTATGTTTTTTCTGGGGTTTTCCTCACCTGTGAGACAAATGTCGGGTAACTTTAAGCCCTTGTCGTCCCCAGATATCATCTGGCCGTCATTATCATCTTCATCCCATCCTCGCCTTGTTTGGAGTGAGTGTGTGTGTGAATGGTGTGTCTTGTCCTATGTGTTCGTGTTGTCTCGGAGGTGGCCCCGGCATTGGGCTGATCACTCATTCGGGGAGGCCCTCCATATCCTTGTCTGGTAAAAAAAGTATGTATGTGATCCAAAGATAATCCCTCTTCCGAGAGGTCGCGGCCCTGTAAGGCCCGGGCGCCTTGGGTCACTTAAATCCTAAAAGGGAGAGGTAAAACTAAGATAAAGACAGAAAGAAAGAAATACATAAACAATCAACATAACGACGTGATCTCTTCATTCTTCTTCTTACTCTCCTTCAACCTCCAGCTGTGCATGAATTAAGTTTAATGGTATATTAGGCAGAACTTCTAAACATTATCGATTATTCATATACCACTTGAAACATGAAATTAATCAATTATTTTATAACATGCCTTAACTAAAATAAAACAACTATTCTATAAAGCTATGTGCGACAAATTGTAAAAATCGATGTGGTTTGACACGAAAATAGTATTTATTGAGGCTGTTTCAATGAGAAACACAAATTCTAAAGATTGTTTCAAGGCGATTTTAACGCGTTATAATTTCATGAGAGCATGTACAGGATTATTTCCAATATTCTTGCTAGAAATAAGCAGAAAATATTATTGAAATTGCTAATATATTTTTTAATTCTTCACTAACCACTATTCACCGCAGTTAACTTTATGCAGAGCACATACTCCTTTACATTATTAGCCATTCGATGTAGGTTTACAAATGCTAAATATACGTTACACACTACTTATCTACGTGCGTGGGGCGTTTAAACGTCCCTAAAAGGGAGAGTTAAAACTAAGGAAAAGAAGAATATTTCAATGTGTACCAACATTCGCTGTTTGAATATTGATACCGTTGGGAGGTAATACTGGTACCCAGGGGCGTATTTAGCTATTTAAGCGCCCCTAGGCAGAGAAAAATATTTTCGCCCCTTATTTCCACATGAATGTACAAAGTAACCTACAATAAGCATTATTGTAACTGATATAGTAGGCTAATAATAATAGTAGTAATAATAATAACAATAATATACAATAATAATTAAATAAGTAAATAAATAAACAAGTGCGTATTGTTAATGTTATTCATTTCTTTTTCATTGTGCGTTACATTAGTACTATTTCGAAGAGTTATGAATAAAATGTTTAATATATTAAAAATAAAAAACAGTAACAGCTTAAAAGCCGCCCGTCAAATCTGCCGCCCTAGGTAGCTGCCTAGTCTGCCTAGGCTTAAATACGGCACTGCTGGTACCATAATCCGGTCCCCAAATTTTTCACCACAATTAACTTTTGTGCAGAGGAAATGCTTCATTAACCTACATTAGCCATTCAGTGTTTGTTACATCTGCTAAATATTATGTTACACACTACTTGCAGTAAAATTGAGTCAGCATTTACAAGATTATTTGTGTTAGTTGCTAAAATGCTCCAAGATTATAATGAAAATGGACCCTTCTACTAGAGTAATGAAAATATATTTAGTCCATACATGACTTAACACTTGTTTATACTCCAGTTGAGTCCCGTTAATTCGGACTAGATGGGTCCGGACTTTGTCCGGATCACCGAAAGTCCGGATTAAACTAAATTTGCCTTAAACAACACGTACTGTACTGTAATGCAAGTTTTAGATGGGTAAAACCATAAAAATCGATTTTTTTTCACTAATATAACTTTTTCTTAATGTAATTTTAGTTTTAATACTAGTGTATACCTAGAGCTAAATTTTTAACCTATGAACTGTTGTAGGATTACAAAACAAAATGTGGTTGCTATTAAAATTCAAAATTTATTGATTGTTCTGTTCAGTAAATCTCGTCCGGATTAACCGGATGTCCGGACGAGCAGGGTTCGGATTAACGGGACTCCACTGTATTACTAATTATACATATGCCTATACTACCGCAGTAATTGATTGTATTACTATAACACTTGTAAAAGAATAAATTTCTTAGTTATTGATGTGCAAAAGATTTTACATGATGTTATCCAGAGTAAATGGTTAAAATAATTATACGTAAGCCTACACGACTTTCACTAATTTACGATACCTTCTTGAGCGTAAATCTTTTTATTACAACAGCTGTCTATAAACAAGACCAACATAATCTACCATATAATATCGATTATATTAGTTTGCACTTTTAAGATTATATATTATGCTCTTATCCAGGATAAAAGAGATACGCCGTAGTGCAAATGGATTATACCGGCGCTACAAACCGGAAGTTCGCGGGTTCGATCCGCGATTAAGTCATTGGAACTTTCGATGGCTTAATCCACTTTTGCTCTAGAATGGACTCAGACTCTATCAGAAATTAATACCCTGTGCAATCCTGAGAATGAGGTGTATGAACCCTGAGAATCTTATCATCTTCACCAAATGTCTAAAAATATGGGAGTCTTAATGGCCTTATCATAGGTTTATAATTTAATCCCAGAAATTAATGGAATCATTACATATAATGTTATATTATTTGATTAAATATGTCAATACTAACAGATGCCTGACTTCACCAGCTATTATTTACTCGGCTGCTATATGTTTTCTTTAACATAAAAATAATTAAAACCTTATATCTATTAACACTTAGCCTACATCGTTTTAATATAAATTGCATGAATTACATACCGTAATTTTATTCTTAATTATATTATTTTACGTAATCAATAGAAATAATTAAACGAATAAAACGAATCTTGTGCTTCCGTATGGGCATACAGATTCGAAATGAAACGATTAAAACGTAATACAGACTCATGAACCTTACCCAAATCATGCATAAACAATTAAAACTATTGATAGTTAAAAAGTTAAAATTACGGTTTCGATGTGCATTTCACGATTGAAGTGCGATACCCGGAGGAAAAACTACCTCAGATTATAGTTTCTATTCCAAATGAAAACCCGCATAGTGAGTTTCATCCAAATCATTCAATGCTCTTTCTCCCCCGGTTGCAAACCGAACTAGGTCACCTTCAATTAATTTCACAATTGAATACTATCTTGTTAATAGGTGACGTTGAATTGGGTGTACACGGAAACACCAGTTCAAGTATTATATTAGATATTCGTAGAAGTATTAATGATGGATATGTATGCATTCATGAACCACAGATTATTGTCTCTGTTGGACATTACATGAGAATATTATAAAAGAAAAATTTCTCTGACACTGCGATAGGAACCCAGGACCTTTGGCTATCCGTGCCACTGGAGAGAAGTTCCATCTGGCTCTGTGAAGTGAACTCTGGCTTAGCTCAGTTGGTAGAGCAGTGGCACGAAAATCCAAAGGTCCTGGGTTCAAATCCCAATGCTAGAGGAATTTTTCTACTATATTATTCTCAGAAGTATCAATGTTACTATACATATCACTAATTGAGTTACTGTACATCTACATCTATACAACCCAATAATTTCTCAATTTAAACTAAAGGCTACATAAATTGATCTCGTTTATTAAGAGTTCGAATGGTACTTTCTAAGACTACATGGTGGGGAAAATGTGTGTCCGTCTGCGATCACAGCGCCAAGAAACAACACTCATTGTGTTCTAATTTTACCTCACCAATTCAAACTATTTGTTTATGTTGATGCAGGTGGTACTAGCAATCCTGGTACTGATTCACTGGAATGCGTGCTTTTACTTCGCCATCAGCTACGTTATCGGGTTTGGTTCAGACAACTGGGTGTACAACATCAATGGAACCCGCAATGGCTCCCTGTCCAGACAATACATCTACAGTTTCTACTGGTCCACGCTCACACTAACAACAATAGGTAAGTATATCTACGCTCATATACAATAGCTGATAAATAGGGCTCGGAAGTTGATGGAAGGTCATCTTTTCCTGAGATATCACAGACAATGCAGGATGTAGCATAAATTTGCCTCGCCTCAAAACGAATAAAAATAGCCTACTTTTCATTGATGAACGTAATTATGAAGTGAATAATTTTCCAACTAGTTCGTTTATGAATAATCTAAAAAATGTTTTTTCCACCAAAGTACTAGTATTTTTTTTAGTTATTAATAAATATAATAAGTGATATATGTAAATAATTTTTCGTATTCAGCTTTACACTCTGCCTAGTCCTACAATAAATACTAGAACTTTGGTGGAAAAAACATTTTTTAGATTAGCCTACTTTTACTTTGCTTTTTTTTTTGGCATTTTTCGGCATTTTATTCACTACTGGTCACTTTTTAAGGAAATCTTCATTCTTTCGCTGCATTTTTCCCTATTTTGTCTTCAGATTGGAGTTTTCCTACATAAAAAACATGGTAATAAAAGTAGTATAAAATATTTAAATCTTGTCCTTTATTATTGTGCTGCTGTATATTCCCTTTTTAAAATATATGTTTAGAAATAGTAAGTATTTTTTTTCAATTTTTCATGGCATATTTTCATAAATTTAAGGTCATTTTTCAGGAATTTTTAGGTCAACTTCCGAGCCTTGGTGATAAATTAGTCAAGGATAACGTCTTTCATTTGTAACTGTGCATGTCTTATTTGTGCATCTACGACCTGCAAAATCCTGCACTGTTTAAGCTATAAAACATTTAAATTATTCAGTCACAGATTGACTGAACACACTGTCCCGAACTACGGCTAGAAGAGTTAGTAGATCATATGCACGTTTAACTGAATATCGCTGGTTCTAGTCCTGATTATTATCAAGGTATTACATGTTATTATATCCCATATAAAATGGAGTTATACACTTGACTGGTATTTCAGGGGAAACGCCGCAGCCTGAGAATGATGCAGAGTACTTGTTCGTTGTGGCGGATTTCCTGGCAGGGGTGCTGATATTTGCTACCATTGTGGGTAATATCGGCAGTATGATCAGCAATATGAACGTGGCCAGAGTAGACTTCCAGAACAGAATGGATGGCGTCAAGCAGTACATGGCCTTCAGAAGGGTTTCTAGAGAACTGGAGGCTAGAGTCATCAGGTGGTTCTCTTACACCTGGGCTAACAAACAGGTAGAACAAAAATTCCTTTGTGATGCATAGTGCATTAGACAAACACTTTATCTTCAATTCCTCTTTCTCATTGTCCTATTTGCAGATTTTTTTACTAACCTATTTTTAACCAAATATATATATATATATATATATATATATATATATATATATATATATTGTTTTGACTTTGAATCGTTCAGAACTAATTTCTTCGTGTGATGAACCAAGCCATCCAGCGATCAATCAGCTGCCGAAGAATCCCCACGCTTGTTTTGAAAATAGAATACAATTTTAAACCATGCTGGTTTCTGTACCGTGACCACTTAAACATTTCTGTGTAGTAGAAAGTTTCCGTGTTTTTACACCATTTCACGACTTTTCAGACAGGAGACTCAAATTCAGACATCTTATTTTAGGCCTATAATTACTCCTTATTAATTTTCCCGAGTACTACAATACAGCTAAATTAAGCTTTTTTCCCCTTCCTGGCAGCATAAATATCTTCCAACGCTACATGACATTATAGGTTTTGAAAGACAGACCATAGGAATTAATTCATTTTACTTCCCTATTCTTATTACTATGTAATAACTTAAAAACTTGAATACTGAAGACTATACAATCTTCTAATCACAAATGGCAAGAAATGAGAATAAAACATGCAGATGAATGTGGAAATGTCTATGATGGAATATAGACGGAATGCTAATAAAGAATTTGCTGTTTTATTTTCCCATTTGAATTCTGAAATCGAATTTAGTGACTTTTTTTCTAAATATTGATTATCTGGTAATATTTTCTTTTGGATTATTTTGGATAGTATTCAAACTCTCGTAGCAGTCTTGTCACTTGCCTAATTATTATTCGTTACACTTTTAACTTTCTCTACGTGTATTATAGGTACAACAGGTAGAGAAAGTATTCCTGAAATTCGATTTCGAGTTGTTGGCATACATAAACATTTTGACATCAGTTAAACATAATTCTCAGAAACACGCCCGAGTGTGTGTGTCTGATCAGCATTGCTCAAAAACGGAAATCCATATAGACCTAAAAACGAAACATTAGTAAGTTTTACTTTCATCAACACTTATATGAAAAAATCTTCATTTATCACGATTTTCTCGAATTGGTTTTTAAAATGTTTTTAACCGAATTTAATAAGAGCTAAAGCTTTTATCTGCAATATTTTTTTTCTGAAAATTCTCTGAATTTACCCATACTAAACATCTTGTCAACAAACCCAGATTTTTTAAAAGTATTTTCTGGTTAATAATATGGTTCTTTTATGACTTAGCTTAAATGCGCAATTCCCACAATGAGATCACATTCTCTATGTATCATTATAAAGAGAAAGAAAATTATACGAGTGTTTAACATCAGTGTATTTATTCACAAATAAGTATAAGGAAACATGTTCTGAAAGGAGTTTATTCGTAGAGTGCATTTGCGTATTTTGTGACATTTAATCAATAATTATTTAAACGAAATTGCGTTAATGAATTCTTATACGATACTGTTTTTCTTCCATTTCTCGTTCATGTTATCATGGTGTACCATGTACCAGGTACCAGTACCCAGTGCTGGCAACCCAACTTACCACATAGCGGTTCATTATATCAATCCCAAGATCACTTTCCGGGAACTAAGTACCGTGCGACTAGTTGCTCCTGTTAAATTTTTTATACCAAACGAAATAAGAAATATCATTATCAACTTGTGAGAACAGCTTGACACAAGTAATCGATCGCTACGGAGCACCGCTTACATTATTATCCATGAGATCAAGAAGGCAGTGCACCAAGATAAAATAGTAACTTTTTAGGTTGGCAAAATTGGAGCCTAACTTCTCGAATAGATGTTTGTATTTTTTTTATTATTCCACCTAAGTTTTTCAGAACTTTCCCCTGTGTTAGAAAAAAAATCTATTCAACACATGTGTGTAAACTGTATAACAGAATATCGGAAATATAAAAAAACTCAGCTTCGGCTCTTTTTAACTTGTCCTCGATTCTTTTAAAAAACACTTCCCACGCGAGTATCGCAGTGCACAATACTGAACACTTCGGTGAGCGTTGTCACATGTAACACTTCTTTTGCACGATATTTATTGCACAGTTAGCGGCTCATGTAGGGAAAAAAACTTCATGAAACCCATCCTCAGTGAAAACAAGATTTCCTCATTCTGCACTGTACAGGCTCTAGACGAGGAACGCGTGCTGGCCGCATTGCCTGACAAGCTGAAGGCAGAGATAGCGATACACGTGCATCTGGACACGCTGAGGCAAGTGAGGATATTCCAGGACTGCGAGCCGGGACTACTGGAAGAACTGGTGCTCAAACTCAGGCTACAGGTACGTGGGTCATTTTTTATTTTTTATGTCTACTTTTTTAGAATATTGTCGGTTTTCACCATGGTTCGAAATTTAACTTTCTCCACAATTCAGTGACTGTCTCGTCTTCTCATATATAAGTCTACTTGGTATCAGGGGCGGATCCACGGGGAAATGGGGGAAATTCCCCCCCCCAAAAAAAAAATTTGTACATTAAGCACAAATTATTCAAAATTTATTATTCTAATAAATTTGTAAAGACAACATAATCCAAATACTTAAATTAAAGCAACGACATTCATTATTTTTAAATACATTTGTAATAAAAGGCTGAAATGTTCATTTTGATTTCAATTGTGTACTGGGAATAATTAATTTTTATGAGTAAAAAACTTCCCTCTCTACTTTGGTCCCCCCCCCCCCAAAGGATCCGCCCCTGCTTGGTGTTGGATGCAAAAATAATCCCTTTTGTTGCTGAAAAGAAAGCACTTTACCAAATTTGTTGCTCATTTGGTTTGTAAAGCCAACATATGTGAATCCAACCCCGGTCTAGGGCAGTGAATTTTCCTCTAAAGAAGAGTAATATGTCATTAAGGCATGTTTTGATTTTTTCATGCCCACTTACTGTATGGTATTACCTGGCGGGGAAATTCATCTGGGTCAAAAATTGCTTTTAAGTTGCAAAGAAAGGTGGTTACGTGTATTGTGGGCGTTAAACAAACTGAATCATGTAAGGCCCACTTTGTTAACCTTAGAGCGATGACTTTACCTAGCCTGTATATTTTGCACACATTACTTTTGATCAAAGAAAATTCGGAACAGTTCAGCCTTAGAGGTGATAAACAATCTTATAATATAAGATATAAGTTTTGGATTGATGTTGACTTTGTACGCTCAAGTAAAACCCAAAGAAGCTCATATCATCTGGAGTTAAACTTGTCAATAAGCCAGAACTGTTCCTCATAAGAGGTTTAAGAATGTTCTAGAGAAATGGCTCTTGCAATAATGCTTCTATTACATTGAAGAATTCTATGAATCTAATGTGAACACTCTGAAATTTTAAATGGGCATTGACCATGTCTATAGCAGCTGTAGTTGTTTAATGACAATAATGAATTGTTATGTTATGTATTTTTTGCACTACTTAACTAATTAGTGGTACTTACGAATATTGTTGCCGTGGATCGTAAGTTGACATTCCCGCACGCAATCTTGTTGCTATGTGCGGTAAGAGTTTCCGTGCGGTAAGAATTTACTTACGGCACATCATAATACAAGCCTTTATGGACAAGGCCCCCCAGGACAAATATTCGGTTCCCATAACAACAAACACATGCGAATCACCTTCTGAAATAAACATCTATCTTCAATAATGTATATACATAATATTTTCAGGTAATATCTCAATTAATATAATTAAATTGATATAAATAATCATCGTGCAAAAAAATAGCATGCAATACTCGTGCCGTAAGCGCATAACGAATCTCGGAAAATTGAAAAAACTCGGCACGAGCGCCTCGTTTTTTCAAACTCTTTCCTCGATCCGTATGCATCACTTACGGCACTTGTATCGCAATATACTATTGAAATTTTCTCAGGGAGAACTTGACCCACGCTCCTATTTCTAGATTTTATGTTCATAAAGAACATAAAGCCCTAATTTGGGCTATGAAGAAAAATTTGTCGTGTTTCAACACACATAATATCTCAATTCTATCCCAAGGAGAATATACTTTTGCTATTGTCAAATTTTGTGAATTGTGACTGTGCCTTTAGGGAGTCTGTGATGACTGAAAACACAATAAAATTCCATGTAGACATATCCTGTTGTATGTGGGGGAGCATTGCTCATTATGTCTGAGTGTAAACAACAGTATGAACTATGAGCACGCCCCGAGGTGCATAATAGCAGTGAGGAGGTTAATCTAACCTCACATAACTGGAGTTTAATTGCCACCAACTCTGTGCACTTAATACGATTCTGCTGAAATTTTTGTTGGTCTTGTCACATAACACATTCAATTTAATCGTGTCTCTACAGCATGATTCTCAAACAGCTTAAATTTCATTCAATTTTAACTTCTGCTTAAACTTTCCTATGTACAGAGTGTGGGAGAAATGTAGATGGTAAGCAAACAGCATCGTAAAATATCAATGATGTGGTGATGATGATGATAATAATAATATTTTATTAGGATATTCTACAATTATGTAGTTTCCTCCACCAAATTACACACCATACACATATATAAATACATTTAGGCCTGCACACAACTAAATATCATTTTTTCCCCTAAATCCCTATGTAAAATTCTTGTAGTAGGCCTACTTTCTGTTCCATATTCTTTTCCACTCAATTTAATTTTTACTTGCTCTTCCTTTCCTGTTTCTTCCCGCTGGTTTCCACCGCATCACTTCTTTTGGGTATCTTCCTTCGTCCTATTTACTTGCCCATACCTTGTTTTTGTATTAACCTTACTCTATATGTCCTTCTCCAATAATCTAAGTTAGTATGACGTATATTTGAAACTAAAACTCAAAACACACTCATAGGAAAACATTAGAAATATGATTTTTTTGAATCGTTAAGATACAGTGTAAAATAATAGCAGGAACATAAGCTAATAAAATAATACTCCTTCTCAAATAAGGTACTGTGTATAATCTTAATTCATAAGCCTATTTATTTTCCTATTAAAATTTTATTGGAAATAGTAGTAATTATTTCATTATTATTATTATTACTTAGTTACTCAATGGCAATAGGCCTATACGATTATTATTATTATTATTATTATTATTACTATTATTAATGTGTTCTTGTTGGTAACATTAATCTAGAATTTCTATTAAACCGAAACCAGTTTACATTTCTCCATCAAACTTTCTTCCTTTCTTTCCTTCCTTCCTTCAAATTTGTATTAAACTGCAACATTTCTGATTTTACCATAAAACTTTCTTCCCTCCAATTCAATTAATCAGAGGACAGTTCTCATTTCGCCATATAATTTTCTTTCCTCTCATTTTATAATAAACTGAAATGGTTCTTATTTCGTCGTATTTCAATTTTTCCCCGTGATCTATGGCGAGCAGGAGACAGCTTTTCCAGGAGCTTTGAATTCTGATATCGATAAATGCCCTATTAGCTAACTTTGTCCTTTGTGTAGTTACTCAGTAGGTATTCTCGGAATATGAAGCCATGGAAATGCTAAGGTAACTATACCTGCCGGACTCCTTTATTATCTCTACGAGATGACAGCTGGCCGTCACTGGAACTGTTAAATTGTTGTTATTTTTCTCTTTTTTCTTTTTTATCTTCATCTTTGTATACTATTATTATATTGCGTCGTATCATACTGTATGGTCCATTGTACTGTTACTGTTGTTATTTTTGGCGTTTTACTTTTCATCTTCTACTTAGCTAAAGCACGAACGCCACGCAGGCCCGTGCGTTGGACATATGTATTGAAAATGTATTTAATATGTGTAGTATTAAAGATGCACCTTATTCATCCATTCATACTTCTCTTTAATATTTCCGTGTAGGAAAAAATATGGCAGATATGTCATTAATACAAGGGTGGATCGAAAAGTAACGCACAATAACTTTTTTACAAAAAGTTTAATAGATACAATTACAAACAAATGCACACATGAAGGGACATCTTTTGTTTATTTTTCTTTATAGTCACCAAGTTTCTCAACATATTTCTCCCATCGTGGTACCAGTTTCAAAATACCCTGTTTGGTTGGAGTATAGCCATCTGCGGACTGCTGTTTTCACTTCTGCATCTGACGCAAAGCGTTTACGGGTCAGGAATTTCTTCAGCGAGGTGTTGTGCAATTTTTTGGGGCTAAAGGGCATAACCCGAGTAAAATTCACAGGGGCATGCGTGGCGTGTATGGGGACGACTGTATGGACCGTAGCAATGTCTCCAGGTGGTGTTCATTCTTCGATGATGGCCGTGATATCCTTTCATTTGTTTGGTCCCATGGCCGGCAATCGCTTTGCGTCAGATGCAGAAGTGAGAACAGCAGTCCGCAGATGGCTATACTCCAACCGAACGGACTTCTGTGAACAGGGTATTTTGAAACGATGGGAGAAATGTGTTGAGAAACTTGGCGACTATATAGAAAAGATGTCCCTTCATGTGTGCATTTGTTTGTAACTGTACCTATTAAACGTTTTGTATAAAAAAAATATTGTGCGTTACTTTTCAATCCGCCCTCGTATATTAATATATAATAATTAGGAAATTCATTGTTTTGACTTAATGCCTGCTGTATTATTTTGTCGAGTGCAGTATTGCAGCATAATGCAGATAGCTGTAAACATAATGAGTATAACATTTCAGGTGTTCAGTCCTGGAGACTACATATGCAGAAAGGGAGATGTGGGGCGGGAGATGTACATCGTGAAACGGGGGCGGCTAAGTGTGGTGGCAGATGACGGCCGCACAGTGCTGGCCACGCTGGGGGCTGGCTCTGTGTTCGGAGAAGTGAGTGTTCTGGAAATAGCAGGCAACAAGACTGGCAACCGGCGCACCGCCAACGTGCGATCCTTGGGGTACTCCGATCTCTTCTGCCTCTCCAAGCGGGACTTGTGGGACGCGCTGTACGACTACCCCGAGGCAAAGCACAGTCTGATGGAGCGTGGGTGTCAACTGCTCAGAAAGGATGGACTTCTGGACGAACAGGCCTTCACCAAGTCCCAGATCGAGCAAGAGACCCTCATTGAAAAAGTGGAGAGATTAGGCAAGTACCACTAATTTTACAAAACGAAATATTATAAGGAAACTATTCTGATTTTCATTATTTTCGACCCAAAAAAATAAATTTCTATTTTTGTTTTAGAGAGAAAGATTTAACATCGTCTGCCCTCTATTGAGGATGATCACAAGGATACAGAATCGAAGATGTCAGTATGTGTGTTCTTCTTTCTCTAGATGTTGAAAGAGCAGGATACTGCAATATTTAAAATTAAGTTTTGTACAGATGGTATTGTAGTATATGAATGGAATCTTTAAGATTCTTTTACACAATGTTTTCTTTTTTAATTTCATACAGCTGAAGGCCTAAATATTTTAAAAGATCATATGTAATTTCGACAACTGCCCCGAGCACCAAACAGTAACAGTAAGATGAATTCATTCTTCTGGAGGAACATAATATCTTCCACTTGGAACGATTACACTTGTGGATGTTTGAAGTCTGGTTAGTGTCAGTTTCAAAGCGAATGGTTGGATCTAACATAAAACCACAGGTTATCTCTATTGATGGCTATGATGTCAGCCCTTCTGTTAGTCCTCAGTTGAAACTCAATGAATCCCTTCGTTCACTTCCCAGCTTCGTCTTCGAAGAGCTTAAGCAGTTGAAGATCTAAATTTTTTATGCCTGTCTCTGAAAAACTCCAACACATGACCAAGGTTTCTGTGTCTTTACAGCCAACGGGTTCTCCCAGGAACAGATATTTACCGCAGCTACATTACAAGACATCTAAACTGCATTACATACTCCGAAAGTACCAACTTTTTTTAAAGTGAAAATGGTCCAATTTTTTACTCGACGCCATTTAAAAACGTTTTAATTAGACTTTCAAACATAAGCGTGCAGGAGTTTAAACGCCCCACGATGAGTGGCACAATCCCTTTCTTTTGTTTTCTAGAATCTAATTTTCTTCCTATATAATATCTCTTGCAATGTAATTTTTGTTAGATTGTCTTAACATTTTGCAAGTATGCTTATTGTATGGACGTATTTACAATGTGCTTTCGATTGTCTAAGGTAGTATGATTTGCACAATAAGTTTAATTTATGCTTTGTTAAAGAGTAAAATTATTAGGTATTTTTTTTATTTCTCAAGCTAATCAATATTTCAGAACTTACAGAAATGGAACCCTTATCAGAGAATAAAGCCTTCGCCAAAGCTTATTCCACATATGAGTGTTGATATATTGTTCAAAATGATGTAAGGTAAAGTGATCCCTATACAGGCCATGGAGGCCCAGAGGGTTCCAGGAGGTTGAGGCTCCCAGATTTTGGACATTCGACACATGAAGGTGGTAAGGTTGTCAGCCTTACGCACCGGCCGCCTTTGCCCCCACGATTGCTCCTGGTACTCATTTCTGTTAGAGGTTGAGTCGACCCCAGGGCCATAGTGCCACCAGAAGGATTAGGCCAATTGAAAATTCTCAACGACCTCATCGGGAATCGAACCTGCGACCTTCTGGTTTGTAGCGCAGCGCCTCAGCCACTGCGCTACGGCGTACCCCTTCAAAATGATGTATCACTGTATAAATCCAGTCGCAGTGCCTCGATACTGGAGGACCATGCAGCGTACGCAAAAAGGAACAACGCCATTCTTATCCTATTACATCAAGATAATCCGAACTTCCTTTTAGGATTAACTGTTCCCTTAATACAACTGTGTTCAATATTGAGAAGTAACAGAATTTAACAGAGGAACATTTTATAAAATAAACCAGGTATTCCACGTAGCAATTGGTAATATAATAATTATAGACCTATTAATTAATTATGATCATAAATTAATATTGAATTATTTTCTTTGTCAATTAATTATATTATTAGTATTAATAAAATTATTATACGTATTATTGTAACAATAATAACACTAATAATAATGATAACCAACTTCGTTTGACTTCAAGAGCATTGGGTTATGCATTTAACTCTGCAGCAGTTTCCACAGAATCTCTGGTTACAGTAGGCCTATAATGTTACGTTAAATACTGTTATCTCCAGACACAGAAGCAAGTGTTAAACTTTGCATCGTGTCTGTTTGTTGTCACAGAGAACACGCTGGACAACTTGCAGACGAGATTTGCACGTCTGCTGGCAGAGTGCTCTAGCCATCAAGCAAAAGTAAAACAGAGACTGACAAGAGTTGAACAACACACGATGGGAGTTCCAGAGCAAAGACGCAGAGCAACAACGGGGTAAGTCCATTCAGTTAATTTAATATTGCTGTGAAACACCATACAATAAACAGTCACTAATTTGTGTGACCCCGAAATTCGATGTCAAGTTTTTAACATAAAATCACGTTTTGAGTTTCCCTGAATCCAAATATTATGTTATTTTCAGAAACGTTTGTATGTGTGTGTGAAAAGCCTAGCTCGAGAATGAAAAATCATATAAAAACAAAATTTTATATTTGAGGAAGGTATTTTCGGGCATGTGACACAAAGATTAGCGACGACTATGAAATCTTTTAGCGATTTTCTCGGAAATGGCCCCTATGATTTTTTTTATATTTTGTAGAGGAGCTATTTTTACTAAGAGCTAAAAAATTATTTGAAACACCATATCAGAAATTTTAAGGGTATTTATAAGCTAATCTCTGTTTATAGAATCTCAGTCTTGCCTGGTGAATAACTATGGGTAGAATTATTTATATATACTAACAAATGGGTTTATATTTATACTAGTTTCGCTCGTTGAGGGCTCTGCCTCGAATCCTCCAGTGAGGTTCTTGGGAAAAGTTTTTATTTTTTAACTAACTCTGTATCGGAGAAAAGTGTCCATGCATTTAGACTGTCTTACATATTTTGTGCTTGTTTGCTTGCTTATTTTACTGTTATATGGATTTTTGGAAGCGTTCAGCAAGAAAATCCAGGAAAGAAAAAATTCAGAATAATAGAATAAGGGAAATAATACAAGTTGAAAAGAATATTTTGGAAATTGTAGAAGAAAGACGCTTGAAATGGTATGGACATGTACGCAGAATGACAAGAGGATAGAATACCCAAGAAAATTTTGGATTGGAAAGTAGAAGGAAAAAGAAGAAAAGGGAAGCCCAAACAGTGCTGGATGGATGGGGTGAAAAGGAGTATGGCGAGAAAAGGATTAAGTGAAGAAGATGCTATGGACAGGGACTTATGGAGGCGAAAGATTGTTGTGGGATGAAGGAAAACCATTGTATTGTGGAATATACCTTAATAAAAGAAATATATATACTGTATATATATTTTTTTTGCTTATAAATCCGGGCTGTAATAATAATAATAATAATAATAACAATAACAACAACAACAACAAATCTTCCGAAACTTAAAAATATGCCCTGTCAAAATTTAGAGACTACAACACTGACTTCAACTCAAAGAAAATTTTAAAAAATAAAAAGATTAAACGAATCGTAACATCTCTTTTCACCGAACTGTTGTGTTTGGACTATTCTCAGCGTGGCTGAGGTTTACATAGCTTTAACTGAAGCTTATTTCACCCCACCGCAGGATTCTCTGGATTCAACCCCTGTCAGTTATACGCAGTGTTAAATTAGTTTACAGCAACATAGAAGGGAGATGGCAAAGAGTATAATAACTTAGAGATAGCCTTTGCGTTGGGGTTTCATTAAGCATTTAACAATTACATAAACGCTTGATCTCAGACTCTTTGATCTCGCCTTTATCTGTGAGTGGACACTCTCTGGAGAGGGTCGATATAACCTCCTCACCACAGTCCCCTGGGGATGCTCCTTCTCAGCCACTTCTCAGTCAGTGAAATAGCAGCCGCTTTCTTGTTCTTCAACAATACCATCTTACATTTCAACAGCTGCGAACGACAATTTCCAAGTGGCTTTATTCTCGGACTGTCCATCATATTAAACCAGTACTTAAATAATGATCGCCTGAATTGAATGGAAATGGGATTGATTTTTGGATGAAAATTTTTCCCCCTACCTGTACTTTAATTCTATCCATGCTATTTTTTAAAAGATCCACACTGTGAAGCATGGATGTTTTAACTGTGAAGTTCAGTTTTTTAAGTGAAAATTTAGATGTTTTTTATTATTATTGTATTTTATACAACAAAAAGAAAACTATAATTTTATTCTCTATAATTTACCCTTTAAAATGATGTTTTTATTATTATTGTATTTTATACATCAAAAAGAAAACTGTAATTTAATTCTCTATAATTTACCATTTAAAATGATGTATGGTACATAATTGTACAGGTAGGGGGGAAAAAAGCGGACCGGCTCTTGTAGCTGATTTCAGAGCCTTGTCATACGTAAATAAATGTAAGAGATGAAACGGAAACGTTTGTTTTCACAAGCAATGCAAATTACGTGAAATTATTTCTTAATTCAAGCAATTTATCGGCTGTAGAACAAATTTCAATACATTCCCTGCTATCCTGTGAATGCCGCTAGGCATGCGCAGTGGCTCATATCGGCAACTTATATATTTTAGTCGGTCCGCTTTTTTTCCCCTACCTGTACTTTAATATTCTATCCATGCTATTTTTTAAAAGGTCCACATTGTGGAGCATGGATGTTTTAACTGTGAAGTTCAGTTTTTTAACTGAAAATTTAGAAGTTTTTATTATTACAGTATTGTAATTTATTATCTGGGCTTTCCTCTTTAAAATGGAGTATCATACATATTGTGCTATACCGTAATTCTATCCATTTTATTTTCTTATTTTTATGAGAAGATCCAGACTATGGCGCTGAGATGTTTTCACTTTGAAGCTCGTTTCCTAAAGTTTACTTTTCTCCACAAAAGGTACCTTTTCTCAGCTTCTACTTAACCTACAATCTTGAATTTTTTTTAGGATTTGTTTATTCACTGTTTACGTATGCTGAAAAAATTGACATTTTTGGAGATATACCCATTTTTATTTATAAACCCTATCATAAAATTCTCTCCTTATAATATAATTTAGATAACTTATCTCATTAGATACTTAATCATAATTTTGTATCTGATTGCAGGGGCAGTTCTAGCATAGACAGCGGACCAGATAACATAAACTCCAACAGAGAGGAAGACCCCAATAGAGCCATGCGAAGATCCTTCCAAGGCATCCCTAGAATTAGACGTCATAAACAAAACACAATGTGAAAGCCAAGGCCTAACAGTGAATTTGAACAAGGCCTTCATTCCCCACGCATTTCAAACTGAAGAACGAGAAGTCATGAACTGCTTCAGTCTTGGCCAAAGTCTCCAGAATTACGTGAACTTCTGTACAATACGTTTTTCATCAAACTGTTTGTTACGTGCAGTTATTAATTCCAAGATCGAAGTGAGTTGGTGCTTTTGATATTATCTGAATATAAGTATCGATAGATGATACTGATTTATGCAGAGTAGAAAATAATTTTATAGCATTTGTGCTGAGGTTTGCTGGTTCAAACCTGGCTGACAGCAATAGGCCTAGATGTTACAGAGCATATCAGTCAGCATTTGTGTTTTTTTTTTTTTATATTTGAGTTGAAGCAATTTCTCTCATATAGTACAGACTCAGAAGAGCCGATTTTCTTGCGGGTGATGTTATCTTATATATTGCGATAAAAGGGTGGGAAGTGTGTTCGAGGAAAAGTTATAAACAACGAGAAGCAATAGTCTCACTTTTTTATTTCTGAGATTCTACTATGTTATACACTTCAAACACATGTAGCTCATTCCATACTTTTTTCTACGATAGAAAAACATGCGTGAAAAATAATTAAATACAAACAGCTCTTCGAAATGATCAAGTTTAAAGATTCGAACGTAAAAAGTCAGTGACTTTTTAAAATCTTGGTGGCGATTGATGCACCAACAAGCCCTCCCCCCCCCCAAGCTTAAAGTTCCTCCCGGAAGACTCCGTGCCCAGGATTTTTACGCCCCGAAAAATCCATCGACCACGCCCGAGTTTGATCCCGCGACCTTCGGATCTCGAGGCGGGCACGCTACCTCTAGAGAAATATGTCGTATGTATTTCCCCTACTTTCCCTCATGGCTTCAATTATTCTTAATCAATAGGTTTAATATATGACGGTACGATAAGGTGTTCTCATCTTAGAATCAGAAGCCAGTAAAGACTAACGACATTTATAGGAATTTGGCAATAACAAAACATTTATTTCAGTGAAATTCTGGTGCTTCTTGATGAAAACATTTTTAACTTGTTTTCTATGTTTGTTAGCATCTATAAGAACGAACTTTTTAAACTAGTGGAAGTTCTACGATCTCCGTAATCGAAAGTTTTTAATTGGCCAGTTTCCAGATATAAAACATTCTAGAATGAATGCGAAAAGTCATTCATTTTACTTTAGACATATTTTATTTGTACGTGTTAAAATGTAACAAACTGAAGCTTCAGTCATAAATCAGGATGTGCAGTAGAAATGCAAATTTGTGCTACTCACTCCATGCCAGCTCTCTGTCTTTGAGGATGTTAAATTACTTGGAATTATTCCAAACGCACCCCCATCTCCGATTATCATCATTGTTCACGAGTCAGACAATTCGAACGTGATGACGTGTACACTGTTAATAGAAATAGATTTCTTCTATACAAATAATTATTCACCACTGCGTAATCTAAAATTTTTGGAACAAGATTATATTAAAAATAATATCATTAGATCATATCTCTTTATTATATTTCACAGCTCTTTATTATATAACTTGTAATTTCTAGATTCTAGAACACATTTAGTTTGTTTTCACAGAGGTCCATCGTAATTCTCTTCAAGCCAGACAGTATAAAAACCCAATCCGGAATCTTTTACCCAATGTACTGCCGATGTGTAAAATTCCGTAACAGAAATACGTATAATGTAAGAAGTAAATGGCATACTTAAGATATCAGTTTAAAGATTTTTGGGGGTACGCCGTAGCGTAGTGGTCGAGTCGCTGCGCTACAAACTGGAAGGTCGTGGATTTGATCCCTGATGAGGTCGTTGGAGTTTTTCAATTGGCCTAATCCTTCTGGTGTCCCTGCGGTCGACTCGGCCTGTAACAGAAATGAGTACTAGGAGCAATCCTGTGGGTAAAGGCGGCCGGTGCGTAAGGCTGACAACCTTAACACCTTCACGTACCGAATGTCCAAAATTTGGGAGCCTCAACCTCCTGGAACCCTCTGGGCCTCCATGATCTGTATAGGGATCACTTTACCTTTACCTCCTGGAACCCTCTAGGCCTCCATGATCTGTATAGGGATCACTTTACCTTTACCTTTAAATATTTTTATTCGGTTTTTATTATTGTTCATTGAGCGTTCCATTATGTGAAAACATATTTTAAAAAACTCATGTGTTTGTCTAATATTATTACATCACTGTCACATATTTTATCTGACCTTGTTAAATTTTTTGCCATTCGCAAGCTGCTTAGAAGATACTGAACCGCCTAAACGAAATGCGGAAGTTGTTTACCTTTAATTCACTTTTCTCTCCTTATGAATCATGCTAAGATTCAACGCGCGTAATATTTAAATTAAATTAAAGCCTCTCTGGAGGCCAGCTGTCTTGTAGTTTACTCTCTCATCGGGGATAACTGAATTTAACTGTTTCCATAGTTTAAAAAAAGGTCTATATTCAGTTCCCCGAGTCTGTAGATATTCCAGTAACTAGCAATACCAAACAATAGGCAACACATTTAATAGAAATACGAACACATATAAATTTAATAGATGGAAAGGACAAGGAAAGTGAAGAATGTTTTCAATAATAATCCAGAGGGAACCAGACTAAGAGGAAGACCGAGAACGAGATGGTGGAATCGTGTACGAGATGATCTGACTAGATTTGGAATAATGAACTGGAGGGAGGTGGCGATGGATAGAGGGGAATGGAAGAAAGCCATAGAGGAGGTTAAGGCCCACTTGGGCTGTAATACCAATTAAGAAGAAGAATAAATTTATTACAGATACAATACAAGGTAATTGTTTTAAATGATAACAATTAGAAAGTATAGACATCTTTTAATAAAAATTATTAAAATATAAGTGATGTAAGAGGTGGATAAACAGATACTGTTCTTTTTTCAGCACAAACTAAGCAAAAAATAAGGAAAACAAAAAATTTATTATTATGATTAATAACAATCCAATAGAGCAGAGACTATAACTTTCTTCCTCTAAATAGAGATGGAACCCTTCACCATTGTTCGACACCTCGCGAGGCGGTATTGGGAAGGTATATTAAGCAAAATTGAAGATTCTGGAAGATACAAAACAATTTTAATTTGTCGCTGTCAGCGGTATGGTGACTATCTTGTCATTTATTTATTCACACTGATCTATAGATTACGCCGTATATTATTTAGACGGAAATTAAAATTGACTAGAGAACACAATAATTATACGTATACTCATTAACAACAGAAGAGTGACTTCATTGATTGGAGGCAACCAGTATCAACAGTAATCTGATACACCATTAATGCATTCTATAACTGACCAAAACATAACTCTAGTTAAATGGATCGTCTTAAGTGCATTACAACACCTTTTAAATAATGTGAGGAAAGTTTAGGAATCCTCAAACAAGTTTCGATCTGTTTGCAATAATGATTTCCATAGATTATTACAACCTTTCCTTTCCGTATGCATATTTTCTTATACTTTATTGACAATAAGTTCTAAATTAGTTCAGACGTTTAAGAACATCAAATGATCATTTTACTAATGAAGTAAAGAATGTTTTGAAAGTTGGGTGTAATAAATAAGAAGTACACTCTAGCACAACCATTGTTTTCTGCTCTGTATAAAATATATACTATCATCATGTTAAGAATGTTGAAATACGCGGAACTATTAAATAAACTACTTACACGAAACAAGACTTCGACAAGGGATAAAGTATATTAATATATAATATAAATATTTAGTGATATTTTCTATTGATATAGGTAAATAAATTCCAGCTAGTTCAGAACGTTGAAAGTAGTGTCATGGAACTACGTTGTGTGGTTAATTAATTTTAAAGTTGAAACATTGTGAATTACAGCAAATATATGATTCCACTTTTTGGAATAATTTTTATTTCCAAATATTATTGGTAACTAGTGCCCAGAGCATTTAGTGCAGTTGTTCGAGGTGTTTGAAGACTCAGTGGAGGAAGTGCCTAAGAAACTGGAGAATTACTGTCTACTAAAATTACTGCAATACAACAATAAATTTTACCGTAAGATTTCTCCGAACAGTTTGCTCGTTGCTCAGATGTCTTCTCTAGTAACGTTTAGTAGGTAGCGCCTGTCAGCGCTGTTTAGACTGCACGCGTTACAGACTTGCTGGAGAAGTGGTCGATATGCTCAGGCGTTTGGAAGAATTTGAATTTGAGACAATTTATTATGAACAGGGCCGGATTCTAATGACATGTCATCTTTTTATTGACGCTGCTTAGACGTTGCCAACTTGTAGATAAATCCTAATCATGGCCTCTAGAATATAGAAATGCATTTTTATTGGGTCATTTTTTGTCATTTTATACTTTTAGGGCATTTATTTCAATTTTACGTCATTAGTTTGTCATTTTCGTGTCATTTGCTTCCTTATTTTGTCATTTTCATGCATTTACATTGAGTATATTCTTATATATTTAAATAAATTACTAGGTTACAATAATTCAACATTTTTATAGGATCTACTTTAAAAACAATTTTCTTACTTTTCTTCTCAGGTGCTCCCATGAAGAACAAAGAACAAAGCTTTTAGGCCTACAACAATCTTTCTGCATTTACAGTTCTTACAATTATGTATGTGTTTACAATAATAATTTTTATAAATAAAATATCAGTTTTTAGGTCATTCTTTATAATTATTAAGTCATTTTCTTTAAAATTTAGGGTCATTTTATAGGTCATTTTTCAAACAATTTTAGGTCATCAGAATCCGGGCCCTGATTATGAGCCTTCGTGTTTATGATACCGGTACCTCAAGTACTAGCCGATTTTTACCCTCAGAATTAGAACTTATTTTTATTAGGGACTCTGTTATCACCAGGGTCATACTGCCACCTGAAGGATAGAGCAGCTGGAAAATAATTGGGGAAAATGTATTATGCGCCTCTCAGTATTTTGTAAGGATTGTCCCAAACAACTTACCACGGTGTACTCTACATTTAAAAAAAAAAGGCTATTTTAAACAGAATAGCAGTCAAATCTGTATTAAAAAAAATTGAAATGCAGCGTTGATTATGTTGACTAGTTTGTTGTATTGCAGTATTTTTTTGTAGGCAGAATCTCATGGTGACTAGGATCATACACACTATCGTTGTTGTAATGGAAATCAGTCCATAAAAGTTAGCACCGCTCTATTGTAACAAGATCTATTAATCATAAAATGCAACACAATATATATAACGGAGATTAAATATTATGTTCCCCTAATACTTCATTGAAGATTATCTACGATAAAATGTTATTTTTATTATAATTCCGGTAATCTTTATTTTTTACAATATCATTAATCGGTTTTATAAAGCTCATACATTCAACTGTAGCGTTGTTTAATGCGTCGAAAGACCGCAAGATATCGGATGAGTTCACAAATAAATAACGCATACTTATAACATCGCTTGACGTTGCAAGAGAACGAGTCCTTCCAGCTCTACAGTTGTCATTAGGATCTTCTTAATTATACATGTAATATTTTTATATTATACTGTATATATTTTCCTAGTATTTGTCAACATTAAGGAATCATTTTACAGTTTATACGATGGAAAAAAATAAAAGCCTAATGCTAAAGTTATCTTTAAATATATTTTTAACCTAATGATCGCCGTACAGCTAGCAGTTTTATAAAAATAGAAGTTTTATTAACTGCACCCTCAATCAGCATTACTATTGCGATTATTTTAAATTCCCTAAATATTAGACTAATTTTTTATTAAGAATATATAGTGTTAAAGGATTTACGAATGGTTTTATTACCTAACATCTCAAATCTTCCGTACAGAAATTCTGTTGATTGTAGATTCCTATTTAGTAAGTTCTTTACGACATTGTTATCTGTATGTAAAAATTATTCAGTTCTAATTTTAATAATTTTTGCCATCTAACACAAGTACTGGACGATCGATTACCATGACGATGAGTGTTATGATCTATATGTTTTATTCACCTTGTTGAGTATAAATAAAATATATTGAACCACTGGGAAACTCTGTTGAATTACTATCATTTCCACTAATAACAATAAACATATACTCACGCACACATACTCTTGTAATTTAATGTAATTTATTTTCGTAATATGTGTTTCAGGTGATAAAGTTATCTTTTGTATTGCACTTCAGTTATTTCAAGAATTCTTCCCTTTCCCATCTTTCTTTCTAATGCCGTAAGAAACTGGTTCAAGCTTTTGCACTGCCGAGAAACGTAAGTAAACAGACTGAGTATGAATATTTTATTAAACAATTTACATAATGTTATTAAAATAATATGTACTTTTTAAATCGTGTTTGAGAGTCAAGTGATAATATTTAAGCAAATTAGTCATCGGCACAGACATACTCGTGCCATTAACCCTGTCAAAGCTAAATTTACATATTTATAAAAGCAATCGAGTGAACAGTATTTATTTATTTACATTTGTGTCATGAGCATCGTGAATGAAGCTACAGACTAAAGTTTAATCCACACTAACACAAATTATAAGTTTATTATAGATAATAAACAAACAATATCTATTATCTAATATATAAAATTGAAAGTGTGTATGTATGTGGGTATGTATGTTCCCTATACAAATCTACATGCTTTGAACCATTTGCACGAAATTTTGCACTGATACCCACTTCAACCCAGAAAGTAACGCGATTAACATTTAAGTTCAAGCAAACCATCCTTTATTGAAAAATTTTATAATATTTTTGAAAATATTAGACTGAATTCATCACAATATGCAAATCAGTTCTCATAAAAACAATATTGTTTGCAGTGTTCAAATAGGGTTTTGGAGGTGCATGTTATTGGGTTTTGACAAATTAGAGAGGATATCAATATAATTAATTGGTGTAAATAAATAATGAAAAATTAAAATCATGAAAATAATGCACAATGTGCATATAACAATGTGCAAAATATGCAATGTCCATAATGTCATATAACTTTCTCTACCCTGGACTTGTAGAATTTCATTTTCTCACTTCACATTTTCATGTAGAATAAGAGTTCGTATTACAGGGACAGCATTTTCAGTTCTGTCAGCCTGAGTCTGTAAAAATTTTATCCACTGATATTTTATTCGTTGCTCTAGATTTTGTATTAGTTTATATGTTTCATTTAAGCCCTAAGCTTGTAAAAGTAGACAAAACAAGATGGAACATTTTAGTCCTATGTGCACAATTATGTCTCAAATTTTGGGGGAAGAATGTGTGAAAGTGATATTGATTTTCTTTTGATTTTAGCCCTGAAATGGTTGTACGGCAACATGAAAGTAGGAAATAAAATATCCTGTTAAAACAGTAAAATATTACGTTACCGGGAATTCTATTTCTTCTTATTTCAACTACTATCAGCCATGGCGTTTAAAAGTAATCGATTGCAAAATTCTAAGTCTTGTATGAGCGATCAAAGCCATATCTAGTGTTTTCTGAGGGAATACTTTGAATGTGATAAGTCGTCTTTCTTCGCTTCAAACTCTAGATGTCTATATAAGGACTTACAGATTGAAAATCAAAAGTACTCCATAATTGAATTCTGAATTACACGTAAAATTAAAAAAAGCCGGGTCTTCTAATCTAGCACAATATAAAACATAAAACAACAGAATGCCATATCTATTACCTAGTTCAATAAGGTCACCTCGCAGGTTTGGTCCCCGATGAGGTCGTTGGAGTTTAGCCCTGGAGTCGACTCAGCCTCTAACAGAAAGGCGGCCGGTGTGTAAGGCTGGCAACCTTACTACCTTCACGTGCGAACTGTCTAAAAATCTAGGAGCCTTAACCTCCTGGGCCTCCGTGGCCCGTAATAGGGAACACTCAGCCGTAACAAATTTTACGCAGAACTAAGGGGAAATAGGAGAATTAATGCCTAAATAATATGTTTTGATTTCTTAAAAGGAAGTATCATTTTGGTATGATGCACAATCTTACAGAAATCCAAGACTTCAACATCGTAACTTCAACAAAAAAGAAAGTATTAATTTAGTGAATATAATGCAATTTGCTGACAGGCGTCGCAGTGTCGATCTTCATTTGCAGGAAACAGCAATAATCTGGTGACATTCGCCAGGATTTAATTTAAGATAAACTTGAACCTTGGACCGACTGCTAGGTGTATGCATAATAATGCTATTATCTGAAGGCTATCTCAGAAATTCATGACGTCTGGCATTTTAATCTCCTCATTACCACATTTTCTGCTTCATGGTATATCATAGCCTTTTTACTTTCTCCGTCCTGAAATTCAATGGCGAGTTTTCACCCGAAATACGACTTCATTATAAACATAAACCCTTTGATTATTATGTCATGTCATTTTTTCCATTTTTAAACTATAGGCGTAGTGCTACTACTGAAAACTACAATTTGACAATTATTACTTAATGACTAAATCATGCTTGTTATATAATTTTAGAACGTTAATTTTATTCTTTCCTAAATAAAGTTGATTCTTATTACACAGGGTGTCCATGAAATGAGTTCAGACGTTTCGTGTGGTGGTAGGGAACATACACACGATTGTGTGGATAACCAAAATAACAGAACTTGAACACAAAATTACTTACAATTTTTTAGGCTTACGCTCATTATTCAATAATTTACTGTTTTATGTTGGAATCATAATAACTGAAGTCTGAAATAATGTGGGAACAATTAAAATCTTATGTAGAAAAATGAATTAAAGTTGCCCTTCCCTAGGCCTGAGCTTTAATTTAAAAGCCTTAATGTTATCACACAACAAAATTATGAATTGATCTTTCCCTTGTAACTTTAAATTCAAGTAATTTAAATACCCTACAATATCTACCATGTATGTCAAATCTTCAAGAAAACTACTGTCATAGGTTATCGGGTGATTCGCCTTTAAATTCCTAACAAACTTTAATTTCTTCTTGAAGGGGCCAAAAGCTCTTTAAAACTTTATAATAAGAAAACTAGCAAACTTCTTGACAGCATAGCAAACTCTAAAATTCACTACATATATCACTAATCAAACTAGAAAATTTATGGGCTACAACCCTCCCTGAAACGTTAAGTCATGCAAATATGTTGCACATAAGGACTTTTAATTTGATAAATGCAGTGGCGACTCCTGGCTTTTTAATTGTGTAGGATGGTGTGGAGAGAGCGAATTAACCCATTCACTGCTATTGACGTACATATGCGTCGCCGTAAAAAATACATAAAGGCTGAGATGTAAATTTAATACAATAATGCTTTATCCTAAAATATGAAAATATTTAACCACGTATGAAAACTGTCGTTTACGGAAATCAGCTATTCCGCTATAATTTTCATAGTTGATATCAAACTTGATATTACTCCAGGAATACTTATATTGAAATATAAACAGCACTGTAAAGTTTAATAATAGCTAGGCCTATAATATATACCAAGAAATGAAATAAATAAATATTAATAAAAATATGATCACTCCCCTCTTAGAAAACAAGCTATCGAACGTGAGGAAGGACTGTACTGTGAGACGTCCTCAACTTCTTCCATATGAAACTGGCTGCTCACAACATTTCCCTTTCCCGCCTCCCCCTTCACATGCCCCAGAGATCTAACAACGGCATGGACTGCGTAACACCAGCACTGAGGACATCCTCGCAAATACCAACCTGCTCAAAACAGAACCGCTAACTTCCTTCCCGAGTGCTCTACAATAACGCTGTTTTGTCATTTTATTGTGTTAATTTTTACAATGAATGCTAGTAAACATTTATGTAGATGAATTATGAAGTGTAGGATGATCCTCACATCCTATATGGAATAATCGCCACTGGATAAATGGTAGACACGTTATGTACATCCTGACTCATGAAATGCGTGAACTAGAAATACCGTATCTGCGTTTTCTAAGCATGTACAAAATTCAACCTAACAGCGAATTTTTACCCAAGCGGCTCAAGCTGGCATGAACGTATAGCTTAGCTCGCTTAGCTACTAACAGGTGATCAAGCCGGCAGTACTGCCCCTCAGGTAGATTATAGCGGCAAAGCGAGCGGTGCTTGATAAATTTTCCAATATTGGAAAAGCAAGAAAACTTAATTTTGTTCTATGACTCAACAGCTTTAATGCCCTTTACCTTAGTTAAATTAAGGTGTGACTGTGACATATACATCAACAAACAAACCTGCCTAGACTTTGTTTGAGTATTGTTTTATAGTTAAGTTATTCTAATGAGTGAAGATTCAATATAATTGTGAGAGATAATAGTATTAGATTCTTTACCACAGCCCTTCTGAGAAAAAAAATCTTGGATATGCCCCTGGTGTGAGAAACCTGTAAATGACAAAATTATCAAGCATTTTCACAAAACGTATCAGCTACACAAACTGAAAATAGCAGAGGGCTATTTCCTATCCTGTTTTGTAGGGAAGGAAGGAAGACCACTTGTACCCCTTGTATTCTCAGCAAAACCTACAAAACATATTTTAGATATTAATTTTTCGAGAAACCTACCACAGTGCTTAATGTTAAGTAGGGTTTTTGTATAGTTCATAATAAGCTGGTAGCATTCTATAGAATAAATATTGTAAACTGCAAATAAATCTGAATAAACCTTTTTACCACTGCCTTCTAAACTGTATTAATCGTGTATACACTGCCTGTCCTATACGGCTAATTTTGCGTACTCGGCGACATTACAGATGGCAGCACCTTTCACACCCAGACTGCTTCTTGTTTTTTGCTACGACATTGTTGATTATGTAGTGCTGTCACCGCCGTCTCATAATCACCGCCTTCTAAACTGTATTACTCCTCGAGACGGCGGTGCTCATAATATAGTCTATCAATGCGTCTAATTAATTAACATTTATTTTAATTATTGCTCCAAAATTCCATTTCAAGGTAAGTGTCATATACTGGAATAATATTACGTTTTAAACAAATAACACAAGTATCTGTGTCTGTTTAATGCTTATTTTGATTAGTGATTGGTGCAATCTGGGTGTAAACTGTGTCGCTTCTACTGGATAAATTAGGCAATTTAACAATACTCTGAACTCCATGTTAAAATAAAGCATAGGACAGGCAGTGTAATTCTCGAGACGGCGGTGCTTTTTACACTATCAGTTAACTAACAGTGACAGTGTTACATCATCATTCTTGTCATTGCCATGGTATCTCATGGTGCTGGCTTATGTATGTTATCAAAGCCTGAATTGCAGTCTAAACTTAAAATTCTTCTAGAAACCCCATACTGCTAGTGAAAATGCCTTCAGTACTGAAAAACTCTACAGTGACAATAACATGTCATCAGTAAAGAAGAGATGAGAAGAATTCTTTGGAGGTATGCAAACATTAGGCCCACTTATATCAGCCTTTGTGAAAAATTTGCCTCCTATAAGGAATGCAACCTAGTTACTACAGAATAATTCTATTACATACTTTATTAATCTATTTTTATATTTTTCAGCCTATCCAATAACACAAGGCCAGTGACGATAGCATGTCACATTACTTTCTGAAGAGTTTTGCCATAATTGTAGCTCATAAACAACCAGGAGAAACATGATCTTTGATCACAAGCATTTTAGTTAAGATGGATTAAAACTTCTATAGAAGATGTACCAAAGAACTCCCAAGCTTTATCAATTCAAGACAGCCAAGATCAATATTCTCCAGAAGTCTTTATAGAAATGTTTAAAGTATTGCATGTTGGTGTATTTTCTACACAACTTACCAAAGGACTCATACACACCATTCAAGAAATAAACTTTAGAAAGCTGGGCTATAGTTGCCACAAGGAAAAATGTCGTCTGATATTTTTAGAAAAGCAGATGATGGAGACAAGGATAGAAGATTTTGTTGCTACTGATGCCCTGTCCGACTGAGAGTGAAGGGAAATTGTTGTCCAAATACAATTTCAAGGAAATATTTATTGCAACAGACACAGTCAGTGTTCAGTTATCTTTTAACATATTCTCCACTGGAATTGAAACATTTGTTTTACCATGGCACCAACTTTTGAACACCTGTGTCATAGAAGTCTTCCGCCAGGTATTTGAACCACTGTGTGACAAACATCTCCACCTCTCTGTCATTTGCTGTCATTCTTTTTCATTTCTTTAGGTGTAGGAAAAGATGGAAATCACTGGAAATGAGATCCAGGCTTTAGGGTGAATGTTTAAACACCTCCCAACCGAACTTCTGCAGGAGACTTACTAGGAGGTGTTTAAACATCCAGCCCGGACTTCACTCTCAGTGATTTCCTTCTTTTCCTACATCTCAAAAAATGACAAAGATTGACAGAGAATGAGGTGGAGATGTTTGTCACACAGTGGTTCAAATACCTGGTGGTAGACTTCTACGGCACAGGTGTCCAAAAGTTGCTGCCGTGGTAAGACAAATGTTTCAATTCCAGTGACAAATATGTTGAAAAATAGCTGAACACTGGCTGTGTCTGTTGCAATAAATATTTCCTTGAAATTGTATTTTGTTTCTGTAAACGGCCCCAGAGAAGCTTATTTTATGGATGTGCCTCGTATTATATGTTAGGAATCATTAGTGTAAATAATAAATAAAATATAAATAAATAAAATTAGCCTAGACATCCCAAAGGGCAATGGCCTCCTGCAGATTGCAGGGCAAGCTCATATACTTCTCATTATGTGAGCTAATCCTAGCGAGAGTTAATTCTAGCGAGAGTTCTTGCGCATGGTTGGATTGCTTCTGTATTTCCACTAGTAACGCAGCTGTATAAATAATAATAATAATAATAATAATAGCTTACTTTATTTAGCCTAAGATATTACAAAACTTGTGAACTTAGATAAGCTACTTAACTATTGATTACTCACTACTAAGATTAGGCAATGTTAATTACCGCGAAGCGCTTTCAACTGCATAAGTAGACATCTTCAGGCTAATGACTCCCATGCTACCATCATTACAGTCAGGAAAATGTTTGTATACGATTTTGTTATCTAGTGCACATGATTTGAACTGTACGGGTAATAGCTTGTTTAAGATGTTTGTGTTGTCTTGTGTGGTGTGTTTGTATATTTCATGTTGTTTGAATACGTTGAGCACTGGCGGCTTGTAGTTATAACTAGTGGGGGTGCTGCTCCAGAAAATTGTTAGCCTTTGTTTTTAAATTGTGTAAAAGGAATCATACATATATAAAAAAGAAACTTGATAAAACCCTAAAAGAACAAAATCAAACATTTTTATTTAATTTAATTTAAATTGTTACAGTTCAGGCTTGATCTATTCATTTAAAAATGAAATCCATTCTCCTTATTTTAATTTCCGCAGAAAGATCAATAATTTTCTCCTTGATCTGCCATGGTTAAAGTTTTCTGTTAAATAAAAGAACCAAAAAAATGAATCAAATAGAATAGCTGGAAACAAGATAATAATCTAATTCTACACTTTATCACATTCAAGAATATGGTACATAGTTCCACATGCCCACAAGTCAAACACCACACCACACAGTTCCATACAAAGATTTTCTTTTATGTTTTTAATAAACTGGGGGATGGCTACCGGCATTAAGCTTAAGGATTATATATTGTACCAGTATAAAGAAAGAGTTAAAGAAAAAAGGATTCGTTATAATAAATGTTATCGATAATATCAAGTGGAAATGGGGTGATGCAGTTCCACAGTGCCTATATACGAGCAGCCACTGATGTTGAGGGTATGACCTTTGTGGTTAACATGTAGAATTTCCATGTCTGTATGCCTGCATATTCATGTCCTGTGTTTATTAGTGTGTTTGCATAGCCATAATTTATGTTTTTTTGAAGGCCCTATACCTAACACATCAAAGCCGGTTGCTGAAGATGATGTTCATGCAGTGGAAAGCGTTCCAACAAAGCAATTATCATTGCCTAAGCATAGTAGTGAGTGTCAACAAAGTCAAATGGTTTAACTAAGTTATTACCTCACTAGAAAATGTACAACATTCAACACATAACAAAATTCATGGCCTTATAATAAAAATAATAAAACAAACAAACAAACAAGCAAACAATACAGAATATATTAGGACTGAGTTTTGACCTAGCTTTGGTTGAACACTTCAAAATACTCTTCTACTCTATATGCACCTATTTCTAACAGTATACTTTATAATTCATGCTTAAAATGAGTTACCAGTATGTTGAGTTTTCTCACATTACTGGTAATATGTTAAAGAATTTTTTGCCCACTTCATTGAAGCCGTTGAGGGTGGTATTTGTTGGAATGGGCAGAAGAGTTCAAGCTACCCAGCAGAAGTTAAACCTCATGGGGAATGAGTCGGAAGAAGAAGAATGCAAAATAGAACAACAAACCTAACAAGACGACTAAATGCTGATTGATTGACATGCCAGTTAATCAAACTCAAACTGGACAAAATCATAATAGCGTGAGAATGTCTAGATTAGGAAGTTTGCCGAAGAACCTTTTCTAACTGAAATGTTTGTATACCGGCAAACAAAGACTAAGCTCTCCCAGCCTCTACATAATTATGGTAGTTTGGTTAATAAAGTTGCACAGTTTATAAACTACTGGACTCCAGGAGTAGTAGAGCAGAGTATTTAATAGTGTTTGTAGAAAATGGAATTACCTTGATCTTGTAGAAGAAAGTGTAAATGTAAATGTATATAATGTGACAAACATGTTGTATTCGAAAAGATCAATAAAGTTAAAATAAAATCAGGTAAACTGATATAACAAAGTCCCACAATGCTTTTATTTAATCAGTGATAATTGCAATTATGATATGCAGAAAATAAGTTATTTTTGTAATCAGTTTTAGAGTTAAGCTCCAGATCGATTCATTAAGCAGGGTTCATGGAAGAACAAAGGTCTAAAGTTTCATAAGCATATGTGAAGGAATATGTGGGTAGTATTATTTGTTGAAGCTAACTGTATTGCAACTTCACAGCCCTATATGATCACTGTGAAACAATATGTTGCCATGAGAACTGATTTTCATTTGATAAATTCTGTATAATATATTACCATAAAATAAGCGCTAAATTGGGCTTTACTCCGGCACCAGTCAATTGATTTGGTCCACAATCAATAGGCTTCGTCCCATGAACGTTATAAATGCATACACTAAGTTTCATGAAAATCTGATAATGCTCGTTCGAATTATCACGTGTACAGTTACATGGATGGACAGACATTTCCTGTCCACCACATGATCTCATAAATTATCATTCTAGCACTTCATAAAATATAATATTAGCAGGTTACATCCTGGTACAGAAGCCTAGACACCAGGATCTAATCAAGCTTATTTATTTTATTTTATTTTACCAGTATGTTGACATTTCTCATATGTACTGGTTTATTTAAAGAATTTTTTGCCCGTTTCATTGAAGCTGTTGAAGGTGGTACTTTGATTCCACTGGCTAACTCTTAGGTCATGCATGTGTCTTGTTGTAAGACCCTGCACAGAACTGTTTGTAGGGAACTGATATTATGTATTACCCTTTTCATACAACTAGTGATTCATTATGTACTGAGAGACTAGAGTTAGTATACATATTTACTTACTTACTCAATCTGTATAGTATCTGGTTTCCTATATCCCTTTTGTTGGGGCGAACAGCCTCCAAGTGGAGGTTTCTGTTACCTATGTGAATTTTCTTATGCATATTTTCCAAGAGGGGACAAAGGGTCAGGTGGTAATCCCAATGCTTCTCAAACCCCCTCTAGAAACTAATGTATTACTTGGATGTTAAAGAGCCGAGAAATTTTGTCAAGAGGCTCTAATTTAGGCTTGGAGTTCTTTTACGTCCTGAAAAATCCATTGACCACAGCTGGGTTTGTTCCAAAGACCTTCGGATCTAAAGGCTGGCACCGCTACCTCTAGACCACCGCGGCCGACTACTTACTCAATGACAATAGACAATGCCTAAGCTAGTTAAAGGAATTTTATTTATTTTATAGAACACAGGTTCGTTGTCGCACTTACATGAGTCTGCCATTTAACCCTTTTCTGTGCTAACTCCATCCAACCATCCCTCACAAATCCCACTTCCCTTAAATCTATCCTAATTTTGTCCTCTCACCTACATCTAGGTGTTCCAAGTGGTATCTTCCCTTCAGATCTCCCAGTCAATATTTTTTAGATATGTCTTTCTTCCCCCATGTGCTCATGTCCAGCCCATTTCATCCTCCGTGATTTAATTACTCGTACTATATTCAGTGAAGAGTACAGGTTATGAAGCTCGTTATTATGCAGTTTTCTCTAGTCCCCATTTTCATCTCTCTTAGGTCTGAATATTTTCCTAAGCACCCTGTTTTCAAACACTCTCAGATTAAGTTCTTTCTGAAGAGTAAGGGACCATGTGTCATATCCATAAAATACAAGTGGTAGGATAATAATCTTACAATTTCTCTTATTTTTAAATTTCTGGACAGAAGATGAGAAGATAAAAGGTTCTGAATTGCATAATAACAAGCATTTCCTGATTTTAGTTGACACTTAACTTCTGCTTTAATATTATTTGTATCTGTAATTGAAGTGTTTACTTTTATAAGGGTCTAAGTGCCAAAACCATTATTTTGCAACTGATAATTTTAAATGGATCTATGTACCCAGACCAATGCATTTCAGAAGGGTCCAAGGTCCAGGGAAAACCACGTTAGTAGCAATAAACTCCAAGATATAGTAGTGGGTCTATCTCAAACAAATTTTTCTGTGGTTCTACACAATCATGATTTTGCCCCTTAGACCCTTATAAAAGTAAACGCTTCAATTATTGCTTCCAGATATTTGAATTTCTCTACTTATCTGGAGGTTTTTCTGCTTTTCTAATATTATGTAGTGTATTGTTTTGATGTTTCATGACCATATACTTAGTTTTTCTGTATTAATTTCCAATCCAACAGTCCTGCAGACATCGAAAAGACTTTCTGCATTTCTCTCGATTGTGTTTATGTCATCACCCAACAGTTAGTAAGCCTATACATAATTTTCGAAGTAGAGGTTTGCAGTTTGTACTACTGTAGATTACCTGAATGACCTTTTGTTTTGGTAGAATCAGCAGCTTTGATACAATGTAGTCATTCCCCCAAACAATGATAATGTCTGTGAGACGACCGTGCACATTTTTAGCTCCCGGTTATTTATGCGTAAATGGTTGATGTGATATATGCTAATGTTTGATGGTATATAAAAGCATTGGAACTTCACTGTCTTCCTGTTTTTGCCGTAATAATAAAGACACATTGAAGTAAATGATTTTACATAAGGAATAAATACAGGCAAATAAACAGCAGACCAAAATGTAATTGTGAAAACGCAACAACACTGTACAGACTGGTGGAAATCATATGATGAAGGAAGATGGATGGGTAAACAAACCAGATTTGTTCGGCTGATCCCAAAGCAAGGAATGTGGTGGGTAGAAAGAAAAGCATTGGGAGAACTGTCAGAAGATTTTTTTTTTTCCTTTGGGGTTACTGTACTGTCTTGTTCTTCCTTTAGCTTGATATTAGGATGCATGCATATTGGAGAGAGTAATAATAAATAATACTAAAAGCTCTGCTGCTTCATTACACACAGTGATGGGAAAAGTACAAAAAGAAAGTAATCGGGCTGAATTACAATTACCTGAGAGACATTTTACTTAATTACAATTACAAATTACTTTTTCAAAAAGTAATCAGTCAAATTACAATTACATTTACAATTACTTTACAAAATGGCAGTCCCTAAAAATTCCTTGTTTTTGGTATGTTTTGGGCACAAGCCCAAATTAGTAATGAACAAACAAAACAAAAACACATCAATGAGAAGTTTTTCGGAAAGATTGAGTAACTTTTTGTTAATGTTAACTCTAATTTGGATATTAGTTGCAAAAACAGTAGTGATGACGATATAGCAAACGAGAATGATACTAACACTAACGACTACTAAATTGTAACAATTACAGTTTTATTTCCAGAAGTAAATTACAAGAAGAAATTACATTTTTTAAAAAGTATTGATTACAAGTAAATGGGACCAAAAAAGGAATTGTTACTGTAATCCGATTACTTTTACTCAATTACTTCCCATCACTGATTACACATAATAGAAGAATTACTTAACAATGTGATGTTCATGTTGCAGCGAATATAGAAAATGGTTGACTACAAGAAAGCATTTGAACTGATTGACAAGGAAAACTGATTAACATGATCAGAAAAGATCACCTAGTAAAAAATAGTACAAAATATGCTTGTCTATGGTATCACAGAATCAGAACCCATCAAACAACAAATGGCATACTCCTAAGAGACCCAATTAGCTTACTTTCGTTTAACATCACTGCTGCAGACATTACATTACCAGCAAAGCTAGTGACACTGATTACAGGCTACATGTAGACGATATGGTAATAGGGAGCATGACCAGCACAAAAATGCACTACATACAACTTTGAAAGAAATCAAGAGATAGGCAGAAGAAAAGAGTTTTTATATTAATTAATATGGAAAAAAACAGACCAATTGACATTCAGGAAAGGAGGAAGTGGTGTATGCAGGAAGCACCTTGCCTCTTTGCAATAAACCTTTAATCCAGACTTCAGACTCATCATTCAGTCCCTGCATCAGGGGGAAAAAACAGTGGCAGCAGTAAGGGCAATATTACAGATTACATTTTAGATCAGGTTTTTTAATTGATCCAACTGAACATAATCATGTTATGGGATTCTTCAAAATATTACAAACAAAGTATATACAAATTTACAGTTCTACAGTCTAAGAAAATGAAATACAGTATTTACATAATTACTTATATATTTCAAACAATAGTCTTTAAATATTCAACACAATCTTGCTAACACTTCCTCTGTTGCTGCTGCAGTATTCTGAGATGCCTGGTAGTAGTTAAAGGTCTGAAACATAGAGAAGAGAAGACAGTATCTACAAGGATAGATTATCACTTTGCTACTCACACCATCGCACCAATAGTTGACTACAGAATACATCTAATTTGGAATTTCTAATTTGCAAATTTTCAAATTTCTAATTTGCAGAGAGTCAAAAACGTAAAGACAATGTTTTAAAAATCTTAAGAATCTGAAGAACTGCATGAACTAGTAGGGGACACATTTTGTATAGAAGACCTCAGATTTCAAATTCTATTAACCATCCACTTTAAAATGTAGAAAACTACTGAAAAAATTTAAAAAAAAAAAAAAAAAAACTGAGAGGAACCAAATCAATCCAGAATTTTATGCCATGGGTGCTACACTGGACAAGAAATGGTACAAAGAGAACCAAGATCAAAAACATGTCATAATGCGATTTACAGTGCATGGCTTCCACCGCTGTGGCTCAGGGGATGTGTTCAATCCTCTCACGCAGCAGGCCCAGGTTCAATTCCTGGTCGGGACAAGTTACCTAGGTGAGGTTTTTTCCGGGGTTTTCCCTCACCTATGAGACAAATGTCAGGTAACTTTAGGCCCTTGTGGTCCCCGGATATCATCTGGCCGCCATTATCATCTTCACCACCATCCTCGCCTTGTTCTGAGTGAATGTGTGTGTGAATGGTGTGTATCGTCCTATGTGTTCGTGTTGGCTCGGAGGTGGCCCCGTGTTGGGCTGATCACTCATCCGGGGAGGCCCTCCATGTCCTTGTCTGGTCAAAAAAGTATGTATGTGATCCAATGATAATCCCTCTCCCGACAGGTCATGGCCTTGTAAGGCCCAGGTGGCTTGGGTCGCTTAAATCCTAAAAGGGAGAGGTAAAACTACGACCAAGAGAGAGAGAGAGAGAGAGAGAGAGAGAGAGAGAGAGGGCTTCCACCATAAAATATAGTGAATTAAAAGATACCATAAACCCAGTGCATAAATAATGCACCTACCATATCACCTACTGTGTTATAGTGTCCAAAAAAATTTTGTTTAATGATTACAGTAAAAATTGAAATTTATAAATCCTAATGCTCTCTCCGACAACCCGACTATTAATTAAGATCATCATCATCATCATCTCCCATTTTTATTATTTTGATCTTTCTTTATTTTTTGCCTTTTTTTGGGTACTGGTATAGTTTTGGATGAGAAATACAGAAGAGAAGTTTTAGCATTAAAAATTACTTATTTTTATTTATTTATTTATTTATTTTTTTTTTTGCGAAAGGAAGCTAAATGGGATAAGTTAATTCAACAAACTTGTAGATACCAAAAAACCTCCGTTTATAAGCCATAATTATTTGTGTAGGGCCAGGGCTGTAGCTAGGCGGTGGCGAGATGCGCCCCTGCGAAGGGCACAGGTATAAAGAGGGTGCAAAATTAACCATGAAAAATACCACCTTTTTCTACACTGGTGTAATTTATCAAGCAATAAAAATTATAGATTTTATGATTTAATTATTTTTTAAGTAGTTCAATCGTATGAAAATAAGTTTTTGGTACCTTGACAGTCCCAACACTTAGTTCATTTTCAAATTGAGGTTTAGGTTTTCTTTGATAATAACAGTGTTTTTATATAAAATAAACAATTTTACAGAAATTTAAAAAAAAAATTTTCAGACCCCCAGTATTGGAGGGCGCAGATTTGTCAAACTCGCCAAGGGCGCAGAAGGACCTTGCTATGGTCCTGTGTAGGGCCCCCTAGGCTTACAGTAAGTAAAAATAAATTGTTCAAAAAATCAAAAGCATTTTTATGATTTTTTTTAAATTTATTTATTGCCATTTTTTGGGTTATCCACGGGAATTCTCTTAACCGCGTCACCCAATTCCGCGGATAATCGGAATTTTAGATCCACCATGAGCATTGTTTTCTCTTGAGTAAAATAAATTAATAAAATACTGAATCCGCTCCAAAATCTCTCTCTATACTTCGATAGGTTTTTCCTGTGTGTAAGTCCTTTGGGTTTTCAATATGCAAACTTTATAATTTAATGTTTTTATTATGTGTTGCAAATATTATTACCTGAAAGAGCCAACTTTCGCAATAGTATATTTCAGCTCTGTTCAGATATTTTCAAAGCATTTGTGAAATCAAATCAAGCTATGAAAAATTGTCGTACAGCTTATTACGCAAGAAAAATAAATTCCTGGAATAAACGCATATCTTAATATTGATAAAATGAAGGAAAATACTATACACATATTTATTCGTTTACCTGCTAGGTGGCACTATTACTCTTGCGACGTGCATCCCTTTCCCCCTCCTGCGCAACCGACAAGGTAGATGTTGGATTTTAGCTACACTGTTGGCTGAAGATTGTAAGTGAATTTTCATTTAAATTAGTTTTTTGCTCATAAAACGATTAACTATTTTATTAACTTTCACTTATTTTCAATGCCTTTAATTGAATTGTCTTTCTATGAATTATTTTAATAGAAATCAACCAATCAGATTCGTGAACTGTTAAGCACGCCATCTATTTTGGTTGCAAATCATCTTAAAATCGCATCCATCTTGATTGAGCTTACTCAACGTGTAATGAGTTGTGATTAAGAAAAATTCGTAAAATAGTGAAATTGTAAGTTGATGTAATTTTCATTACTAGTGTTAATTTTACACAAGCTGGAGTCGTGGGCGTCCTCGATGCAGGCGCAGCAAGTGCAGCAACAAGCTCAGCATCAGCAGATCACAGGAGGGGCCAATGTCATCCTCAAAATGAATGATATTCAGCAGCTCTCTACTGTCGGTACGTAAACATTTTTATTCATTGACAGTAATCAGTTTCATTTAAGGAAATTTAACAAGCTTGTTGTTATTGTTGGGAGTGGTAATTTATAAACAAAGTATGCTTTTCCAAGGCAGACAGGCAGATTACTTCGGTACCCTCAAATTGATGTAAGAATGTGAATAAAAGCAGCCATGTTTTAGCGTAAGAATGACCCTTATAGTAAATGTTCCTGAGTTATTCTATTTGGAAAAATCTGTAATTTTCATTAAATAATGCTGCCAAAACCATGTTCTCCAAACTGAGTTGTAGATATACCATACTTTGGTTAGGTTTGACTACTGAGATTTAAGTTATAGGCCTATGCCTTTGTACACAGGAACGAAAAACCATGAAAGGAAATTTGGGTTTTCCTCGGGATAATTTTTAGTAATCTGATGTTATCAACACAGCAAATAAACAGCTTGCTAGGTTAAAGGACCATACCGGTAGTTCTGTATTGATCACCAGCACTGTAAGCCTAAGAAATACTCCAAATAAATTATGCATGCTGATATATTAGGTTTAATTTTTGTCATTATTGCAAAAGGTTGCAACTGCACTATGTGGTCTACCCGGTTTTGTTAGGTCTAGTGGGTTACATTTGAGATTAATGTCGCCACAGTGAAAGAAACCACTAATGACATTTCGAACAAAGCACCTCATGGAGGCAAAGATGGGAGGGAAGAAATCATTACCAAGGTAGATTGGAGGTGAAAGAGAAATTACTGTTAATTTCTTATAGCCTAGATTGGAGGTGAAAGAGAAATTACTGTTCATTTCTTATATACCGGTACCCTATGTTAAGTCTATAAAGCATTTGGTAACAAATTATTCATGATTTATGTAGCCTTTAAGCAACACATTTAAGTAGAGAATGTTTTAAATAAGTGAGATGTAACTTAGCCTACAGACAAATTAAACAGCAAAGTGCAGCGTCATTGTAACAATATAACAGCACCATGCAAATCATTGCAGTGATCGTATAGCATGAGGGAAGCTAGATGGGTTTAAAACCGTTTCCTTGTGGCCAATAGAGAAAAACACATGGGAGAAGGGAACTACTATGCCACCAAGTTAAATCTGCACGGCGATAGGGGAAGTGTTTTAGCGCTAGTGTCGTCCAGCTACCACTATACGGAAGGGATGTAGGGGAAGCAGGTGGCGAAAGATCATAACATGGTTGCCAGATTATTCATTTGGACAGTGACTGTCTTAGATGTCAGGTCATTTAAAAACACGGTAATTCTCAGCGCCCCTCTTCCAGCCAAATAACCCAACACAGTGGACAGGAAGTGGCAGCGTGGCGGCGGGGGTGGAAGAAGGGACAGCTCATTTTCTCCAGTTGGGACATGGTTGCCAGATTATTCATTTCAACGGCGATTGCTGAAGATGAGAGGTCATTTAAAAACACAGGAATTCTCAGCCCTCCTCTTGTAGCCAAATGACTGAACTCAGTGAATAGGAAGTGGCAACGTCAAAGGAGGGAGATCGAGATTTAAGGCACATTCCTAACATATTTTCTGCATGCAGAGATAACTTGGTGGCGTAGTACCTCAGAACAGGGTAGCCAGCTAACGACAAAGTATTCTCCACCACTAGCGACCATGTCCCTCCAAGCCTTGGAAAACAAAAGAGGAATGACTGGTGCAGTGGTAAAATTTCCCAACACAGAAGAGATTCAATATGGCATATGCTAAACCCCACGCTTTTCAGTATGTTGTTGCTAAAGTAATAGAATTGTTCCTAACCTAACATAACCTGTCACTGACCTGGAATTTAGCTGTCATTTGCTTGCCTTAATATACCGGTAGTTACCCTTCCGCACCTCTCGTAAAACATCATTACAGGCACATAACGAACACTGCGCTATTCAATATACTGCTGCTACACTAAAATAACTGTTCCTAACCTAACATAATCTGTAACTGACATAGAATTTACTTGTTACTTCTTACCTTAATGCAAAAGCTTTTTACCCTTCCACACGTTTTTAAAACATCGTAACACTAAGAAGTCCAGTGCTCTTGTTTGTAACAATTTCTTAAGGTACTGGGAACTCCTACTACCCAATACTGATTTTATTCGTCATCCTGTATTTACCTTCATATTATTTGTATACTGATTTTATTTGTCATCTGGTAGGCCTACTATTGTATTATGGTTGGGTTATTTCGTATGGGATTACGAAATAACACACGGTGTGTCATGTCGTTTATAACCAATAGATCACTTGATCATCTGCTGAGTTCAATCAGCATGCAGTTATGTTTGCAATATTGACGATATTGTAGACTTGGTCTCACTTGGTAAGACATGGCTGTAATGGTGGTGAGATTACTGTAAAGTTCAGTGGAGAGAACTGTCAAAAGTTGCTTTTTTTTTATTGTGGTGTCTAGAGCTACCAAGCTTCAAATCTATTTCTAGGGAGGAACGTCCAGGTGTGGAAACCATTTTATAACCAATGGAATTCATAGGCTAAATAATCTTGGCTTCTTCCTAGAAATACATGAAATCTAAGAACATTTAAAGATCGAGAACACATAACTTATACCGGTAAACTAAATTAGCGCAATTTATATGGTAGGCCTACTGATTATTCACAAGATTCGGCTCCTTCACTTGACAATAAACATGATTAGATGTTGGTGGTGTGACATCATGTGTCATCAATCCTGACCAACATAAAAAACATAAAAATGCGGCTGCAAGATCCAGTTTGGCACAAAACTTTCACAATTAAGTACCGGTATGCTGCTGTTATACCATTCTTAATGTAGGCTACCTAACCTAACCTAACACCATCACTACATGTCACTGACAGTGGCACTGTTGGTAGTATTGTTTGCGGCAACCAATGAGAGGAATTTATTATCATCGGCAGCCAATGAGAGCATTCGGAAACAGACAACTGCGTGGGGTGCATCAGGCACATCGCATGCAAAGAATTGAAGTAGGCTTGAGATCTGTTTTGAATTTCTAATTATGTACTTGTACTGGTCTTTGTCTTTTGGTTTTAGCTTCAATTATCTTATCAGTAAACTAATCAGTAATTTACCAGTTTTAAATTCCTTAGTTTCACTATCGAACTTCAAATCTAGCTATAGGCCTACCTTGTAATGTTGTGTAATTTATTCCAGAAGATTCCAAGAAACAGTAAAGGATATGGTACTTACAGTATTGATATGCTAGTAAAAATAGCCTATAATGAGTCTGTTGTTGAGTCTTTGTTGTGTTATGAAGCTCTCTTCCCATACTGTTGTTTTGCTGGAAGAGAATACAATAGTATTGTATTGTGAATTGCAGTAGCTTATTGTCGATAGCCTAGTTTTGATGATAGCTGGCAGTATTTTACCTAGGAAGAAGTTGGAAGCCTATCTAATTTTAGGTTATGTTCTTCACAGTCTGTAGAAAACAAAGTTAAGTTAGTTTCTTCGTAAAACATGCAAAATAAAAGTAAAATGAGAAAAATAAGTTATTTAATAGCTTTTTCATGTAAAATGTAGCATGCCGTCTCACTAGACAAATCGCTGTAAAACACAAAAATGCCAAGTTTTGAGGCAATAGAGGAAGAGCATGTAGAATCGTGTCTAAAAACAGAAAATGGTAACCATCAGTAAATGTCAGTGAAACTTAACCTAATCTCCCCATAATGATGATAAGCCTAATTATTGTTGTTTCAAGTGAGAACTTGTGGTCTAGTTTTGGCAAAGTTGCATTGTAGGGGGCCCCATTTCGCGATGTGCGCAGGTTTCCACGGACGGGTGATGTTTTTTGTTTCTCAACGAGGCAAGTTAACCAACATGACGCTTCTTGTACGTTGCTTATGAACAGTGATATTAATTTAGTAGGGCATTCTGAATTCTCCTGAAATTCTAGTTTAATGGCAGTTAGGTTAGGAACGGTGTTACTAATTAGTAACAGGTTCTGTTAGGTTATGAACGGTGATATTAATTTAGTAGGGCATTCTGAATTCTGCAGAAGGCGAGGTTTGTTGTATTGGAGAACCTGTTTCCCAGAATTAAACGTGTTCTGCTGGTGTGACATCACACCTCTAACGTCCAATCACGAGTTTCTTCATATAAAATATGGCGGAATTCACGCTACTTTTCGCTAGATCATGTTTTAAAAGAAAGTGTATCGTTTAGGGTTGGTGGATGGGTTCTCTGGCCCAAATCATTCGTCAAGGTAATATCGCCTCTCCAGAGAACTATCTATAACAAAATACTTGTGATATTAAGTGTTTTGTGAGGAAAAAGTTGGTTTTCAAAGTGGGCCCCCCTACAATGCGATTTTACCTAGTTTCGTTCATTTTGCACTTCGCATACTACTGGTTTCATTCACACCACACTACCAAGTTGCACCAGAGTTATGTTTACTTTCCGGACACATGTCAGGCATGTCATTGGTTTCCTGTTATCAGTGCTGCCACTGTTGTTGTGCTGTAACTCAAAGCACATATAAACAGTAGATGAGAAATAATGTTTGCCATAGGGTAATAATTAGGGATGGGTCCTCGATACTTTCAATACCTCAATACTCTCGATACTTGTATGGTATCAGCATCGAGCGATATTTAAGAAAACTCGCTCGCCACTTTTTCTATACTTCGGTAATTCTGCAATTTAAGGAAATGCGGTATCTCTTTCTGCTTTTAGTAGTCTACTATATTTACTTGGCAGCATCAGGAAATTCGTAGAAATTGTAATGCGGTTTCTTTATAGCCACACCTTGTACCATGTGGCATAATGCCATCGTGTATGCATCTTAAAGGGTGTCTGCTCCCTGCTCCCTACCCATAATGTGCATCATGCATACATTCCATACCCTACCCTTTCATTTGTATATTTCAAAATTACAAAATAACCCCACATTTTCAAGAAATAAAAAAGTTGCCATGACTTATGCCTTATCCCTTGTAGATTCAAACTAACTCTCTGTGAATATGATTGATGGTTTCTTTGTAAGTTATCAGAAGAGTAAAAGATTCATAAAAGTCTAAGCTTTTGGAGAGAATGGACTCAGAGCTAGAATTCGGAACCTTGAAATTTTACAGAACTTCGACTGCTGATAAGCTGGGGAAAAATCATAAATGGCTATGTATTTCTTTTCCTTTTTCGTTACGCAGTACTTAGGTAATTACTAGGGCTGTACCGATTAATCGATTAAACATTTAATAGTAGATCAATTACATTTTCCGATTAATCGGTTTAGTCGAATTCTGAAAAACGATTTTCGAGAAATGGGTCAAATGACCAAACTTCTTTCCCAGTGCCGAGTGAAAGAGTTTTTAGTGCTGCCGGTATTATTGTAAACAAACTAAGATTGTCTCTTGAACATTCAAATGACAAGAAACTCGTGTGCCTCAAGTCTTGGCTGAAAAATTAACCGGAAATGTAAGTTTGTATATATTTTTTCAGTGGTTAACTAATAATGGTATTCATTAATTCAGGATTTCTTCTGATTATCTGTAGTGTAGTAGTTATTAAACGTGTAAAACAATATTAAATGTACACTTTGGTTTCGTTTAAAATACCAACCTGTTTGTCGATTAATCAATTAAAGTCAAGCGTTAACTCAATTAGAAATTTTAATCGATTTTCAGCCCTAGTAATTACGTGTACTTGTTTAGTTGTAAGTATTAGCTGACAATATAGAATTATTTGCTGTTAATTGTCTTTGCAGTAGAGTTGCCTTAATGCAGCCCGCACTGGTTCAGACATCTGGTTAATCTGGACAGATTTTTTGTACTGAACAATCAAATTTTGAATTTTAATTATATAAGTAGGCCTATGTTTTGTTTTGTTAATCCAGTAGCAGTTCATAGGTTAAAAACGTAGGTCTACACATACAATACCCTAGTATTAAAACTAAAATTAAGTTGTAGAATAAGTTATAAGTTATAAGTTACTTATAAAAAAATTGATTTACCCTTCTAAAACTTACTACAGTAAGTGCATTTTAAGGCAAATTATGTTTAATCCGGACATTGTCCGATCCCATCTAGTCAGGATTAGCAGGACTCTATTGTATTTTATTTCATTTTTCTCTACAGGTATACAGACTAAATGCTCTTCAGCTTACTTATTTTGAAATATTTTGGTTGTTTTCAGGACTCTTGGAGTTGGCCCATCGGGAGTACCAGGCTGGAGATTATGAAAATGCCGAACGTCATTGTATGCAGCTGTGGCGTCAAGAAAGTAATAACACTGGTGTGCTACTATTGCTGTCTTCCATTCATTTCCAGTGTCGTCGATTGGACAAGTAAGTACTGTTCGCAACTAGGGTACAGGGTAGTGAAATTATTCAATCTTACGAGCAGGCTTACCCTACACTCTAGAGTTATGTTGCAGGCAAATTGTGAATTCAGTCTTTTTGCAAAATGTCTGCAAATTAGGCTATTAATTAAACATCCAATTCTGCAATTTGACTGGTTACCCTTCAGCATATATCTCTATAAGTGTATGAAAGCCAATTAACATGAGTATTTTATTTTCATGCTGTTTGAAATTACGGTTTAACAGATTTTTAGTTTTCAGCCTCTATGTCTGCATTTTCATGGAATCTCCCAGCAAATTACATCCACAAAAGTCACAAAATTTTTTGCACTGCAGGGAAAGCATGAAATGCACCCCTTACAGGATGAACCTTGAGAAATATGTACAGAAGTAGGACACGTGAAGTCAGAATGAAAAATTCAACGCCATAGCCCGAAAGAATTATCATTCCAATGTACAGGAAGTAGATTTAAAATTGTAGTTGTTAGTGTTTTTTATTTCTTTTTCATTCTCTTAGTAGCTTGTTCTGCTTTTATGCTGTTATGACTGCTGAGCAGTTATAGAAACTTACAATCGATTAAAATAATGATTGAATAACATGCCTTTACAGATAATTTTATCGAATGTGATTGGCATTTCTGTTTGCAAATAGCTATCTATCGTCACCTATCTGCAAAAACCACGAATGTGCAAAAATTGAGATTTTGAGTTACCGTAAGTGCATTGCTGGCATCTGACATTTCTGCAAGAACCGCAAATGTTGTATCTTCTTTCCTTGGCGAGTAATAGCTAGTTCCATTTTCATGAAAGTGCAAATTCTGCGTTATTTGTTATGCCAGAATCACGAATGTGTCACATCCTTGTTTTTGTATTCTGTCCTGTACTTCTCTATAATACCTATACATAAATCACCAATATGCCACATTTGCAAATTTAGCAGAACAGGCGCAGGACTTGAAGAAAGATGATACCACAGTATAAGTATTAATACAGTACAGAAACTCAGCCCGTTTTTCTGCCAGTCGAGCATGCGCGCGCATTTACTAGCGATCGTAGCAGCCATATAGTAAGACTACAGAAACTACTCCGGGAAGTATGTAAATAAATAGGAGTGTTGTATTTATTAGAACACGCTCGAAAGGATCTTATTATTCTGCTGTAAATTTCAGTAATAATAAAAGACAAAATCCTTAATTTCATTTCTTCACATTCTTGAAACATCCAGAAAGGTAAGAACAAAAATAAGTAATATTTATTGTAGGTCTACTGGCTTACTCGTGATTCTGGTGTGGTTATGTTTCAAGTTACTTTAATGTAATATTTTTATATTTTATTCTGTTGTAATGATTTCTGGTGTATAAAATAGGTCATTAATGGTCGACAAGAAAACCTAGTAACAAAATATGTAAAATATTTGAGTGAAAATTACCGTCTATGCTTGACACACGCCGAAAACAGGCAGTTTATGAATTCCTATAAAAATTCGTTAATTAAAACTGCTGTACCGACGGTGTCTTCAATTCCAAATACTCCTGAATTTTTTGTTTTGTTTAATGAAGTCCATCCTGCAGTAATTGACGCTACATAGACCTACGATAAATTGAAGTCGTATATTGCCATATAAGGCAAAGAATCAAAATACACTGTCAACAATGACGTGCAGGATGAACAACGTGACAGACCTATAATATAATTTACGTAATTAATATGTAGGCTATTTATTATCATAATTTGAATTATAAATTATATTAAAGGGCAATGATTTTAAAGGAAAAATACTAGGCCTAGGTACAGTCCTTAACAGTAGCCTATTTAGGTATTGTTTATCTCTTCTTAACTAGAATATAATACATTATCTGTTTTATTATTTCTTAAATTTAAAATTAGATTTGCATTAAATAAAAATATTCTGTATTTTTCTCTTTTAACATAACATATTTTGCGATGTGTTTATGTATTTTCCCAAGCCATTTCATATGATGAGAATGTAGCTTTACTCAATCTCCGCATGGAGCGCTAGTGTCGTCCAGTCAACATGTTGACATAGGACTTTTAACACACAGTTTCTTTACTGTATTAATACTTATACTGTGATGATACCATGTGTATGTACCACATTTGTTAATATATCAGTTAATAAATAAACATCAAAGATTTCAACATTTGCAAACATAATGGTAACAAGATCTATGTATCTGAAGCATGCGAGTGGCCATGGAGATTTTTATGTTAACACATGGGGTTGATTTCTCATGAGTTAGCTTTTATAATTTAAGTCATCGGTTACAAAACATTGTCACTTATCACTGGATAAAAAGTGTGTATTGTCCTTGGATTCTTTACTCTCTTAAATCCTCTTATTATTACATTTTTTGTTTAAAACAGTGACAGCATTATGCAGTCTTCTTATGCAGGAAAAAACTTTTTTGTCACCGGCTCTTGTGCAAAGACAAAATTATTAATATAGAAATTGTAGTACATAATAGTGTATAGTACCTCCGACATGGTCACTACTTTCCTTATCTACCACTAAGTTTTATGTTTTATCAAAAGTTTAGAAAAACTCACCTGTTCAGTTGAATTGTTAAATTGCATGTTGGTCTTCAGCCAATGGTGTTGCTGTTATTCTTCTAAAAGGGTTATTTTATCATCTGAAGTTGTACTGACTCTAATCTGGCAGTGCACTGCAAATTGCTCTTAATTTTTTAACCTTTTCACTATCTTTGCCACCTGCTGGTATCACAGTCCAACTTGTACTTCATAATTTTCTCAAAATCAGATACCCTCACAATGTATTTTTCTAGAGATGTCAGTGCCAAACACATGATGTCGGGTTTGATACACATGATGACAGGGCTCAATATTTTTCTGCGGTACCAAGCTCTGGAATTGACTGTATGCAATAATTGTAGCATTCAATACTTATGTTCAAGTCCTCTGCTAGAATGGTCGGTACGCATGGACTTCCAGGACAGTGACTATTTTCCCATCAATACTCACCGAAGAGTTATACACCTGAGAGAAACCAGCCATCTCGTTAGATTCTCAATATGTCTGTTTTGCAGAATAGACCTTTCCCCCTATCAACACTATAATGACTGTTGAAATACCACCACTTTGAAAGCTGGATAGACCTGTATTCTTCAATCTTCTGCTCAGTGATTGCCTTACTTTCATTCTGACCTGTTCCAGTCATCTGACTACATGTAGAACTGCTTGTTGATTCAGTTTCCATAGCTAAATTTGAGTTACCCTGGCTCCGTAAAAACTCTTATGCTCGGTTTCTGGTACATCGCAGTTACCATACAGTTAGCTACACGGACTTTCAATTTTAACAGCACAGATAACTTTCACGAGTTTCTGAAACCTAAATCGCCCATTTATCAGTGCTTGTTACTAACAGCGTGATTTACCTCTGCCTTTCTTCTTCACAACGTTCACAGATATCACTACTGTAGATTTTCTAGTTATTTTTTTAGTTTATTTTGCTTGCAAAGGTTTCTCACTAAACAAAACAGCTGACTGTTGGCTGGATCCTAGCTGTATAAACATATGTCGCTAACAATGCATTTTTATTTTATCGAAAAGCAGGCAATTAACTCTTCTTCGTAACATTATTTATTTATATATTTACTCATTTTGTGTAGTAATTTATTCAATTATTTCAGTTTGTGCAAAAAATGAACTTACCCGTAGTATTCTGCACTGTACTTTTAACGTAAGGGGGTCAATGGTGAACTTTCAATTTAACCATTTTCTTGGGCGAAACGGTAATTTATGCCGCGCACAGGTTTTCCTTCCACTGAATAATAAAAGACCCTTGCACCAAACATAATATGTCACAACTATAAACAACAAAATTATATTTCATAACAAAAAAATGACCCTTTCACGAAAAATCATATTTCACAATTATAGGAGTGGGGGACTCGTGAGCGGCATAAAATACCTTTTTCCCATTTCTCGGTAATAAGAAGGAAATTGATTGAGTATGCTGATTGTATTTCGCACACTCATGTACCAATAAACAGATATTCACTATGGTTGAGTTTAATGCAGTGTCAGTTCAATTCAATTAATTTTATTTCCATAAGACAGTTATACAACAGAAATAGACGAAGTCAATGGGGTAAAAATTACAATAATTACATAAAATAGTACAATCACATAACAATTCTCGGTCGTCATAAGCCTCAAGAGTATGTTTCGGAGCTCTGAACACCTTAGGCCTACCTACAGCCCCTAAAAGACCCAAATCTTCTTCATCGGAAGACCAAGAATCTGAACCTGATGTGGTTAGGGATCACGAAGACGATAATGATGAAGATGTAAACTTCGTATCGGTACTTTTTACCACACGGATCTCGCCAATCCTTGGACTTATTTGGAGACTGGACACTGCACGAACGGAGAATAAAAAAGCACGCTAAACTACTGAATATTACTGAAAAATACTAATACTGCATGTGAACATATACTAGCGCCACAGGTGACATTCATGTGAATCATAGCTAACAGCCAGGTAACCACGCGTGTAGGCGCAGTTATCAGCTTGAGCGCTGGTACCTGTTACTGTAACGATAAATGTGGTTTCAGAAACCGCTTTTGCACATACCAGCGTGTTATACCACAGGTAACTTTGCGAAAGCAGATAAAAGTCGTATCAGAAACCGGCCATAAATGTTCCGAGTCCCTTTTCAGAATTTCATCCCATCCATTGGGTTCCCTAAGGTTGTCTTTTCTGGGGGACTAGTTTATCTCCAGAAAATGATACATTTTGGATGTATTTTGGCTGTTGCTGTTTCTTGACACATTTTTAAAATTATTGCTAAAACTGTTGAACCCTTTTAATTGAAATCAAAACCTGGTAGATTTACCAATATAGGCTAGGAGCGTATATTGTACACTAAACTGATTTCAGATTCTGTATTTACATCAATAGGAGAGACCTCTTTTGTTAAAATGAAGATGAAGACAGAACTTTTAAAACATGTTCTAAGAAAACTTGTTTTCTGTCTCTCTATCTCTCTCCCTCCCTTTCTCCCTCCCTCTCTCTCTCCCTCTCTCTATCTGTCATTTCATATAAAAATACACCTTCCATCCACACATGCGTGCACTGTGGTATTATATGTACTGTAAGTAAATGTAGACAAATAAGCTTACCTGAACAGGTCACATGGGCTTCTTAATAATGCAAAGCTATACGTTGGTTACCATAGACTACATCAAACTTATTGACCATTTCCTCCTTGGCATTGTCTTCCTCTTTTGCACAAACTGCCAGATTAGTATTCATTGCTCATCCTAATACACAAATATCTGAGGTGTCAATTTATAATTCTTAGGAAAGCCAACAAATTTGAAAATGTTATCTGTAATAAAATCGAATTAATTTTACTGCCTGACTGTAAATTTAATTAATCTATGACCATTGAGGATGCAGGAAGTAGTGCAGAGCCTAAATAAGGGGTGCTTGCATACTATTTTGCTTCCCCCTAGTGATCCCTCTGGGTTTACTATCTTCATATACCATAAAGTGATAAAGTGCCATATTCTGACTTCTAGGTGTGGATTGGACCGCTGATTTATTCCATGATAATTTCATCGCATTTATCCTCTCGAAATAGGCTTTCTCAGTTGCCTACCCTGAATTTGTTTTGGGGTTATCTCAAAATTTCAGTTCTCTCCCTCTCATTACCGTTAGATTATAAATTGATTTTCCCACATTACGAACATGTTGACTAGAACTTTATCTCTATATTACAAGGAATATTCGAGAGAATATTCTCTCTTTTAATGTCCTCATAGAAATACCTAGGTAGGCCTTTTTGTTTTTCTTGTATTTTAGAAGGTTTGAAGCAATTTATTTAAATATTAGATACCATAGAGCACCTCGGGTTAACTTGACCATAAAAACAAAAGATTGTTTTATCCACTATTATAAATAAGTGTCATTGTTTATATTATATTATGTTTTAATAAAAAGTATAGTGCAAAGAATAGGACCATAAATTATTTTCAATTGAAAACCAAAATTAGATTGAAACCACAATATCAAATAGGCTTATGTAGCCTATAACGAATTTTGTAGTTAATTATTTTATTATAAAAATTTACAAACTTGTGTAATGTCATTATTCTTCAGAATTTCTCTGTACCGTATAAACATGCCTATATATTAACTTAAAGTCTACATGTATGTATATTACCATTTTATAGTAAGTTTTATTTCCTCAGTTAGTTGAAGATCGATTAATTCTATATCGTATATTTAATTTATATAAACATGCCTACTTATTAACCCTTAGAGCCGGTTTGACGTGCTAAGAACGTAGTGCATGTGTCCTTTCTCTGCAGCAGTTTGACGTTCTAGGAACCCACTAAGCAACCCAGTCTTTTAATTCACATATCTCAGTCATGCATTGACAAAATTTGGAACTGTTCATACATGAAGCCAGACCCTCATTTCATAAGCAGAAATATTTTTTGTAACTGTAAATTGGTGGGGGTAAACAGCTTTCAGTACAGGAGAAAGCCTTGATTTGCTCACCAGACCATACGTTCACACTCCAAATAATTACTCGCCTTTTCGATAGATACGGGAGGAAGTAAACACTTGCAAACAAGTGTCCCCTAACCCATCACAGAGAGACATTTTGTAGAAAAAATCCCACCCACGGGGAGAAAGCTAGAGACACAAAAAGCATAAAAGGATGGAAGGAGAAGGGATGCATATTGGTGTCCAGTCTAAGTGGGATTTTGTATTGATACCCGATTCCAAGAAATGCCTAGGGCAAGTGCAAGTAAGGGCAAGTGCACACAATTGAATATTTAACGTTTATTATACAGCACTAATTACAAGTTATAACTGCACATGGCGTTTCAATATTGGCGGAGGGTGAACCCACACTGACTCTACGGTATTTAAATGTCTGTTTTCAAGGGTTAATTAGCGTAAAATCTGCGCAAGTGTGTTATAGTAAGTTTTATTTCATCAGTTAGTTTAAGATGATTAATTCTACATTGTATATTTAATGAATAGAAGCATTTGCTTTGTAAAAGAACCGATACAACAGAATTCTTGTATATCAGCTTTCAAGAAGAAAGTTAAGTTCCATCTCAGACAATCCACTGAAGTCAGGACAGTCTTCAATGCAATAGAAATCCACACATGAGAACTAAGAAAGTGAAATGTGCAAACCAATACATTCTCAAATGGAAACTTATAATAAAAGTGGGTCGCTGGGTGATGAAAAATTATGCTGGAAGGAAGGAGGTAATATATCACATTAGTCAGGTTATCTATATAATACTAAGAGGAAGTGTTTGTCTGTGCACGATGCCCAGTGAAATCTACTTACAGAGATCTGAAATTTTAACAAAGATGGACTGAAAGGGTGGCGGAATGCACCTTGAAGCCGGATTTTTAATTTTAGTTTTTGTTCGCAAGTTACGAGTGAAAAACTTGCAGAAAATGTGAATTTTTTGCACTATCAAAGCATCAGTTTTTGGTAACACATTTCAGTTGTCAAATCAGTTACAGGTGGCTTTGCCTCTTTTTTTGTCATAACTTGGAAATAAAGCATCGTAATTTTTTCAATATATCACATGGAATTATCGATCGTATTGATTCTGTTAGCTCACCCTGGTCGATTCGATAGTTTATAATGTCAAATACAGTAGAGACGCTTTCTAATCATGGAATGCACTCCATAGCTGGATTTTTAGCTGTTTTGTTGTAATTATTAATCGTTTAGTTTATGAATGATTCTTGTGAAAGTGTCATTAAATATAATTTTTTAATTATTTTGCTCTTAATTTCTGATCTTCAGATTAATTATTATGGGCGAAGCCCTGGGCACTTGCTAGTGTGTGAATAAACCTCGAGTGTCCCAAATTAGGTAGATACAAGACATTTGTCTGATCTGAAAAGGACATCTATGATAGCCTATGGTTGACAAAAATTCAAACCTCAGCTTTTTGACAGAGCCAGATTGTAACCATTGAAGAGTATTAATATATTATTGAATATGCTATAAAGTATTTAGAAGTCATAGACCATGACCTTTAACAGGAGCTTTCATGCTTTCATTATAACAGGGTTATTTATTTATTTATTTATTTTCCAAAAGGTTAAACCCTATTTTACCCAGTGATATATTAGGGATGTAATTTGTACATCTATATTATGTTATTAATACAAACACTTATCAAACATGTTAGTCAAATGGTTTCACCAATTTAATAAAAATAGTAACTAGTTTCGTCAGTTCAGTTTTAAATAATAGGATATCTAATCCTAGTTTCCATTTAAAAATTCGGTTCAGTTTTACGTTACTTGTACTTCCCATTCAGTACTGAGCAGTCTGAAGATTCCTCAATGTATACTTTGTCATAAGGGCACTCTTGAGGTAGCCATTTATTTCTTCAGTGGATCTACTTAGTTCTTAACATTTAGTTTGTGGAATAAAGGACTCATGGTTCTGAAATTTTTCAAACAGTTCAAACCTACCAGTGTTACTGGTTATTGCTGTTCATGCATTAGATTAGTCTTCATATTTTTCCTATGATAGTATTCTACACATCTGTTACAGCTGTGTCATTATGTGGAAAGTTTTGATAATGTGCAGTGTTTTCCCAAGGATGTCTTGTCACTAGGTGGCCTAAGCGCTGGGGATGGTAAGGAGTGGTTCTACATTTATTGTTTGGGCTTTGTATACAAAATCTTTGGTACATCTGTTTTAGTAACATCAGTGAAGAAATAATGATATAACGATAAACATTTAGTCATCCTGAATAAACATTCTGGTAAATCTGTAAGTAAGATAAAAGATTTTGCATGCAGAAGTACATAATTTATTTTCTTTCACTTCCTAAAAGCACTTGAGAAATACGAAGACAAGAATAAACAGTTTTCCAGTCAGGAGATGGTCACTAGCACTATGATTTTTATGTAAGCCCTGTATTTTGTATCTAACCAGATTTTCCATTCACATGATTGTTGGAGCATGATCGGTCTTTTGTTAAACTAGAACTGTTCTTAATAGTCATATACAATTGCATATTTTGGATCATGACACACCATTAAGGACAGGAAAGTATACATACTTGAATTTTCTTTCTCACTGCCATGAATGTCTTAGGCAAGCCTTAGATTTTTCAGACACATTTCTCGAAACATAGGAGTTCTTGTGAAGGGGTTGTCTTTTTCTCAACAGGTAATTTATGTAGGAATTTGATGAAAGTGAAGTTGTTGTTATTACTATTAGTCTGCCGATAGCTGGGGATAGGAAAGAATAAGGCTTTCCCAAAACTAGTCCAATAAAGCAATTTTAAGTGAAGAAAATATTACAGATCCCAACTCATATTATTCTCAGCAGATATTGCTTCTTAGCTTCTCAAAGAGCATTGTTTCTCTTACTCTTACTGTCACTTTACATTAAGAAAATGTTTTTTCATAATTTTCTTGAAAATAATTTTGTGTAAAGTCTGTGTACTATCTGCATATAAAAACAAATACATAAAGCTTTTATTTGAAGCATTTTTCAAAGAAATTCTCTGAAGGGTAGTTGTCCTGTTTCATGGACAGTATACCTTGACGTTAGGCTGAGAGTCAGATTTATAAAGCTCTGCCAGGTATAGGGGCTTACCCATACCCAGCTGGCAGGCCCCTTGGAGTTCCATATCATGAAACCCCTGCCAGCGGAGGTTCCAGCAGGAGTTCGGATTTTGCAGTGAATGGCAACCCTGTAGATGCATCACAGTCGAGCTAAAATGGCTACTTCATAGTGTCCAATATGATAGGGAGAAAGTCAGTCTACAGGGTGGACCAAAAGTCGCGATCGGATATATTTTATGTTAGTTCATGCAATAATAAAATGCCACAATTGACGTAAAAACTTTATTTATTGAAGTAGCAAGTATTAAGGGATGGAAATATGGTAAAATAAAGTTACCTGGGCATGTCAGCGTCACTGTTAAACGTCCAAAGTTTCGGCGTGTGCACCATCGTTTTCCGCGCACAGTTGAATGCCCCGCCATGTCGTTCTGCTTGCCCGCCTCAGCATTTCGGGAGTGATCATTCTGAAGATGCGGATGATCTCTCTCTTCAGTTGTTCAACAGAATCCATCCGAATCATTCCAAGATTTTCTTTTAAGTAGGACCACAGCCAGTTGTCGCACGTTGTGAGGTCGGGGCTTCTTGGAGGCCAAATGAGAGGTCCACCTCGTCCAATCCACGTAGAAAAGCTGGTACTTAACCATTCTCGAATTGGAGTCCTGGGGCTACATCTTGTTGCGTTTTGAATCCAAAACAGAGCCTGTTAAAGTCTTCTTTTGCAGTTTCTGTAGATTGGCTACAGTGGGAGCTGCTTTATTGAAACGAAGAAAGAAGTTCTCTCTGAATTCTTCGTACGTTTCGCCAGTTTGTTCTTTTTCATGAACCCACACACTAACAATGAGACGTTCCTCAATCGTATATTTGCTTTTATCCGCCATTGCTTACAACACAAACATAACACAGCGTTTCACATCGACAACAATCGCCTAATAAAACCGCGTGCAAGAAAAATCTGGCTTATCACTAAAACATAACAATGTCCTTGCTCCATCGGAAAATTGACAAACTAATGCTACAGAAGGTATATGAAGGGGGTAAATATTCCTCTCAGCCTAGGAATAGTTGTTAATTAGTTTTCTGTTTCGGAAAATGAGTTATTTCAATGTAAACATTATCCGATCGCGACTTTTGGTCCACTCTGTACATTTTTACCAGTTGTATTTTTTAAGAACATTTATGAGGAATCCTAAACATTGTCTCAATAAAACCAAATAGTTTTACTATTATAAAAGATTATCTTAATAGTTTTAAGCATAAGAACATTCTATTATTCCAAGTGGATGTTGGCAATATGTTAAGATGGCCACGCCTATCATCTTCACCTGCTACGCACGCCTTCGGCAGTAGCAGAGGGGAGGTGCCAGCAGGAACTTGTCTTCATCCTTTGTTTACCTTTAAATCTGAATTGCACCTTAAATTTGCGATCCCTATATTTGTGAAAAGGGTCCTCCATGTCGCTCACATATAGCTACGACAACATTCTTCTCGCTTGCTCGTCTATGATTTTCACATAGTTTGCAAACTCCAACATATCGTCAAAGTTGACGCGGGAAGTTTGTGCCACGTGGCTTGCAGATGGAAAGCGTGTTGGTGACAGTTCTGGCAGACCGTCTGACAGCGCCAGGGGTTTGTCTATATCAATCAGCTCCCATCTAGGTAGGTAAGCATGCTTACCTGGGGGAGGACTACAAATTCGGCTCTGAGACAACTGAACGCAATATCCTGCAAAGCAGCTACTTCTTCTATGTGTGAATAAGAAGTGAGAATCACACCATCTTTGTTTAGTGTAGAAAAAGTCACTTCAGTGATTGGATCAGTTTTTATGAATCTTTTTTATCCTGTTTCTAAAACTTGTATTAATAAGACATACACTAATATTAGTGCATAAAACCCCACTTACCCAACCCCAACAAGACCGGGAGCCTGGTGGAAAAAAGAAATAGGTTGGATTATCAGAGGAACACATTTATTTGAAACATAAAAATGTGATACGAAGACAATTGAAAATGTTGTTGACGGTATTACACCGTATGAAATCAACATACTATAAAAACTCAATACTTGGCATGTACTCAACTCTTTCCTGCGCTCAAACCATACCCACAGTGCAGAGTCTAATATCTCACATTTTGATCATCAACAGTCTCCAGTCTTAACGGTTGTTATGCCAATACCTACTTCTCTGGCAACTAGCCTATCTACTCTCTCAAGCACTTCTTTTTTTAACTTTTCTGCCAAAGACGGCATAATGTGTTTACGTTTTGTTGCCATATCAATATCGCATACACTGTGCTATGTGTAATTGTAAATAGCACTGAACACTATTTTTCAAAATACATAGACATCAACACACTACTGTAGATTGTTTGGTAGCCCATTGTTGACATTCATGGCATTGATGGTGGCATGATCTGACTAAGTGGGGAGTCGGACTTAACAGGGCTTTGCTGTATCTACAATAAAAAGGCATTTTTCTATTTTACTATGAATGCTGAAATTTTTTAATTTTAGGACTACATAAGGCTGTGTCATATTATTAATATACATAAAAGATAGGAGATAAATTTCAAAATGTATTAAGTCCACTTAAATTTTTCAGGACAGAAGAAAAACTGTCCCTAAATAAATAAACTAAGGAAGGTACCGTAAATTAAAATACTAAATTTCTTAATTACTGGAAGGCCGTCATGTATAAGAATCCATTGTAGGCATATTTGAAATCACCTTTAGAACAGACTGCCCTGAAATTCAGAAAAAATAAAGTGGACATAATATGGTTTGACATGAATATATGAAATAATAACACATTCTTGCCTCAATATTAGTAAAAATTCAACCAAAATAATGTTGTGTAAGTAATAGTTTAAACTGCTTGAATTACTCCTAGCAAATAATGACTCACAGTGGTCATATTTTGTTATAAACTTAAATTTGTACATTACTATTACCAATATTTTCTGAATAGCCTATGGTGTTCACCTAGATTTTTATGTTTATCTTGTGGAAAGATCAAAACACGTCATGTTTAAAGTAATGAACGAAAGTATATTAATGGAACAGTAATGATGAAAAATAATGTTTGAAATAACTTAACAATGTTCTTTCAACATCTTAACAATGCATATACTACATTTTTAAAAGCCTAGCCATTCCTCCCTCAACTTCCAAGCAGTCTCAGTCTTCCAGTTGTTCGTTGGCAGGTTCAGACAAATTCCGAAAAACTGTGGGATAGAATTGCAAGTTGTCATTGTCTTTCCAGTCACTCCCAAACCTTTTGTTTAACAAATTTCCAACATCTTTTTTCCTTTTCTTGTATATGGGTGATTCTTCAAATACGGGAAAATTTGCGTTCCGGAGTGATATTTCCCTTCAAATTCAACTTTAAAAAAAAAAAATTAAAATAAAAGTTTGTTTCTACTACTTCCATACTACAACTATCAGTTTGAAATGTCACTAACTTTAAATTCTGATATTCCAAAATCGAATTTAATTCAATGAAATGTCATCTACATGCCCTGTCCCAAACCTCGGTTTTGTATATTCTAATGCATTTTTCCACAAAACAAAATGTTATTTCCTTTTCAACTTTTTTCCTGTCAATGAGTATGAATGGGTGAAGAATATTAACCCCTAAAAAATAAAATTGTCACCCCACCTAATGAACATAAAGAATGTCCCAAGGGTTTTTGGTCATCCACATGGCTGGAAAGAATGGAATTTTTTCTGCAGAAATGAGAAATTTGTAAAACTGGCAACAGTGTTAGAAAGCCAACAGGGCAGCTTGTGGTTGAATTGTAAGGTTGAATTTTGCTTGCTTACAAACAGTTTGGGATTAACAAAGGACTTTGTATCATTTTCAAGGAAAACGTTTTTATTCCCCGTCATTAACATGACTTCTAGAAAGTAGGCAGAAAGTGAATATTAGATTATGCACTATGATAAACCTTCCAATTCAAAGTACCTGACTGAAGTTGAGCCTACAGAGGTTTAGAAATGGCTTGCTGAGACCACTTAAACTCCTTTTTTGTCATCCACATGCCTGATTTTTGTGTCATCCACATGTCTCATGAAGGGGTATGTGGATGACTCTCAAGTCATGTAGATGATAAATGTAGGATACTATTTTGTTTGCGGTGTCTGTGACCTGTACTTAAGATCTTAAAACTGATTAAATGAATTTCTGCTTCATTCCCCCAAAACCATAAAAAACAGTCTCGTTAAAATTACATTAATTCCAGAGTATGCACACAAATTCGCAAATTTGATGCAAAATCAACTGAAGTATGCTGAGAAAAATGTGAAATCACATAAAGAAAAGCAGATTGTTGCCAAAGTTAGTCATTAATGTGGTCTTCTGCCATCCACATGTACACGGATGTCGTTCACATGGCTTTAAAAAAATAAAGAAATTAAAATAAATAAAAATATAAACATTTAAGCTCTGCTGGTGTCATATTATAATCAAGTAACCCCTGAAGTATTTTTGAGATTTTTTAAACAAAGTAAAAAATTTGGATTTTACACACTCCAAATTTTCCCGTATTTGAAGAATCACCCATATAATTCTACTTTGTAGAGGAATGACTTCCGGTTCTGGAATATTATGGAGACTTGTACACCTCTTTAATACTGAGGTGTACATTTTCGACAGAACATCAGTGCAATAAGTAGGTACCGTATGCATTAACACATTAACAGTTCCATTCTTATGTATCACTTTCTTCAGCATGATACACGCTTCATATTCCTGATCCCATTTAACTTAGAGATAATTTTGCAGTGTTTATAGTCTCGGAGTTGCCAGTTGTCGTTTAGGGAATGGACAAAACCAACATTCTTGTAAATTTCGGTATATTGTTTGGATGTCAGAATCTCTTTTTTCTTTTTTCCAAACTGTTTTTCTACAGTCCCAAAACCCTATCAGGTGGTAGATAGGGAAATAGAATATTATTTCATTCAAGGGTAAAATCTAATATCAACTCCCCCCATATTTTAACACGAGACTATCTTCATAAAACAGTTAAAAACACACGGATTTTAAAGCATATCATTCTCGGGAGAAGAGATGTTGTCTTCACGAGTGATTTTGTCCAACCCATCCTCCCTAAATAGTATGCTTTCTTTTATTGTACGAAATGGAGAAAAGTAGCAATATTTCCACCGTATCTTTGTACAGATTGGAGAAGTGCATGATTGAACATTGCCAGTGTGACGTCGCGTAGCGAGAAACTGTGGCCAACATAACAAAACGCATGAGACTACGTGTAGCACATATCATCCTCGGGAGAGGAGATGTTGTCTTCACGAATGATTTTGTCCAACCCATCCTCCCTACTACTGCATACTACTGCATTTTGCACAGTTAGTCAACCTGGTTCGATTGAAAACAAATACATTGCAAAGCAGCCATACTGTGACGATAGGGGGAATTGTTATTGGACTAGGCCCTTTCGAGTTTTGAGATATTTTGTGGTATAAGAGTAAGTGTTTTGGCGAGCACAGCCATCAGCAAAGAACCTCAAGACTGAAACATTTCTTGGAAACTCTTATTTTTCTAGAAAGTTGCATAATGCTGAAGCTCCTTCGACAGCTCCCCTTCCGGATTGACTCTCATTCCATAAATAGAATAGAGGATCAATAGTGGCTAATCTGTCTTGAGTAGCATGTCTCTCTAATTGAAAGTTTCAGTAGAGCCTGTACTTGCTGCATATAAAAGAAAAAGGAAACAGCGTCATTCCTTTCTTTCATAATTTGATGAAAGGCTTTAGTTCATAACTTGAGTATGAGTTCTTGAGTTAGTTCTTCCTTTGTCTTCAACTGCATTTGCAATTTTATGTTTTAGCTGAAGGCAGGAATTGCATTGGTCAATTGCAAAGTCTATATTAAATTTTGTGGCAGAAAGTAGGTATAAGCACCGTAGGCCTACTTTATTGTGGGAATAATGACTCTCTTTAGCCTTCAGGTTGGGAATAAAAGTAATTACTTCTTGCCTTCTTTTCTTCAAATTGTTTTCTCTGCGGTTCCCACCCTTGTGTTCTGTACACCCTTCTAAAGATTTTACAGCCTTTACAATTGTATTGATTCGAGTTGGGAAATCTGAAAATCTTTCTGGAAGAATTTCATACTAACAGGATATGTTGTTCCATTTCCATGAGGTATCTAAAATTAAAATAACACTTTTAATTATTAAAGTTCTGATTCAGTATCGTGTTTGTATCGCGTTATACAATATTAATATTTTGTTAACTTGGTTGCTATTAACAGTTAAAGGATTAATCATCTTTAAGGATAAATAAAATTAGAAAGTGTAGTGAACCTGGTATGTTACTACCATCAATGTTGGTGCCCTTGTGTTCTCCTCCCTACTACTACACTTCTTAGGTTGTGAAACTTGGAGCATGAGAGAGTGGCGTCGATCGAAAGCCCTTTTTCTTCACTCTGCATATGTCATGTGCGGAATTGCACAGCAATGGAACCGACCTACCCTATGCTTGCAAGGTGGCTCGAACAATGTTAAATCAGAATCTTTATCACTATTTCTGCAGATTGAAACAAAAATACCCTATTGTACATGAGATGATTAAATTGTAGAAAACAATATTTTTAATGAAAATTATAATTTCCTAACCAGCTATTAACTTAACAATATGGGTTGTAAAAATAAGTAAAGATTTTTCTGTAGGCTACAAGCTATGAAGACCCTTAAGTTTTGTTTCAGGAGGTTGAGGCTACCAGATTTGTAGAAATCTAGAACAGTACATAAAAATGGTAAGGTTGTCAGCGTTACATACTGACTGCCTTTACTCCAGGGTTGCTCCTTATGTCCTCATTTCTGTTAGAGGCCAGAAGGATTAGGCCAATTTAAAAATCCCAATGTCTTCATTGGTGTTTGAACCCACAACCTTCTGGTTTCTAGCACATGATATAGTACAAATATAACTTCTTGCCTTTTTTTTTTTATTATGTACAGTACAGTACATCTAACAGTTCGGTTATTTATATTTATTTATGGGGATGAGATCTTCCAAGACGTGTAAAGTATTTAACAACTGATTTTAGATAAGGTGAGTCATTTTGAAAAAGATTAATGTATTATTTTGTTTAAGGGCGTTTGCAATTTTTCCTATACCGCCCGTAGTAATCTTGCTTCCGCAAATCTCAAACGGAGTAACTGCTATCTAGCGGTGGAACCAGTGAACTACCTCAGTCATCTCACTTTCTCCTCTATTCATTATGGGTCATGTATAAAAATTCGATATTATTTTGCATACCTTAATTATAAGAGGTGCTGTTATACTCTGTGACTCAAGCTCGGCAATCCAAGCAGCAGCAAATTGTAAATACTCTAGATCTTCAAGAATAATGGAGGTTAAAGATCTACTTGGAAAACTGAAGAAAGGTGAAAAGGAAATTAAACTGCAATGGATCCCATCTCATATTGGAGTAGAAGAAGAAGCTGACGGTTTGGCTAAAAAAGGAACAAAAATATTAAACTCTAAAAAGAATACCTTATCTTTCCATCCCGCAAAATGAAAAATTAAATCTTCCTTCAGGGCTGAAAGAGCCAATTTTATCACCAGACTTAGCAGTGAAAATAAATGGGCCAGCTTCCTCAGCAATAGAAACTCTATACCAGAACTCCCCCAAAGTGAAACTGTTGCAGCATTTCGGGTAGCAACACAACATGACTGTCTAGCAGAACATCTGCACCGAATGAAAATATTCGCCTCACCGAAATGCATGCTGTGTCAAGAAGATGCCATTCAAAACTCGGAACATCTTAGAACGCGCTGTGCTCTTCAGCAATATTGGGACAAATCGAATGGACAGCTGTATTGGGAAGTCAGAAGGCTAATGACAATTGTTCAACAGCCTGAGCAATAGATGAATTAATAAATTATAAGAGGTGCAGGAAGTGATGCTCCTCCATTAACACACATTCTTGGCACCTTCTTAGAAAATTTGCTTTACTCGCAGAAGTACAGTGCTTCTCTGTGGGACCGGAAAACCAGGATATTTTCTTAAGAATTTTCAATGCACTCTTCCACAATCACCTTTTTTGAAATAAATCTGTACCATAAATATTCTTTAATGTAACATATATTTAATTGGTGCCATTCTTTACCTCATCTTTGAAACATCCGCACACAATAACAAGGAGAACCCGACTGACTATTGTATCACCTCATGATTGACAATTGGGATGTCAGTGTGGTATGGGGAGATTTTTAAGAAGGTGCAAAAATGTGTGGTAATGAAGAGGCAACACTTCCAGCACCTCTTAAATTTAAGATAAGCAAAATAATACAGAATTTTTATACATAAGACTGTTATTTTGCAAGATTAAACAAACCCACCTCTTCCTCCTACTGGGTTACTGGGACTCGAATTGGCTGCTGAAGCAGCATGACTATGCTTGGGAGCAGAGCTCCAGTGGTCAAAGAGAATGCTAGCGACCACTCTGTATATCTAACTTGCTCCTTGCAAATATTTATCTTCTGCAAAATATTTCATATTACTGCACAAGAAAATGAGAATAAAAAAAGTTTTGACTATGATTCAAACCCTGAAGGTTCCGAAAATTAGACTGTGTAGGAGAAGTAATGGTTTCTCTTTTTAAGAAGCACTCGATATTGCTATCATATAGTGTTGGCAAAGAGCATTGAAAAGATTCAGACAACAGATTCATCTGCATGCATATCATGCTCTGACGAATGCACCCAAAGTCTTCAGGTTTGAACTTGGATCTAGAGCCCGGTCATGTTTTTTTGTCTAAGGGTGAACATAAAAAATTCAAAAATAACACATTAATATACTGTTCTGACTATTGTATGGATTTTGAAAGTAGTCCGAGATTTTGTTGGGAAATAAACTTCTTCTAAATTTAGTGTGATTGATTCGCTAATCCAGTTTTGCGTCATACCTCAATATTAAAATATTCTCTGACTGGTAATTCACAAGCATTAAGTGAACTTATATGCACCAGTACAATTCCATTGCTTTTAATACAAAGCCTAAGAGTATGAAAATGTTGCTTGTGCAGTATGAACTCCTTGCTTTAACTGAGTGCATAAATAGACCCATCTCTCGCACATATAGATCTTAAATGATGACAGTTTCACTGCTGGAGTGAAAGTGGGAAGGCGAAACAGAATACTAGAAATGTATAAAAATGTGGGTAATTTTGAAGTAGGTAATTTGTGTGTTTAATGATAATTATACCATTATGACAGTGCTACAACACTGCAAACCTTGATGCCAGAGTGCTAAGAAAAACACATGGGAAGAGGACTGTCAGAAATTACTTTTTTTTTATTGTGATACCTGTATTAGATACTTTATTTTAGTGCAGGTGTCCTATCGTACAGCCTGCAATAAGTTGCTCAGGCTACATTATAAAGTTATATGCCTGTCATCTAGTTCGTTTACAGCGATTTTGCCCTGCCCCCCCTGTGAATGTGAATTTCTTTACAGTAAAATTAGAATTAGCATAGCTTTCCTTCCTTCCCGCTTCTTATTATGTTAGTACTGATAAACATGGCTGCTTGCCAGTATGAATGATATATTTACTTCCTCCGAAGTGAATTACACATTATCTTGAAGGCTCACATCCATTATGGAATATTCCTTGGGGTCAAGATAAATAAATATTGCTGTAACATAAGGTATATGTTGCACATGATTGCAAAATGACCTTCCAACTCAAACTCTTTCTAGATTTATTATACTGAGTGGCATACTGTAGTTCAGATTTCTAGACTAGATAGCAGTGGAAGGTTGGGTGTTTATTCAAGTATTAGTTCTGTCTGCTGAGGAAAGGAAATAGAAGATTGCAATTCTTAATGTCAAGATTATGTACAGAAAAGGAGATAAGTTAACCATTTTTTATTGAAATGGTAACATTCTTGTTCATCCCTTGGCCATAGCACTGCAGGAGTACTAAAAGGGCCATGATAACAGTAAAGAGACACAGGTATTAAATATATGAACAAAAATTAAGGATTTAGTAAATCAGATTTTTTTCTAGTATTAAACCTTCCATGATTAATATTTTTCAAGGATGCAAACACTGCTCTTTTGTTTGTAACCTGATGTAAGTTGAATGGTATTTAGATCTTAAGTAATTTCATGTAAACTTCCATTCAGATAAGGTATATGTTCGTTTGATAGCACTTTAAAATAAATCATACTAGAAATGCATAGTAAGTTGTGTACGTCATGGTGGTCTACCAAAAGAATAGGCTATTTCCTGTGTTTTGTCTTATAACTGAAATTACTTCATAGCTGTACAGTGTTTTAGCTTTCTTCACATTTAAAAAAATGTAAAATACTTTTATATTACGCCTAAATATTATTATTAAGTGTTTTGCCCATAGGCAGGTCCTTGGATGTAGTCTTCAAATTTTGGTCTCATCTCCTCTCCTTGGCTTCCTCTTTCAATAACCAGTATTTTCTTTTCTCCTTTAAATCATGTAGCAGTTGGATTGTTCTTCTCCCAAGGCCTTCAATGGCATCAAACAGCAGACAATTTCTTCTCAAAATGTGGTCTATCCAGCTTTTTTTTGCTATGAAGAACTATGTTAAGGATTGATCTCTTCTTGTTTACTCTTCTCAGGACTTAATTTGTTACTTCATTTTATTTTTTTTCCATTCTTCTACAGCACCACATTTCAAAACTTTCCAGGCACTTCTCCATTTTTCATAGTGTCCATGTTTCCGAGCTGTACGAAGCAATGTTCCAAATGTAGGATTTTATGGATTTCTTCCTCAAATCCAAGCACAGGTTACTATCGACAGTGATCTCTTTTTTATTAATGCCATTTTGGCAATTTGTGAGCTGATTTCCATAATGTTTCTTCAAGAAGTAGGGAATTCAATTCATTATAAACAACGAAATGAATGTAAAATAACAGAAAATAACACCCCTAGTAATACTGAAAATTCTATGAAAAAATGGGACAGCTTTCAGAACCACAGACAATTTCATTTGGACTGAATATACTGAATAACAATTCAGCAATAACTGCTTAGGTTGCCAGTTAGGACTTGCCAAATTGAAACTTGATTTCCATTGTCAGAGGTAACATTTCTTAGTCTTACACCTGATAACCACCTTAATAATAAATCACAAGAAATAGCTTATATTATCTCTGTATTAAAACTAAACTCCGTGGCGCTACATCCCTGGAGGGACTTGGCCTACCACCCGACCGCTGCGTCATCTCCCGTAGGCAGATGGCAGGATTGGGGGGCATGTGGTCAGCATGCCGACACCCACAGCCGTTATTGGTGGTTTTCATGACCGGAGCCGCTACTTCTCTATCAAGTAGCTCCTCAATTTGGAATCACGAGGCTGAGTGCACCCCTACCAGACCTCCCTACCTCAGAAAAATCCGAGGAGGTACCGGGAATCGAACCCGGGCCGACGGATCTGTAGTCAGCGACGCTAACCACAAGACCACGCCGGCGGACTTATCTCTGTATTACACTATCTTCTTTCTGTATGAGCGATTAAATCCTTTGCGGTGTAATATAGCATCTTTGGTCACACCTAGCTATGACGTAGTTCTGTCTTAAAAGGTATGGTGGTCATCACATTTGTGATTCAGAAGAAAGAAATGACAGCTGTAAGTGATCATGTTCCTTGATAACCTTAAAACTTTCAGTCTCGCATTATGAGTCGGGTTACCAGATGTCCGTATTAGCAGGACATGTCCGTATATTTTAAGGATATCCTGGCATCCCTATTTATTTTTCAAATTTTGGAATATGTCGGTATTTTTGCATAAACAATTTTTAATAGCTGGAAAATTGTGCTTTTGTTTCCAGATTTTACCAAAAGATGTCTCTGAGTATCGTGTCACAATCTAATTTCTACTGAAATCGTAATCTCTGTGCACACTTGTGCACATTTCACTCTTAATTTCACATTTCACCCGTATTAATTCCTTTGTTATAATCTCTCTGGAAAAAATTTTGAATTTAGATTCTGTTATTGGTAGTAATGCCCAGAACCTTATGGAATACTGAGTACCATATTATGTTGTGAGCTTTATTTTATGGATCTGGTTCATAGACCTAAATGGGGAAAAGTTTACTGCTGGGTTAGAGATGAGACATAAATGCTTAAAATAAAGGTCATTCTGATGATGAAGCCGAGTATTTATTTGGCAAAGCTGGGACATACCGTGGTGCTAACAATGCTAACTTGATGTCTGTGTTTTCATCTCGAAAGAATTAACACGTTCTGAATTTTATGATTATCTAAAAGTCAACAGGTCATCAGATAAATGTAGATAGCTAGCAGTACATCAAGAATGTGCATATAGGCTCAGATGTATTAAATTAAAATTGCAAGATAATTAATGTAGACCACAAAAACAGAGCTGTTAAGTAATTTTAATTTGTGCTGCTTTTGTCCTGTCTGTTTAGTCTCCAATGTCCTCCTTTCCCTCCATAACCATTTGGTAACCCTATTTATGAGTCACATAAAATGTTAAACAGTTCAAAGCACAAAGATTATAAAACAGGAACATAAGACTCAAAATGTACAAAAACATAGCAGAAGCCATAAAATATGAGTACTAGTAATTTTTAAAAAACATGAAGTGACACTTTTGAAACAACAAAGTGCAGTATTTTCTCATACATTTTTACTTTTTCTACTTATCTTATCATACTGTAGGTAGTGAAGTATTTTATTCAATCTTGAAATTTGGTGTCTAGTTTTCAGCATAAATACATATTTTGAGGTCACCTGAATCAGCATAGCTGGAGAACAAAAAAAAATCATACACAATATTTTTTAAGGTTTTATCATGTTCTATAACAACATAGAAATGTGATAGTGTAATATAGACCTTACACAGTGAAAGGTTTTACACTACATTAAGTGCATAAATTATTATTTTATGTGTGTATGTGTTGAATAGAATTAATGTAATTTGAAAATGCAGCTCTTTATGCCTCATTGAATAGAAGTTTTTAAAAATAAGTTTCATAGACATATTGAAAAATGGCAGAACTCACCTTGGTTTTCAAATTCAGATCAGTGCAACTGGGAATTACTGCTTTTGAGTATATATTTTTATATGACATCTTCAAATCATCTTCTACGTGTTTGTGCATTACCGGTACTGTATTTCACAGTTACAAGACAAGTATATATTAAAAAAAAAATAAATAAAAATAAAAAAAAAATAATAATAATAATAATAATAATAATAATAATAATAATAATAATAGATAATGAACATCTACTATAAACCTTTCAACTTCTTGCAAAATCATAACTTGTTTTTATTTTATTTGCAACATAAGCCTACCTAGTGTTTATCTTTAGACATGTTAAAAACATTTATTTAATTGCATTTAATTTAGTTATTTCAATGAGGAAAAATCAGAATATCCTGAAGAGTTGGTCTTGAGTTGAAAGTTATCATTTTTCATTTGAAATTATTTCCTTGGTTTACTGTTTGATGCAGTATGTTAGTGTATAGTCCAGTTATTCATTGCATGGCCAGGCGGCTTCCTTTCATTAGGAGAAAAAGTTTGCCGACAGCTCAACCCATATTCTTTATTTATACCGCACCAATCAGCTAGTTAACCCAGCCAATCCAAATCTAAAAATGTCCTGTGACAATTTTGACAGCTACTCATCAACTCCGCGTGGAGTGAAATGCACGGTTGCAAGATCAAGTTACAATAAACAATAACACGTGTGAATTGATTAAAGCAAAGGAAGAACTGAGGTCAGTGATAACAATGAGTGAATATTGAAACGTTGCTTTTGTTTTGGAAAGCGGAAGCCAAGACCGATTTAGTCAGATCAACTAACATAAAGAAACACTGACTTAAATAATAATTCCTTTGAAGCCACATGGCCATGCAATGAATAACTGCACTGTACACACTTTTATAGAGGTGGGAGGAACTTTTTGAAGGAAATTGAGAAATAATGGATTGTGTTAATGCAGTGTCAGTTATTTATATGTTAATTTTTAATCAATTAAATAAATTTAATGTATTTTATTAAAAACCTAAGTTTGTGGATGAAATGAGTACCTTATAACCAACCTTCAAAGAATTCATTGGTAAAAATTTCAAATAAAACCTTTTCTTCTTAGTTGAATATATTTTAATGCATAATGTATCATATATTTTATGCATATATGATGCAATTCTTGTTCAAGATTTATATAAAATCATTAGAGCCATTTTCGAGAAAAATTTTAATTCTCTTCATGTAAAGTGGTTATAAAATGAAGAGAAAGTTATGGGCACCCTTCTTACCACATTCCCGAAGGATACACAACCCAAATAAAATGAATATATCACAGTTATTTCTACCACCAACAGTCTTTATTCTGATTACTCCAAAAGATCTCAAATACGTATTATTATTTATTATAAAACTAATCAAGCAGGATCGGATGGTCAGTATCCTTTTGTGTATAACAGATTTTTCCATCTCAAGTTAATAGTGGTTGTTCGAGTCATGGAAATTGAAACCATCCCCCACTTTAACTGTCATAACCATTTCAAAACTCCGTCTTCAGATTTGTCTAACCTTAAACAGCTCATTTGCAAGTAATAAATAATGTATATCAATTTAAGTGAATATTAAAGGCCCTCAGAATAAAGAGTGTGTTTAGTAAAATACAGTAGTGAAAACCCCATGTTTCTGCAATGCTTCGTTCTCGCGAATTCGAAGAATAACTGGTGTGGCTTCCAGCGGAGTGACATCAGCACGCTCTAGTTGCCCACAGCTCGCACGCCGTCTCTGTAGTAATCAAGTTGCCTATGACGAAGCAACTTGTATCTTAATAATGTATGCGCGAATTTGCATGCTAGTTAGTCGGAAATGCCTAAATGTTGTGTTTTTGGGGGCTCAAACACCACAAATATCTATTTAGGAATAAGTGTTCATATGTTTCCAAATCGAGATCGATCACCGGGCAGATTCAAAGCGTGGCTGAATAGAATAAATCTGCGTGATTTCAAGTCTACCCGACATTCCGTTGTTTGTTCTGAATATTTCAATGCAGATGACTTTGAAATTACCTCCCGGCTTAAAAATGAACTTCTGGGAATCAAAACAAGTAACCCGATTTTAAAGAAAACAGCAATTCCCTTTATAAAATTGAAACCAGGTGGACATAAGTCGCAGAGAGCGTGTAGTGCCTATGTAAGGAAGAAAATTTAGCAGATTCGTCAATAAGTACGTGTGCTGAATTCTGTGAGACAGTGTATGAAGACGTAGGAATCAGCGATATCAAAGCACAAACTAATACCGGCAATGACAACGTAATTGTACCAATCGAAATAGAAGTGCAGTGTGAGCTAGGTAGGGAATTTCTTAGGGATATTTTAAATTCTGAAACTTCTGAAAATGAATCTGAAAATTATATGGATACATCTTTTTGTGAAATAGTAACAGCAGTAATGATTCTACTGATTCCATACAACAAGAAGTTTCACAGAAACAACATTCAAAAATAGGCCAGGGTGCCGTATTTTTGGTTGTGTGGGAATGTTTGCAGTCTTTATTTACCTTTTGTTGTCAATGCGGCAAAACTGTCACTTATGTACATCCTAGTATTAGAGGGCCTTCGCTGTCTGTGAAAACTGATTGCATTTATGGTCATAAATTTATTCAATTTAGAATATTTTTTATTCGTTTGTAGAACAGGACCTCTTGTTCCAGAAAAGCTTTTCCCACAATATGTGCATTGCGAATGAATAAGGGCATCATGTAACTTGCTTATAGAAGCAATCTCTTCTTTACCGACCAATTGCAATTCTTCATCTTCAACTGACTCTTCTATAGTTCTTTTACAATGAGCCAAATGAACATATAATCCATGACTAGTAAAAGTTTTTCCGCATAATTGGCATGTAGTAGATTTTAGAGTACCTAAAAAAGATGAAACAGCAGAATTGTGTAGAGTAGCACAAGAAGAAGAAATCATAGTCCCATTCAGTGAAGTCATAACAATCCAACACTGCCTTCAGAAAATAGTTTCCAACAAAAATTCTTCAAAGTGGTTATTTCAGAGTCATTCTTCAAAGTTGAATAGCATCGTCTGACTTTTAAAGTCATCAGTAGCAGTCTTGAATCTGATTTATCACAATAAAATGTAGGTAAGATTTAATTGCAATAAGTACTGATATCTAAGATCAATAAACAAGATTAAACGAAAACAACACATCACAATATTTTCCAATAAACACTGATAAAAAGTAATAAAAAATGTTATTGCTGTATATATATTCATAAGGCGAGCATTGTAGCTGTATTTGTTGTATTACTTTAAAAGTCGATTATGTAAATTGAGCTCAGAAGATCACAAACAAATGCCATTTGCCCTTAATCAAAATGTACGGTGCTTCCCTATATTTTTCTGCTAAATTGTCAAAAGTGCCTGCTATATCAGTCACACTATACATTCATACAACATATGTTTTCATTGCAGAAACGCATTAAGTACAGGAATGCTATTTGCTTCGGGTGTTCCTGGAAAAAGAAAAAATATATATTTACATATGTCCGTATATTTTTTAAAGAAATAATCAAGTGGATAAGTAAGGGGTAAGCCACCTCTGTGTGTACACTGCTATGCCATTGCTCTTACCCTCGTAAATTAAAGTGCAAAAAAAAAATTGCTGGTAAAAATATTCATGTTAAAGTGTTTTAAGATTCTGGACTGCAGCATTATAATAGTTCGATTAACCAGTATTTATAAAATAAATAAAAAATGTTATAGAGTAATACTACCCCAGAGTGACGAGTAAATCTGTAAAACTACACAGTTGTTACATGATTTACTTGTACACTGATTTACTGCTTCTAGCTGTAAAGTGTTTTGCAGCATGAGATAAGCAGTTTCTATTTTCAGGCAGATAATAGCTTCACCTTCCATTCATTAGGCCCACTACACAGTATGCATAATAGTGAATGGACATTACAGTGAGTGAGAAAGATTTAAGGTGCATGCAGTAACAGTTGTTGAATTGTTATCAGTTTACAAAAAAAATGGTCACAATGAAATTTTATCAGTGAATAAAGAACAATGACAGCATAACATGTTATCAGTTCATGAAGAAAAATAACTATACCCCCCTTCAACTTTTAATGTTATAAAGGATTCGTAATGCAGTTTTCTTACTGCCATGTAAATTCTCATGTAAGTTTACATTAGTCCCTGTTTCACAGTTTCTTATCGTACTTTCTCTGGTCCTACTGAATGTACTATAAGTAGAAGTATTATAATTATTCAACCCTGAAATTCACTGTTTTCAGGTATTAATTGTGCATTTTGAATTCCCCTCAGAAAAATACTTTAAAAAATATCAAGTGTGTCTGTGAACAGCATTTTTTAAATTGAAAAATCTCGAAAACAAAATATTATAAGCTAATTTACATCATTTTCTGAGGATGTGACAAAAAGATTCTGGATAACTTTCTCTCATTCTCCTCTTCCTCGCTTCTCTTTCTTATATTTTATTTCCTTCTGCTTCTTTTATTTCCTTGTATTCTTTGTTTCATTCTTCTTGTGAGGGTAACTCGCTAAAACCTCATGTAATCGAAATAAATGTTACTCAAATATATCAGGTCTGAACTAACAGCCTCCATAGGCTTATTCCATTCTTTATATTAAATGAAGCGCGCCTTGACTACAATGCAGTGAAATGTCTGTAAATTTATTATATCATTTGTTGTGTGTTTTAGATGTAGAAATATAACAGGGAGTGTATGTTAAATCATAGCTATTTGAATTAAAATATTAACTAAGTAGTATGCTGTAAGTTACGAGAAGCGAGTTTACATTCTGCCTTTATATATTTAACAGGATGTTAAGTGCTATATTAATTTTAAAATACAATAGAGTGCTGCAAACTCGATACTCAGTAACCCGGCAGTTCTTATTAACTCGGCAACAGTGAAGTGAAAAATAAACAATAACTGTTTGGCAAGAAATGAGTTAAACTGTTTTGTTTAATTTATTGACACTTATAATATTTTTTGTTTCATAGAAGAATAACCGTATCTGTATTAACATGTTTTATGTTGATTTTTAACAGTGTTTGTTATATTTGAGGGCAATAAACATTTTTTTAGTTTTAGCAATAACACTTTAATATTTTCCCAATAACTCATTTCGGAAACTCAGTGCCCTTTTAGTCCATATTAGGCAGAGTTTGTGGGACTCTACTGTTTTAACTAATTAATAGGCTATAACATACAATCATAACATGTTAGACTTAGGCAGCACGCACAAGACTTTACTTGTATCCTGTGGCTGCATCCTCGATACAGCCTACTTAAGATTTTTCTTCTTCTTGATTTTTTTTTCTTAAGATTTTTTTCTTCTTCTTCCTATATTCCTGATTCATGTCCATGTGTATATATTGGGCTAGTTTAATATAGCCTAGATCTGCCTTTTTTTAAGTCATGCTGTATTCTGTCTTTGTATATATCACTCTTACTTGTACTATTTCTTTTAATTACAAGTTTCCATAATTTTTTATTTACACATTTTCATTTCCCACCTCCTTACAGTAATGTCTCTCATATGTGCTAATTCTCAGAGTATTGCGTAAAAATTAATAACTATTTGTATTACTCCCCAACTTTTTTTTCCCTTTCCTGCAAAATTAATTCTTCCTTTCTCAAAGTCTTCCACCCCCTTTTCCCCCACCATTGAGAACAGCAGATTCTCCCCCCCCCCCCTTGTGAGTAGGAAATGTACTGGTGAGTAAGGCTTGCCTTTATTCTCAGTGACCTTGGAAATATTCCAGTGTGTTGCATGGAGGTTCCCCCACAGAACTGCTTCTCTCACAGCTGACTACTCACTTCTGGCACACAGTGTAGTTGAAGAGGTGTTAACATGTGGCACATGTGCTCTTATTGTGCCATACAGCAGTGCTAGTCCTTGTCAGTTCGTAGTGATAGTTGACAGTATTGTGATTTGTAGTGATAGTACACAGTATTGTGGGCATGTGTCTCATGTCATGTTATAGTGGTCATATTTTCCATCTGTTGTATTATTTTCTTACTTTGATCTCAAGTCAGTGCTGTGAATTGGCAGTGTGTTTTTACTTGTGTATACCGGCAATACACTTCCTTCACCCAGAACAGTTGACTGTGCATATGCTTACGTGCCTGTGCTTTTAAATATGTGCCAAAAAGTTTTGTGCCATTACAGACACAAATTTGTTCGGCATAGATTTTTAAATTACGTAATCTGCCAGTGTGTGATATCTCCATATTTGTTTTCGCGTTCTCCTTATTTTAAATTAAAACTAAACTCTGTTCGATTCTTCAGAAGAAATAGCAGTTGATGCAAATAGCAAACATTTCAGTGCAAAACATTTTTGCACTAATTGACATTTGAGCGTTACTACATAGGTTACCTGTGATAACTTAACAGTATTTTGCTAGTGACAAAGTGTTTTTTCATTTGAACTGTCTGCAACACCAAATACCATCAATCTCTTAACAGGGTATGTAATGTGATTTATGGAATATTACTAGCAGGATGAATCTAGTAGGGGGGGGGGGGGGTGAAAGGAAAATTTCCACCCTTGGTACTGTACTTTCATCTGAAGGAGAGAGTGAGAATTTAAATATTTGATGATTCACTGTAGAAGATTGCTAATATTATTTATAGTATGTATTGGATGCTATGTTATTTACAAATTTGCCCTACCTTAAAGATATGGGCTGCATTCTTCAGAGAAAATTAGAATAGGAATACACTCCTAATTGCATTCTTAAAGGCAGAAATGCAAGAAGAACTAAGCTGTTAAGAATTTAAAAAGAAAGTTTCTCCTCCAAACCACATCACTTTTTGTTTTCTGAAAAACAAAAATTGACTAAAACACTTGCTTGATTAGATTTTAAAATTATTAAAATATTAGGTAAACCAGAAACATTGCATCTAACACTCCTAATTCACTTCATAAACACTCTTCAGTACAGTATTTCCAGCCAGTGCTTCTTAATCCGTTTCCTCTTTCAACTGAAGTCTTCTGTACACTGAAGTAAATTATTAACGGCGATGAAACAAATTACTGTACTGTTTATTGAAATGGTAGCAACATAAGGTTTATCTCACAAAATGAGTCTCTTGCATAAATTGCTATCAGGACCATCAGGCACATGGATTAACCGTGTTTCTTGTAACAAATGCATAAAAATGAAAAATCAATTAGTTACTTCTGAGATAATTGTATTTTAATTAAGTTTTAACTGTTGTATTCTGAATGTTTTAGGTTAGGTATCTATTTGATTGCACTTAGCATGGATAAATAAAATCATACAATACAGTAATCTGAATAAAACCTTGTATATTAAATGATAGCAAACCTGTAAAAAACAATAAGGTATTAGTGTCCAGGGCTTACAAGGTTGTGTATCCAGGGTTGCCTAACCCCCCTTAACTTCATGACCCCCCAACTTCTTGCTGTATTTGTAGTAGTAGTAGTAGTAGTAGTAATAGTAGTAAATGATTTATTTTGCCTGGCAGAGTTAAGGCCATAAGGCCTTCTCTTCCACTCAACCAGGTTTCAGAAAATATATACAATGTAGGCTTACATAAATAGCAAATTAGTGAATAAGAGACTTATGACTAATACTAAGACTAAGGTTAAGGCTAATCATAATAATAAATTAAATAAGTAAAAAGCATAGGCTTCATAGAGAGCGTAAGTGTCATCAAAGAAAATAGTAATAATGTTACAAGTAAAACAAGGAATATGTAAAATTATGTTATAATGGAAATTTAAGTCGAGCTGTAGATACGTTATAAGGAGACTAATTAATGTTATATACAGTGAAAGATGGAGTGACTACAAAGAGCTAGTTCTGTTCAGTGGGCAATAATTGTTTAATAAGCGCAGATTTGAAAGAGTGTACACTCCGACTACCCCTAATATCTTGTGACAAGGAATTCCAAGAACGGGCTGTGGCTATGGTGAATGAATGAGAGTATGAGGTTGTATGATGACTAGGAATTGATAACAGAGAGTTGTGCTGCGAGCGTGTACCATGATTATGGTAGGAGGATAGAAATGTAAATCGGGGAGCCAAGTAAAGAGGTATGGAAAACTTAAGAATTTGGTATAATAAGCACAGAGAGTGGACCAAACGTCTATTTTGCAAACGAAGCCAAGACAGATGCTTGAAATATTTTGAGACATGATCGTGGAAACGAATGTTAAAGATAAAACGAACACAAGTATTATGAACACGCTGAAGTTTCTGTGACAATTCAACACTCAGATCTCCATACAAGATGTCGCAGTAGTCGAAATAAGGCATCACTAGGGTCTGTATGAGGGTTTGCTTTATTCTAGTAGGAAGGAAGTTTTTCAGTCGTTTTAGAGCATGCATGATAGAGAAAGCCTTTTTACATATATGCTTGATTTGGGAATTCCAATTCATGTTTGAGTCGAGATAGATACCTAGATTTTTTACTGTTTCTGTGTACGGGATAATAGTGTTGTTCAGTGTCACTGGTAGCAATGTAGCCTTGTTGATGGATGACACGAGTCTTTGCTGTCCTAATACAATAACTTGGGTTTTGCTTGGGTTAAGTTGTAAGCCAAATTTGTGTGCCCAGTTACCGATTGATTGTAGATCTTCGTTAAGGAATGTTAAAGAGTCATTAATTGCATCGGGAGGTGAGTGAATATAGATCTGAAGGTCATCTGCATACAGGTGGTGTTGGGAGTGTCCTATGTGACTAGATATATCATTTATGAATACGGACAATAAGAGAGGCCCTAATACAGACCCCTGGGGAACGCCTGCCTTCACACATCGCCATGATGAAGAGCGCTTGTTATCAGTAACACATTGCTGACTACCGCGAAGGTAGGATTCCATCCACGTTATTGCAGTGTCAGACAGATACAAAGATTTCAACTTTGCAATAATTTGTAATGAAAACAGTGTTAATTGAAAAAGTATTGTACGTTTAATGAGTCTGCTTTACATGATATATATATAATATATACATATGCATAACTGATACCAGTTGTATGGTTATAAAACTTGACCTTTTTAATTTTTAACATATAGCCTAAAATTCTAATGTTGCAAACAAAAAATCACCCCACCCCTCCCCCGGAAAATTCAATGAAGCACTCTGCCCCTCTGTGGACACCCATGGTTTATCTTAATAGATAACTTTTAAATTTTTGCTTTGGTTTGTTGCATTTTTTACGTAATATTTTTTTCTTTGCTAAACCTCAAGAAACATAAAATTGATATAAAATATATATGTTGAAGGCATTTTGCCTTTGTAAAATGTATTAGATGTATCAGACACATTGTATCACCTGTGTCTGTCATAGTTAAAACACCTGGGAATGGATTGGGTCTCCATCAGTAATAACAGGGCAACTGTTTCCACCTTCATTTGGTTTTCAAATATGACAGGAAAGGTCAGTAGTGCCATTTGTTGATTACCAGGAAATTATTTGTTGCCTTGGATTTCTGTCAGACACAATCTGTCTAAGATTGACAGCTTGCTGCAAAGTAAACACACCATGTCCTAGAAACTAAAAGTACTGCAATAATTATTTCACTTAAAACCTGCACCAGAAGTTAATAAAATAATAACCTGTGTTATATTCAATGCCAGCCCTGATGCTCTGATGCATTTGGGGTAGAATAAAAATCTAATGTGAGAACACATTTCCTGGGAAATATTTTTCTACTTTTGAAATATTTCCTGTTATGGTTTTTGTGCTGTTAACATTAACATACAATTAATTGTATTTTTTGTAATTTCATAGATTTTGGTTTATTGTGATTGGACCGTAATACCCAGAGGTATTGGTCACAAGTTCCACTGCATTAAAATTTAATTGCAAAAATAGAAAAAAATAGTTCATTGTGCAAGTCCTTCAGTTCTAAAACTTAATGTGCCAAGGCTCAAATGAGTTTCCCTGTGTTGTTCCCATAAATTATAAACTAAAAAAAATAGTAGTGAGATCTTCACAATCCCTTTCAAATAAATGAAACTGTGGAGATATTGCTTAGTAATTCAGGAATGACATTGAATTCCATTGTTATTCACTGCATGATTAAAACGAAATATCATGAGAAGTACTTGGACCCTGTCCTTTCAGTTCTCTTTTAATTAATCAAAGGCACTACAAAACTAAACATTTACTTACTTAAAAGCTACGACTACTTTGAAGAAGTGTAAGCATTAAATAGAACAGGAGCCAATCGTTTCATTGATCTTGTGACTTTCAAGGAGGGTTTACAAAAAGCTTTTACTTGGAAAGCTGCATTCCTTTCCTGAAGGAGAAATAACAAGAACATTTTGGCTGTATTTTAATTCCTTGGTCATTATTTGGTGTGCTTGAAACACTTGTCAGTGTACTGTCCAGTCCGAGACTGAAAAAGCGTCATCTAAATTCTCTGGTGGATAACACTGTGCTACTGTCATTAATAGGGCAAGGCATTTAATGACCATAAAATAGTGAAAAAATGCATTTATGATCTAAAAATAGTGAAAGAATGACACAAAATTTTAAAAAAAATTACCAATAAAATTTCCACTATTACTTATGTTTAGTTTTTTTAAGTAATGATTTGCTAAAAGCAATTTAATGGATGACAGTGTGTTACATATGAATTTACAATATGAAAAACGCACTTATTTTATTGCTAAAAAGGTAAATCAATACTACTTGGACACCCTTAGCGAAAAGTTTGCAATAATCCTGAATTAAAATTAACTATAATTAACTTGGTGGATATTCTCAAATAAAAGCGTTTGTCTGTTATCTGAAAGTAACGATTTGTAATGGAAAAGCTCCTCTCTACCTTCACTGAAACATGACCTAAAATGCCAAAAAGGACCTAAAAACGCCAAAAATGATCTAAAAATGCAGAAAATTACCTAAAAATTTCCCAAAAATAACCTATCTCTTGAAAATGCAAAATAAAGCAAAAAAAATGCAAAAACAAATGGCCCTTATTTAATCAATTATTCCATGATACACATTTATATATATTCGAGCTATCTTTTAACCTTCATATAAAAAAGATGCAAAATTATCAAATGCCTTGCCCAAGTCATTAATTATAATAAACCTACATTGAAATTTTGATACAAACAAAAAGACCGCTCACATAATAAATTAGTTATGCGTATTTGTTTCCATCAAGAGGTCTTGAAAGAGAGCCTGAATTACACATGTAATATCAGGAAAATAATTCCGGGGTGCGCGGGTAAAGAGAGTTAAGTCCACCATCCTAAAAAATTGAGATATGTCCATAGAGTTATAGATAAAAATGTTCTCTACATTTGTGTTAAGTCTAGTAAGTCATATTCAAAAACGTACGGTAGTTATGGATGTGTGCCTCATGGGTTTATCCATCTCTAAAACTATGTTGGGCTGGTAAAGTGTGTTAAGTCCCTCTAATTCTCAGTAACAAGAAAGTAGACTTAACTCTCTTTGCCCGCGCACCCCGGAATTATGCTGCTAACTCATAGAGAGATTGAAGAGTCCTTGAGTTGTACAGCAGCATAAGCATACACATACACTTCACTGTATATTGCAGCTTTGTTTAGCAGTGTGCAGTTTGTGACTTTACCAGAGAGTGAATGCCTAATAAGTTCACTACGAGAATTAAAATTTTAAATATGTATATCATGCAATGGTTCAAGCCAGTGGGGGAAATCCCCCCCCCTACAAATCGCACACTGGTTTTGTTATACTACTGCATACCATTATTATCTTACCAGTACCAAGCCCGAACACTAGATCAGGGTTTGCGAAACTGGGTTGCAAAGAAAATACTGAAATAATTAATTGTTGATTCTATTGGAATGATAATTCTTTCACACTGACCATGTGTAGGCTAAGCTGGAAAGGTAGAGTCAGATTGAAAAATTCAATGACATAACCGGGATTTGAACCACAGATCTTTGACCCTCTGTGCCACTGCTCTACCACTTGAGCTGCCATGGCAACATGCCAGTACAACATTCAGTTCTCCAACTGATTCTCGCTACTGGGTTGTTATCTCAATATCGAGAATGCCTGGTGGTACACCGGGATATGTGAGTGGGTTGGAGAATTTAATGTTGTACTGACACATCATGATAGCTCAAATGGCAGAGCAGCAACATGGAAAGCCAAAGATCTGTGGTTCACATCCTGGTTATGGCATTGAATTTTTCAGTCTGACTCTATTTTTCCTGGTGTTACTATTGTTATGTTGTTGTTGTTATTGTTCATATTATAAAATTTCTCAGTTACACCTTAATCAGTAGTTCAGTTTACTTCTAAGGAATATATTAATCAGTGATGGGAAAAGTACAAAAAGAAAGTATTTGAGCTGAATTACAATTACCTGAGAGACATTTTACTTAATTACGAATACAAATTACTTTTTCAAAAAGTAATCAGTAAAATTACAATTACTTTACAAAATGGCAGTACCTAAAAATTCCTTGTTTTTGGTTTGTTTAGGACACAAGTCCAAATTATTAATGAACAAACAAAAAAAACTTATCAATGAGAATATTTTCAGAAACATTGAGTAACTTTTTGTTAATATTAACTCTAATTTGGATATTAGTTGCAAAAACAGTAGTGATGACGATATAGCAAGCGAGAATGATACTAATACTAATGACTACTAAGTTGTAACAATTACAATTTTATTTCCAGAAGTAAATTACAAGTAGAAATTACATTTTTTGTAAAGTATTGATTACAAGTAAATGGGACCAAAAAAGGAATTATTACTGTAATCCGATTACTTTTACTAAATACTTCCCATCACTGATATTAATGGACTTAATTATTTCACATTCTTAAGAAGTTATCATTAAGCAATAGAATGAACAAAGTTATATGAAATTTGTAATTAAATTCTCAGAAGGGGGATTGTGTAAATGACAAAAGTGTTTTCAAACTTTAAACTAATAATCCTGTATATGTAAGCAGGAACCGAGTTTTTTTATTATATTTTCAGCTGTTGCATGATATCTTCTGTTTCTTATTTGCAGGTCAGCTCATTTTAGCACACTCGCCATCAAGCAGAATCCTCTGCTGGCAGAGGCATACAGCAACCTGGGAAATGTGTACAAAGAGCGGGGTCAGTTACAAGAAGCCCTTGAGAATTACCGCCATGCTGTGCGGCTGAAACCAGACTTCATTGATGGTTACATCAATCTGGCTGCGGCATTGGTTGCTGCTGGAGATATGGAACAGGCAGTGCAGGCCTATGTAACAGCTCTGCAGTACAACCCGGTAAGCTGCAAATAATTTCATTCCAAGGTTTCTCTCTTACCTAGTATGACTAATGAGCATGTGGTAATAGTTACCAACACAGTGTTTCTTGCAATTGGTAATCCATCTTGTAACAGAAGTTTGTGATTCAAAATTTTAAAATCATGTCATCTACTTATTTGAATCTAGTAAGGCTTAAGTATTACTCGCTTCCTTCCTCCTCCTCTTTCCCCCTTAAACATTAACTGGTAGTCAGAAAATATAGTATGTTGCTGTGCTGTCATTACTGTTTTGCCAGAAAATGCAGGAGAACAGGATGGAGTCGAGCTCTATATAGAAGAGTAAGGTTTTACGTGTCCATTGATTTTAATTATCCATTTGGGTGGGAATGATGACTGTCCGTAAAATTTGCGTTGCCTCTTGGCAAGTTGAAATGGCTGTAGGAAAACTATCAAGAATTTATTCCGAAGTTGTACACCCTAGTAAGATTTAACCTACAGTTAATCCATTTGGGAGAAGAGGATGAATCACTGTCAGGTATCTTGAAAAATATTCTTGGAACCTTTTGGACAAGCCGAATCATGAACAAAAGACTTATGCAACACAAAAACGCAGAAGATAGAAGAGTTGCTCGTAGGACAGAAATGGAAATGTTCAATCTGTATACTCCGCAAAGACATCTGCAGTATCCCTAAAGTAGTAGTACTTGGATGGAATCCAGCAAGGCCATATAAAAAGAGAATGCCCAAAGGTCTGGATGTGGTCAGTTATTGAAGAAACCAGGGGCATAAACAAGACATGCCAGAAATCAAGGTGGATGATCAACATGTAGTATAAAGGAACAGTTCCGGCCCTATGTTCCACCTGAAATGAAAAGGATTAAAAAAATACTTAATGAGGAGAATCAATAATAGATGGAGCAAACTACCGTGCATGGAATGGTATGATATCCTTTCACAGCAATTACGATATGAAGTTTTGTTATTCTTTCAGACAATTCTCCCTGACCTTCTCTCGCAGTTAACCCTTTGAAGATTCATTTCAAGTGCGGAGCTTGTGCACCAAGAACCCTTTAAATGCCTTGCCTGCTGCGTGAACTTCAAGCAGATTTAAAATCGGAAGGCACCTCAATTTCATACGTTTTTGCATGTACTTTGGCCACACTTTTCCCATTTAAGCATGAATAGCGGACTTTTCCTCCAGACTATCACCCTTATTGTTTTGTTGATTTCAGGGCTCTGAAAAAAAAAAATTTAAGTTGTAAAGCACTATTGGGCATAAACACTGAAACAGAAGTTCAAAAGTAAATAAATAACAAAAATAATACATCTTTTCTCTCTTTGGTATGTGACTCAAGAATTTTCCTTTTTTCACTTAGCTTGAAGTGTAATAATCCATGCACTTGAGATATTCACTTTCACAGTCTCACTGCCATTAGTGTCATGTATTGCTACATCATCATAGTTTAATATTTTGTTTTGGGATCTTCTCCATGATCATTCACTACCAACATTTTTACATAAAACATAATTCAATTCAGCTACTTACCAGGCGAGGTGGCAGGGACGGTAACGTCTTGGACTCGCATTTGGGAGGTCCCAGGTTCAAATCTCATGGCCAGCCAATTTGGCATGGATTTTTCATGGTTTCCCCAGTCGTAAAGGTCAATGCCAAATTGCATATTTACATACCTTGAATCATCCTCACCATTTCATCTTGTATCATATCCATTGAAATTAATGACAGTTGCAATTTACTCCATAAAATACACCAGTAATAGAAAGAATTGACAATCAGTAGTTCCATGGCGTAGGCCTACCATACATCCTGAACTCCTGATACAGCCTCGCAGCTAAAAGAAGTATAAACACAGCTGAATTTAAAAAAAAATACTGGTACATTGATGTTTACTCAATATTAAACAATAATAGCACTTCAATTGGTCATTAATTGAATTGGATACGGAACATTTTTTCATGGGCTGCCCTGCACTTTGCAATCAGAGCCATGGCTGTCCATTTCCTTCTCTATCTTTTCCCTGCTTTGTTGTCTTATATGTCTGTTGTCTCAGAGGTGGCCCCAGCACAGAGTTAGTCACGTGCCCATCAGCGGAGCCATTCTTTGTGTGATCTCCCTTCCCTACTGGCTGTGGCCTGTAAAACCTTCGTAGGAAAAAGTAATACAGCTGGGGGAAAAAGCACAAAAGGTATTCTGATTTAAGCATTTTGCAGGTGGACTATCTGCTTTTATGAAGTTAAATACTTTTTACCCACTTCATTTTTATCTTATCTCTGTAATCCTCACAAGACGTGATTAAAAATATCAAGGAACCTTGAAAACATTGTTTACAGTATCTATTACGGTACTTTGCCATGAACTTGAACTCTGGTGTAAATTGGTCAGTTACAGAAGATGTGGTAGTCATTCTTTAGAGATAAGCTGTCAATTATGGACTAAATTCTTTCTGTAGAAATGTTAGTCAGCAGATGTCAGTACGTTTTGTTCAAGATTTTCTGAATGTAGGGTTATCATAGTATAGCCTCACAACATATGGTGAAGCCTTATCATGAAAGTACCGTGGAACCTCTCAGAGCTGAATTTGCATTCATATCATCTACCGTCACTATTGGGTTATAAAGTTTGAAATCAATTAGGAAAATTTTCATGTAGTAGCTAGTTCTCATAGATGATTATTTTAATACATGAAAAAAATATCTTCATGTTTTAAGATAAAGCATTTGTCTCTTATGCATATTTCTCGGCCTTGATGCATATGTATGTCAATAGCAGTGACAAAGTGAACTGACATGAATTGGAGTATGCTGATAACAGATGAGATTTTTTCCATAATTGGATATAGAATGTACTTCTCGGCCCTACTTCAAATTTTATAGTGCCAGTTTTTGGTATCTGCAATGTGCAATGAACGTATATTCAAAAATTAAATTTTACAAAATCATATTTAACTGCCGGTAACTTAAATGTTGGGTTAATAAGGAAAATGATTTGAATCTTTAGTGGCAGTATTTTTTTTAACTAGCGTTGAATGTGTATTTGCTTTCAGTGCTATTGTGTGATATTTAAAATTCACCACATATGCACAGGAGCACAGCAATGTTATGAAAGTCAGCAATTTTATCGGCTTATTTAGCATGAATTCTGGCTTATTGTTAATCATTCGTTATTATGGACCATATTTTTTGGTAACAGCGATAAGAGCATCATTAATATTTTTAACATTATTTTATTCTGCTAGTAGCCTGTTCTTTTATGCTGGATGTATGACTATTTAGAAGTTATAGATACTTAGGACCAGAGTTCGAAGTTTGGCAGAATGCCTTTTCAAATAAGTTAAATCTATCTTCAATTTGAAAATGAATCTGTACGATTTACATTTTTGTGATTGAAACACTGCAGTTTTGTATGTCTTTTCCCGCCTTTCTCTATATAAATGCCTAATTGTCAAAATAAAAGCGAAACTAAAAAGATCTGGATTTCAATTGAGTCAACTGATTCTACAGGTCGTTTTATGGCCAACGTCATTGTTGGACAATTAGATCCTTCAGAAGGTGAATCAATGAAAGCATTTCTGCTTACAACAGTGTCTGGAAAAAGTTAACATTTGACTGTCGCACAGTTATTACCAATTCATTACAGTTACTGTGGCCTAAAGAAATTCAGTACCACTGTGTATTACTTTTCATCTCAGACGTTGCAACATACATAGAAAAAGCTAGGTAACTTTAAAAGTACTAATTCTAACATACTTCACATGACCTGCTTAGCATGTGGTTTTCACAGAGTGTCAGAAGAGATACGAAAAGCTTGCTTCCGGATGTTGACAAATTGATTTCTAGTATTAAGAAGATGTTTAAGAAAGTCCCATCAAGGATTCAGACATTTAAAGACATTGCACCAGATATACCTCTGCCCTCTCAACCTATCATAACGAGGTGGGGGGACGTGGATTTCAGCAACAGTTTACTACGCTTCAAATTTCCTGAGTATTATGGCTAGTTTACATGACGAAATCATATTTCGCAACTGTTTTTTACTTGAATGCGCTAGCACAAGGTAAACTGGTAACAGTGAGTTACGACACTATGCAGTTTCATCTGATTCCAAATTTTCACAAAACTATAATAGTAATTTTGAGGTTATACGTGTATTTAGCTTGTTTTCGTTTGCAAAATGAAGTGGGACGTGAGGAAACTGTGAAATGTTGATAAGGAGAAAGAAAATTAAAATAGCTCAACATTTTTAGGCAATAACATACAAGCACTTCATTCTTCTTATATAGACTGTAAATCTCTTTCAAAGAATTATCATAAGAAAGAGTTGTGTATGATTTTTTTTTAATACCTATGTATGCCTTGAGTAGGTTTGAATCTAGATTGGTCATACTACAAGAACATTTGATGAAAGTGTTACAGAATGTTAACGTAATAAGATTGTGCTAAATGCATTGTTTGCTTGTTAGGTGCTAATTATCCTTCATGTTATGCAATTTGCCTTGTCTTGAAGATGTGCATACAGTGAAGTGTGAAGTATTGAGTTTCGTGTTCAGAAATGTCTTCTGCAGATCAATTGGTAGTATAGTAGCAAACAATAATGTTGTAAATAGATATTATTAATTTTGTTTGTGATATCTTTAACCCCTTTCAATATAAACATCATATAAATAAGCACACACCACTGCTGGCCATGCTGTTGAATATATACGACCCACTTCTTTGCATGGTTACAGACAAAAGAAATTCTCCTTGGGAGCCATTCAAAGTGTGTGAGTGTGTAGTGCCATCTGTTATCTATATTCTGACACCGTCAGTTAGCTGTTCTCTGCCTTGAGCTGCCATCTGTAGTTAATATTTCAGGCGATGTATTGCAACATTCATTGTAATGCTGCAACATGCAGCCTTCCCCAGAGTTGAGTAATTGACTTTATATAAAGAAATGCATACCGTGCTCTTGTTTCGAAGGAAATTGACAAATTATTTGCAATTGTTTATCCATTTATGATTACAAAAGAAATTTGCAAATTAATGCAGCACCCAGTTTACACAGTGAATAATATTATGTTACTAGTGAAAAGTTTAAGTCCTTGTTTCTATATGGTAAATCTGCTTCATAGGTTTGGGAAGATAATATCTTCTTTAGTTATTTCATGAACTAAAATACATTTTAAAGCAAATATTTGATCATAACTATAACTTCTTGGCAGTCATACAGACAGCATTAAAGTAGAGCATGGTACTAATAAATATATTGAAAAAGAAATTGCAAAAGCTAACAACAATTTTGTTTCAAATTTTTGTGCACATTAATATACGTCCTGGAGGAGGGTATTCCATGCTTATTTACTCATTTTGTGAAATCCAACAAATTTTGTGATATTTCGTGAATCTAATTTCCTTATTATTATAGTGATAATTTAGGCATATATAAAGCTAAATCTAACTAAGGAGATCTGTTTCATAAATCCAAAAAGAAACTGCTGACTCCTCATTTATTAAGCATTGCATTATCCCAAGGTCTTCCTGTTGACTACATTGTACCAGTGTTATCCATAACAGTTCTTTCCACACTAAGGTTTTTCAGAAATTGTTTTGAAACAAGAAAAGTTAACTGTTGTTGACCTCCAACCAAAGCCATGTAGAATTCTTGGTTGAGTTTGCATTTCAATTCTCTTCACAATAAAAAGCTTATCAAATCTAGTTGCCTTTCACATGTGATTGGTAGTGCAAGTTCTAAAACTTACATAACACCAACTAGACATTAAACTTGCAACTACAGTGAAGGGTAACCTTTGGTTCACGTGAGAGTTTACTACAAGGTTAAATTGAATGAAACATAATACCTAACTGCCTCAGTAGTGTCTGTTTAAACTGGTTTTATCTTCATTTGTTCTTCCTGGCGTATTTGGACCCTACAGTTAGAACCTAAGTACACTAATTAAAGTAATAATTTTATGAAAATATGAAGATTGTAAGTAGATCAATAGCTATGTAAAATATTTATGCACATCTTTAGCAAAATTTAATAATGTTAGTAGTACAGTTTTACTGTTAAATTCTACAGCCTTACTAATAAAAGTTGCTTATATTTGCGTTGAACGGTTGTTTGGTTGATCACCGCGCAAGTTCTACATAAGCCGTGATACTAATAAACCCAGCATAACTGCCAAGGGTTACACCGGGTTTGAATGTGAAATGTCATCAAACACGTCACACTGGTGAAGGAAGCATGCTACCTCAAAATGCCAATGCTACCATCTGTCCAAGCATTAAACAAACAGTATATCGTCTGCCGAGAGAAAATCTAGTTTCAGTATTTCATTAATATTGATTTCAGAAAGCTGTAATCATGGGTAAAATTATGGAAATATGTTCTGCAAACAAGGAACAATGTTCATAATTCCACAAAAGCAGCTCAGAATGTTTCCTAACAAATTACCTTTAGAATGGATGCATAACCTCAAAATTCAATCTCAGACTCTATGAAACGACCGGCTGTTACAGATAACACCATCTCGAATATTTACGTCAAGCTTATACGAGGGTGTTAGGCTGTGTAAAGCGTTGCACACATTTAGCCTTATGCAAGGGTTATTAGCACATATTTTTCCTCAACTGCGTATATTCCTATTATAAATGTTACAAATGGATTATTAGTAAGACCGTAAGCTCACAAGCTACAATCAAGAAGAATGATTCTGTATGTATCAAGGGAAATAAATGAATTAACAATAAATGCAGTAAAGTGTTAAGAATAAGCCTACAAAAAAAATACTTGCATTAATCATAATTGGCATTTACGTGGGATGTATTTGGCGTGATGTTTCACATAGGATTCTCCACAAATTAAGCAGTAGTTTATGGAATTTTAAGCATAAGCTTAGATAACATTCACGTAGGAAGTATTTGACTGGGAGGGGGAAAATACAATTTTCCTCTTGTGTAATGTCAAGGGGCTGATTTCAGGACACATTTTTATTCTCTCCCATATAAACAGCTAGTTGTAAATAAATGTCATGTTTTGTAAGAACTGTTTGTGACATTCAATGCCAGAAGTCTATTAAAAGTGCTGTTGGGGCCATCCCCTGATTGGGCAAGTTAGGCAGTCACTGTGCTCGAGGAGCCCCATGCTATAAAAATAAGAGTTAGGTACGTCAAGAAAAGTAACAACTTCATTTGTTCTTTGGATTAAAAATTTTTTGGAGATGATGAACCTTTCTTTTATTATTAATTTTGTATTAGTGTTTTACATAAAGGATACCTCTGTTAGATATCAGGCTTAATCTTTAACTAAAACTTTGTTGAACAAATTCACGTGAATATATATTTAAGGGAATCAAATATCCAGCAAAATAAAATGCTTGAAGACCAAGGAGTTTGACTGCATCAGTAATTCCCGTTGAACTTCTTTTGGCCGATAGAATAGCTTAAAAATGTTAAATAATCTAATGAGAATTGTGTTACACTGATAGTAAAAATCATGTGTTTGGTAGTTTCACTTCATGCAGAGAAACTCGAGATGTCGCAGCTTTCGAGAATGCAGTGAACTTCACATTGAAAGTAGACATCTTACTAGTTGTACAGGTAGGGGAAAAAAAGCGGACCTACTAAAATATCTAAGTTGCCAATATGAGCCACTGCGCATGCCTAGAACCCATTAGGCAAGCACAGTGGCTCATATTGGCAACTTAGATATTTTAGTGGGTCTTCTTTTTTTCCCCTACCTGTACACACCCGCTAGACATGCGCAGTGGCTCATATTGGCAACTTAAATATTTTAGTAGGTCCGCTTTTTTTTCCCCTACCTGTACATACCTTTATTGTATTACAGTTTTTACTTATCTCAAGATTGAATTCTGCATTATCTAGCTGAGTATCATTTGTGTTGTTCTACTTTGGTAATTTAAATAAAACCCCATTCAATTACAATCATTTACGTTAATAATGGGAAATTTTAAAAAGGAACAAAGAAAATAGTAGTTGTTCAGGGTTATTTTTAACAATGGAATTGAATAATCTGGGACCCAAACTAGAGCTGTGTTTTAGATCTGCAGTTGTGGAACTTTTGGGTTCAATTAAAAGATTTGTTTGCTTTCGTTGTAAAAATACTCTATTAATATGCAGTTAATAAGTAAAATTCTTATTTTAGCAGTTTAGCTTCATTGCTGTATCTGCCCCTTTAAACCTGGAGAATGAATTATTATGACCCTTGCAAAAAAAGTTCCAGTCTCGCAGGAAGTAGGCAGGGCCGCCACATCTCGGAGTCGGGCCCAGGACCATGTACTGGTCGCGGGCCCCTCACCAACCGCCGACCATCCTCATTCAGACAGTCGTCTCTTCCCTTCTCCGTGGAGCTTTCTTCTCGTTTCTCGTCTAACAGAAAATTTTATCAAACTTTTTCCAGTTTTCCATAAAATTATACCACATCATCGGGATCCCACGGGCCCGGGCCCCTGGGTCCGGCAGCCCCCCCCATGTGGCGGCCCTGGAAGTAGGTCTAGTTGCATAAGCAGATAGTCACATAATTTTTACTTTCTCACATATACGTAGTATAGAGTAAGTATTGTGATCGTGACAAAAAATCTAAATCGAGATAACACTGGGAAAACATGTTTCATGATGCCTAGAAACCGAAAAAAGTGTTTTTGGAATGACGTCTGTCCATGGACAAGCACAGCAGGTAAATGGTTCATTGTATTTACTTCAATTTTTGAATTAAGGACTTTTTCAGAATTTTATCGAACAGCCCAGAATTTGATATTTATAACTGAAATATTAAGGGGACTTTCAATGAAAACTTTTTTTTTAAATGTTGATTTTTTTTAAAATTGGCTCTAATGATTTTAATAAAAATTTAAAATTGTAAACATTTATCTATAACTAATAAAATATCTATATCCGTATTTCTGCAAAAATGACTTAAGGGTTAGGCCCTACTTGACTCGTATCCATTTTCAATTTTTCTAGATTATCTTGATTACATTAGGCGATACATGAAAACCTACCATAGTCAAGTTGTAGAAAAAATTAAAATGGACATTTTTTGTTAAAAACATTCTTTATAAAATTATAGACATCAAGATAAAAACGAAATAACATGACTTAAATGCAAATACATTTTGATTAAAATATGAATGATATTCTTCTGTTGCCCATAGTATCAAGAATACTATAATATTATTATTGTTGTGAAATACAGTCAGTTTACAACAGTCTAGTGAACACACCAACATCAATTAGTGCGAGGTGGTATAGGGTAAAAGGGAAGAGGTTCAAGGTTCAAATCAAATTTTGTGGCCACCCAAATTTACCAATAGGCTCTTGTTATAACTCATTCGTGCAGCATTTTGCTTCTATTGTTCGGTTATATCTGAACGTATCCTTCATTTTTGCCTTTGAGATTGAGGAAACCGTGCAAACCCCAAGTTGTTGTTGTGGTTATTATTATTATTATTATTATTATTATTATTATTATTATTATTTCACGGTAAAAGCATTGAACATAAAGATTGATTCTGATGCTTTCCGTTCTAGATACTTGTTAGTTTTATGAAAATGTAATAATAAAATTTAATTGTTTTTATAATTTACTTTTTTCTGTACTAGCCTTTAACACGTTTTTGCGAGAAAGTTTGTGCAACATATATTTGCACCATTTATTTTAATCCAATAAGATCCTGAATGAAATAGATTCGCTGCCATTATAAAAATCAATTGAATATGAAAAGTTAATATGATCAATTCACTTTGCCCTCTGTGTACAATGTACTCATAAAGGCAAAATAAAAATGTATTGGAAAAATTTCTCCTAACCTTCTGGAAACCAAGGTTTAGTACATATAAGTATTGATAAAATCCATATAAATGTTTTAATTAAGATAAGGGGGAAAAAACACGATGGAATATTAGTACTTAAACCTTGAACTGCTTGCAGTGACCTTAACAGTTGCAAACCAGTATTTGTTTTTAATGTGAAGGAGGGAGGGAGGGGATCAGCTTTTTTCCTACAGTATAAAGTTGAGATATAAAGGGACAGATGCCAGGTAGAAGAATGCCAGTGGAAAAATTTAAGCAGTAGTGGAAAGTTTATGTGCAGATACCATATGTCAGGCAGCTGACCCTTCAAACTTACCTGGCTGCGGCAGCAAGTCTACACTAAAAAGCATATCCCCCATGCCATTGAACTACCTGTTAAATCTCCATGTATGTGATGATTCACCACCTCATCCTAGGTTAGTTACATAAATACTCCAACCATTCTTACTTTTCCTATGGAGTTCTAAAGTACCAGAATGATGTTAGAAAACAAATGTTGCTGCTTACATTTTCGTTTACCTCTTATCTGCTTCTGGCAAATAGATTAATAATAATAATAATAATAATAATAATGGTAATAAATAATTTAAAGCAGTAATAATAATAAAAAAACTTAATTTATGGTCATGAAACATCAAAATGATGCGCTACAAAATATAACAGCTGGTAAATTGCACAAACAGGTGGAGAAATTCAAATATCTGGGAGCAATAATTAGATACAAATAATGTTAAGGTAGAAGTTAAGTGTAGACTCAGATCAGGAAATGCCTGTTTTTATGCAGTTCAGAAACTTCTTGTCTTCTGTCCAGAAATCTACAAATCAAAATTTATAAGATAATTATATAATAAAAAATAATTAAAAACAGTAATAATAAAAAAACTAAATTTATGGTCATGAAACATCAAAATAATACACTACAAAATATAACAGCCGGTCAATCGATCAGGTGAGAAATTTAATATCTGGGAGCAATAATTTACAGATACAAATAATGTTAAGGTAGAAGTTAAGTGTAGACTCAAATCAGGAAAAATGCCTGTTTTTATGAAGTTCAGAAACTTCTTGTCTTCTGTCCAGAAATCTAAAAATCAAAATTTATAAGACAGTTATCCTGCTGGTTGTATTATATGGATGTGAGACATGGTCACTTACTCTCCAGGCAGACCATAATCTGAGTGTGTTTGAAAACAGGATGCTTAGGAAAATATTTGGGCCTAAGAGAGATGAAAATCGGGACTGGAGAAAACTGCATAACGAGAGCTTCATAACCTGTACTTCTCACCGGATGTAGTAAGGGTAATTAAATTACAGTTGAAATGGGCTGGACATGTTGCAAGCATGGGGGAGGAAAGACATATTAAAAAATATTGACTGGGAGACCTGAACGGAAAAGACCACTTGGAAGACCTAGACATAGGTGGGAGGACAATATTAGGATATATTTGAGGAAAGTAGGATTTATGAGGGATGGGTGGATGGAGTTTGCACAGAATAGGGTTGAATGGTGGGCTCATTATAAAAAATAATTGTAATGTATATAATTAAATAATAAATAATTACCTTGACTTAATTTTACTTATACCTGTTGAGAAGCTCGTATGCAAATTGAATACTATTCATTACCAATTAGTTTTGTGTAAGAAGCTAGCTTACACTTAAAGTACACTATAGTTATGAACCTGTATCAGAACAACATATCCAAACTCTCCATGTTCATGGGAACAGATTAATTCATGGAAACATTAATTAAAAATTCTGGACACAACTAGCATTGCAGTTCTAAGAAGCAAGAGTATTTTATCATCATCATCTATTATTATTATTATTTCCCCCCCCCCTTTCGATTAGGCCAGCTTAGGACCACGTGAAACAGTTGTCTTCTTCTTGTCTTCCCAAAACTTCTTCATTCTTTCGCGATGTTGCTTTTTCCGTTCTTCCGTCCATTTACTTCCAGTTTTTTTCTTAGGTTTCTCTGGAAATTCGCCATTATTATTATTGTTGTTGTTGTTAAATACCAAATGCCAGATTTCTTCAGGCTTCTTAAGACCTTAGCATAGAGCACCCCTATTAGAACAGAGGTTAGCATTGTTGTTAGCAGATCTGGAGAACCGGTTTCATTTTTCTTAGCTAAGGAAATCTGTAACAGGATGAACTCAACCTCATGAGATGCTGTTTGATAATGAAGTAACAGCTCCAGTCATGTAGATCATTATTAATATCCATGGGAGTTGGCTCGTTGACCATTGCCCCAATTTATTTGAAACAAATCACCATTTGAAAAAGTTGAACATTGCAGAAACATTTGTTTAAAGGATGACCTGTTTCTAAATAAATGTATATTTCTCTTGAAGTTGTAGAAAGGGCAAAAGCGAACTAACATTGCAAAATCCTTTGTTGTGATAAGGAATTGCAGACTTTGAATGAATGGGGAGAACTGAAGGCCATAAGTAATGTTTTGAGCGAAACTAAATATTGCATTGACTCTCATTTATGTTTTGTCAAAACATTTATAAGTGCTGGTATCTAGTTTGTGGACCAAATTTTTGTTACCAAAATAGTTTTGTTATTTTTAATTGAAAATTATTAATATCTACACAATAATAGTAGTAGGAATAATAGTATTTGTAGTGGTTGAAATTAAAAAAGAAATGTATTATTAAGTGCCAGAATGTTACTTATGAGATTGTGTGGGGATGGGAAAATGTCTGTCTGTGTGTGTGTGTGTCTGTGTGTGTGTGTGTGTGTGTGTGTGTGTGTGTGTGTGTGTGTGTGTGTGTGTGTGTGTGTGTGTGTGTGTGTGTGTGTGTGTGTGTGTGTGTGTGTGTGTGTGTGTGTGTGTGTGTGTGTGTGTGTGTGTGTGTGTGTGTGTGTGTGTGTGTGTGTGTGTGTGTGTGTGTGTGTGTGTGTGTGTGTGTGTGTGTGTGTGTGTGTGTGTGTGTGTGTGTGTGTGTGTGTGTGTGTGTGTGTGTGTGTGTGTGTGTGTGTGTGTGTGTGTGTGTGTGTGTGTGTGTGTGTGTGTGTGTGTGTGTGTGTGTGTGTGTGTGTGTGTGTGTGTGTGTGTGTGTGTGTGTGTGTGTGTGTGTGTGTGTGTGTGTGTGTGTGTGTGTGTGTGTGTGTGTGTGTGTGTGTGTGTGTGTGTGTGTGTGTGTGTGTGTGTGTGTGTGTGTGTGTGTGTGTGTGTGTGTGTGTGTGTGTGTGTGTGTGTGTGTGTGTGTGTGTGTGTGTGTGTGTGTGTGTGTGTGTGTGTGTGTGTGTGTGTGTGTGTGTGTGTGTGTGTGTGTGTGTGTGTGTGTGTGTGTGTGTGTGTGTGTGTGTGTGTGTGTGTGTGTGTGTGTGTGTGTGTGTGTGTGTGTGTGTGTGTGTGTGTGTGTGTGTGTGTGTGTGTGTGTGTGTGTGTGTGTGTGTGTGTGTGTGTGTGTGTGTGTGTGTGTGTGTGTGTGTGTGTGTGTGTGTGTGTGTGTGTGTGTGTGTGTGTGTGTGTGTGTGTGTGTGTGTGTGTGTGTGTGTGTGTGTGTGTGTGTGTGTGTGTGTGTGTGTGTGTGTGTGTGTGTGTGTGTGTGTGTGTGTGTGTGTGTGTGTGTGTGTGTGTGTGTGTGTGTGTGTGTGTGTGTGTGTGTGTGTGTGTGTGTGTGTGTGTGTGTGTGTGTGTGTGTGTGTTTTTTTTTTTTTTTTTTTTTTATTAGCATAGTCCACATGCCCCATTACAAAGTAATAATACATGTGTTTTTTGTACATTATTTACAGTTGTTCTTAGAGCTAATTTCAGTTTTGTTTTTACTTTGTTATACTTATTAATTTGTATAACATTATTTGTCTATCTGATTATTCTATGTTAAAGATATTTTGAAATATTTACAATTGACTATCATACTATGTACTATACAATATTTATCATATGAGTGTATTACTTTCTAAGAATATTTATAAAATATTTACAATTGGCAATTAACTATATCTTCCCTTATTGTATCTTAGTTTACACTATTTCCTACTTCCTATTATTTGTTTGTTTCTATTTGTGTTACTAATCTCTTTCCTATATTACGTTATATCCTAGTTAGTAATTATATATTTATATTTACAAAGTTTCAAAGTTTATACTCTTAACAAAATTATTGAATGCTTGAAGGTGCTTTCGTATAAGTCTCTCACTTGTCACAGGCCACTTGTCCCCTCTTCTTCTTATTTCTTCTACCAGTCCTGCCCTTTGAGTTTTTACACTGGAACATTCATATATTAGGTGATTCACAGTTTGTGGTGCCTTTCTACACACGCAAGTAGGATCTTCAATGATACGAAAACGGCTGAGGTATTCTCTTGTCCTTCCATGTCCAGTAATCATAGCAGTGAATTGAGCTGTTATGGGCAGATTCATCTTCAGTCGCTCTGCGATCGAAGGCAAGAAGGCTTTTGTTATTATTCCTTTTGTAGATGCAGTCCAGTTGTGTTGCCATCTCTCCGTTGTCAGTCGTCTGTTGTCTGTCACTATTGTCTGCTTTGGTACCTTCTTATAAACAATTTCTCCCTTGCCTAATGCCGCTTCCTTGGCTATTTGATCGGCCATTTCATTACCTTGTACACCAACGTGAGCTTTAACCCAGGCAAAGAAAATTCTCCATTTTTGTCGCTGGAGGGCAGATATGGTCTGGTGTATTTCTGCAATTATGGAGTAATGGGATTTGTTATTTTCGAGTAAAGCCAAAGTTACTTCGCTGTCTGTATAGATTGCAGCAGTCTTATCTTCTTGTGATATATCGAGCTTTGTAATTTCTATTAGTGCTTGCAAAATGGCTATTTGTTCGGCTTGATTATTAGAGCATTTACTGTGTAACTTACTCTTTATGGTTTTTATCAAGATGCCGTTCTGAAAAATTACTGTTCCTGCTCCAACACTGTCTCCTGTCTTACTGCCGTCTGTATATATCTGTAGTAGGTACGATTCTGTTTCATCCGCCTTCCGTATTTTTATTGTTTGAGCTGGATGGTTCCAGTGTCGTTTGTCTATCGGGGAGTCATAATCTTCTCTTTCTTTTATATCCCTATAAATTCTGGCTTTTTCCTGTATAATTAAGTTTATTGGTGCCACCCCGGCCACTACACAGGAGGCGTCATACGAAATTGTCTTGTGTGCTTTGGAAATCTTTATATTCATTAATCTTTGTACTCTTTCTAGTTTCCTTATATTCTTGACTTTCTTTGCTGCCTCCTCCCATATCGGTGCTCCATAGGTTAGGATTGGTATTATAGCTCCTTGGTTTATAGTGCTCAATGCTTTATGTCCTAGACCCCACTGCAGTCTGGCCGTTTTCCCCAGTGTATGTATTAAAGCTGTTGCTTTCTCTGTAATATGATTGATATGGTTATCGAATCTGAAATATTTATCCACGTATATCCCTAGGTATTTTATCTCGTCTACCTGTTCTAATCTCTTGTTGTTCATATATATATTAATTTCTTCATTAACTCCTGTTCTTTTCTGTGTGATAACCATTACCTTTGACTTGTTTGTGTTGAATTTGATTTTGTTATGTGCTGCCCATCTTTCTATTTGCTTTATGTCTTCGTTGGTGTAGGCCTCCACTTCAGCAATACTCTTCCCTTTTGTCATCATTAAGAAGTCGTCTGCAAATGCTGTGACTTGACTTCGGTGAGAGAATTCTTGGTTTAAAAGTGTGTTATATAAAATATTCCAGAAACCAGGTCCACTGCAGGAACCTTGTGGACAGCCTTTTTTAACTTCCTTCTCCTCCCTATACTCATTTATCTGTAAGATTGCTATTCTGCTGTTAAAATAATCTTGAGATAACTGATACAAGTTCCTGGGGCAATTCAGATCTTTGAGGTTTTTCAAGATGCTTGGCCACCATGCCGCATCGAAAGCTCCTTGGACATCTAAGCTGGTTATTACAATGTACCGAAATTCTTTATTGTTATCCTGTACAAATTTCTTCATTGCCATCAGCGCATCTATTGTGCTCTTCTGTGGTATAAATCCATATTGATTTGGATTCAAGAGTTGTTTGGAAAATATGTGGTGGAGTATTCTCTCTATTAATAGCTTTTCAAGTACCTTGCCTCCGACATTCAGCAGGCTAATGGGCCGATACTTTGAAGCATGGAGTTCTTGTTCCTTTCCTGGCTTGATTATCGGAATCATTACTGATGTTTTCCATATTGCAGGGAAAAGTCCATGTTTTAGACATGCGTTATATATTGCGGTGAAGAATAAAGGAAATATATTGAATGCCCTTTGGAGAATGTCGCTCGTCAGCCCATCTTCTCCTGGTGATTTTTTGGGGTTGATTCTCTTAAGCGCAGAGCGTATTTCCTCTTGATTAAATTCCACATCATCTGGGTAGTCGGGTGGCTCTTTGGCACTCTGTCTAACTGATCTGTGATAATCGCTGTCTTCCATTTCATCGTCTTCTGGTACGAAGTGGTTCAGCATTTGCTTGATAGTATCCGCCAGGTCAGTAGTGTATGTTCCATCCTCTTGTTGGAGTGTTGTAAGAGTGGTAGGTTTTCTGGTCTTCCCAGCCGCTATTCTGTAGACCTCGTTCCACGGGTTACTTCCTTCGACGACAGAGCAGAAGTTTTTCCAGGATTTTATTCTTTCAAGATTAATTGTATTTTGATATAATCTCTTTCCTTCCAAGTATTGTGTTTTCCTCTCCTGGCGAAGTATTTCATTATTTTTAGTTCTCTGGAATCTTCTTCTAAGGGCATTAATACGTTTCCTCATTACAGTCAGCTCTGTTGTCCACCATGGAACAGGTTTAGCTTTTGCTGGATTCCTTTTCCCATAACTTGTGCGGAAGGCTTTTTTACATGCATTACTTATGCAAGTAAAACTCATTTCAGTACACTGCTCTATATTTTCAGAAGATTTAGCTTCCTGGGCCAAATTTTCATCTAAAGCGGAAAGAGTGTTATTTTCATAGCCAAACGACGATTTTAGGTTTTCGACAAGTTGCTTGTCGAATTCTTGATACCCATCAATTGATATTATAAATCGTAAACTTCTATGCGAGTTTTCTTCTCTAGTCAAGCTTGTTCCTCCAATCTCGAAATATATAAGTCTATGATCAGAACAACTCTCCTCATCTTCAGATGCCCAGTTCGTTATGTATCTTAATGAACGGTCGTTAGTTACTGTCAGGTCCACCCAACTTCTTCCTTGTTGCGTTTCAAACGTAGGAGTATTGCTACTGTCGTTAATTACGTACAGACTGTTCGCAAGGATAAATTCTTCTAATGTCTTTCCACGTTTGTTGGTAACTTCGTCGTTCCACATTGCACTTCTAGCGTTACTATCCATCGAAAGAAAAACATGCTTACTGCAATACGTGTCCAGGATGTCTTTTACTTTTTTGAGGTCTTTTTCAATATCGTCTCTGCAATCGAAATACATACTAGAACTTATGAAATTAAATTTTTATATGTCGCTGCCATGACCAAGCAGTCCTCATCTGACAGCTGGCAGATTGCCATAACATCGATATTTTTATTGTTTATTATCACAGCTGCTCTTTTCTGCCCATTTCCGTGTGAGTAAACCCTCATGTATTTCGGTAACCCAGCCACTTTGTTTTGGATATTATATGGTTCTTGAACGTACGCTATGTCAATTCCTTTTTGTATCATGTACTGCACTAGATTCGATGTTGCTGCGCGAGAATGCTTCATGTTTAATTGTACACATTTCAGCGCTACTTTTCCATTTTTTTCCATCTTAGTAATCTATGTTTTGTTGAAACCTTCGTTTTGCTGTTTGGTAGCAGTGACATTTCTCATCCAGTGCTGAGTGATTCACAGCCACAGCGTTTTCCTTATTGTATTTATTGTGATTGATACAATTTATGCAATTGTATTCTTCTTCCTTTGCGCTGCAGTCTTTTATTTCATGTTCTTTGGCGCATTTAGGGCATGCTAATTTTCCTGTGCATTCTTGAGCCTTATGATTGTATTTACTGCATTTGAAACAGCGATTTACCTTTATGTAGTCGGCCCAATTGCAAATACTCCAGCCTATTTTAAGTTTTTGACCTAGGATTTGTTTCCTTGCTGAAGCACTGACTTCGAGTACTATGTTCTTGTTCTTTTTCCTGTCCTCAAATTCAAATTTTGGCTGCAAGTCCTCCTTATAGCTTTCCATTTCTATGTTCTGTGCAGTTATAGCTTCTACTATATTATCTACCGATATTTCTTCAGGGACTGCAAAGATAATGATTCTTGGGTTTCTCAGTTTTGTGGTAACCGCTTCTAGTTCTTCTCCACATTTCTCATTGATGTTCTTGCTAATTATTTCAGTTTCATTCTTATTCTCCGACTCAATTAGAAGCTGGCCATTTTTTAGCCCTTTGAAGGACTTTATCCCTACTTTCATTTCCATTGGGCTTAGTTTTCCTTTAATCAGTGTTCTCATATATTCTGTGCTTTGATTATTTTTACTTTTGATCATTAGCTTGAATGTTTTCTTCTGATTTCCGCTATGTCCATCGCCGGCTACCGCAGATGAGTATTTTCTGTGCTGTACGGTAGATGGGGCCACCACTTGCGAGAAGCTAGCGCTTTGTCTCCATGTGCAGCCAACAGATGGCGCTGGGCTATCTAACAGTTGAGCTGGTCTGCTTTTCCCCATTTTTAGTTCTATTATTTCTTTTTCTTTCTCTATAACTACATTCTTCAGGTCCACAAACACTTTCCGAAGCTTGTTCACAGATTTTAGGATATTTTCCTTTAAATCTTTACGGAGGTTACCACTTTCTTCTGTTACATTGATCAGCATTTTAAGCGCACTTTCCAAGTGCTCTTCAACCTGGTCCGCCATTTTGATGCTACTCTTTGCTATGTCGCAACCTCAAGCTACAAGATGCTATGACCACGTTACACTATAGGTCTCTGCGATTTCAAGCCATATTTGTTTCAGGGTTATGTTATCGTCGACAATTAAAACAGTAACCAGTCACTCACAATTGCATGTAAAACTTTGCTAACATTCACTCACCTTCCAATGCAGATATATTTACCGCTTTTGTTAGAAACAATAGCCGAAACCCATTGCAACCTTCACAAACGAATAGATGAATACCACAGACCAACACAGACCAACAAGACAATCCGCCATTACACTTATGTATTATGTGTGTGTGTGTGTGTGTGTGTGTGTGTGTGTGTGTGTGTGTGTGTGTGTGTGTGTGTGTGTGTGTGTGTGTGTGTGTGTGTGTGTGTGTGTGTGTGTGTGTGTGTGTGTGTGTGTGTGTGTGTGTGTGTGTGTGTGTGTGTGTGTGTGTGTGTGTGTGTGTGTGTGTGTGTGTGTGTGTGTGTGTGTGTGTGTGTGTGTGTGTGTGTGTGTGTGTGTGTGTGTGTGTGTGTGTGTGTGTGTGTGTGTGTGTGTGTGTGTGTGTGTGTGTGTGTGTGTGTGTGTGTGTGTGTGTGTGTGTGTGTGTGTGTGTGTGTGTGTGTGTGTGTGTGTGTGTGTGTGTGTGTGTGTGTGTGTGTGTGTGTGTGTGTGTGTGTGTGTGTGTGTGTGTGTGTGTGTGTGTGTGTGTGTGTGTGTGTGTGTGTGTGTGTGTGTGTGTGTGTGTGTGTGTGTGTGTGTGTGTGTGTGTGTGTGTGTGTGTGTGTGTGTGTGTGTGTGTGTGTGTGTGTGTGTGTGTGTGTGTGTGTGTGTGTGTGTGTGTGTGTGTGTGTGTGTGTGTGTGTGTGTGTGTGTGTGTGTGTGTGTGTGTGTGTGTGTGTGTGTGTGTGTGTGTGTGTGTGTGTGTGTGTGTGTGTGTGTGTGTGTGTGTGTGTGTGTGTGTGTGTGTGTGTGTGTGTGTGTGTGTGTGTGTGTGTGTGTGTGTGTGTGTGTGTGTGTGTGTGTGTGTGTGTGTGTGTGTGTGTGTGTGTGTGTGTGTGTGTGTGTGTGTGTGTGTGTGTGTGTGTGTGTGTGTGTGTGTGTGTGTGTGTGTGTGTGTGTGTGTGTGTGTGTGTGTGTGTGTGTGTGTGTGTGTGTGTGTGTGTGTGTGTGTGTGTGTGTGTGTGTGTGTGTGTGTGTGTGTGTGTGTGTGTGTGTGTGTGTGTGTGTGTGTGTGTGTGTGTGTGTGTGTGTGTGTGTGTGTGTGTGTGTGTGTGTGTGTGTGTGTGTGTGTGTGTGTGTGTGTGTGTGTGTGTGTGTGTGTGTGTGTGTGTGTGTGTGTGTGTGTGTGTGTGTGTGTGTGCGTGTGCGTGCGTGCGTGCGTGCGTGCGTGTGTGCAATACCTCAAATATGTTTTATCAGATATTCATGAAACTTGGTATATGCATTTATAACTTCCATGGGAAGAAGCCTATTGATATTGAACCAATTCGGTTGACTGGTACCAGAGTAATGTCCAAGTTAGTGCCTATTTTATGGTAATATATTAGAAAGAATTTATCAAATGCGAGTCAGTTCTCGTGACGACATATTGTTTTATAGTGTTCATATACGGCTTTGGAAGTTTCAATACAGTTGGCTTTGACAAATAACACTACCCACATATTCCTTCATATACGCTTATCAAACTATACCTTTGTTCTTCCGTAAGCCCTGCTTAATGAATTGATCTGGAGCTTAACTCGGAAATTGAAAAGCATTCTGGCACTTTGTTACATCAGTTTACCTGATTTTTTTTATTTGTACAAAAAAGAAGAGAAACAACAGTTACATCTAGTGATATTCTCAATAATTGTTATAACTAGGGCCCAGATTTTTATGTGCTAAAAAACTTAAAAATATTTATTTTTTATGTGCTAAAAAATTTTAAGATATGTGCTAAAATTTTAAAAATATGTGCTAAAACTAAAAAAAATATTTTTCTGAAAAAGAAACAAAAACACCAGAATGTGTATTGAAACTCACCAATTGCAGCTAAACATCAGATGTAAAATGCTGACTGGAGATGCAGTGCGCAACAAATGTCATCTCCAGATTATGGATCACAAATCCTTGCCTATTATCCGAGAATAATGCCTTACATTGAGAAAAGGAACGTTCTACATCACACAATATTTGAAGAGGTGTACTGTATATCACTAACACACACACGATCAAGTTCACTTATGTTTTGACCTTCCAAAACTTGAGCGACTTTGCAGAGGGTTTGGTAGCCAGCATTTTTCTCAAACATACCTTTAAATTTTGTTCTTAGAACTTCTATTTTCGAACCTGAGATAGTGTTAAGTTGCCTTTCAACATATTGTATTTCTTTAACTGAACTACGCAATGTTGAGATTGGGTTCTGTTCTTCCCCGATAAGTAAGTGCAAGTGAATCACTCTCACCTCATTGCAAGTGAAGCATTTGTGTTGAATTCATTCGAGATACAAATTTTTGTTGTAAAATGTTAAAAGAGAATGAGGAAAAGTACTAAAATATTTATTTATGGAGAATATATTGAAAATATTTATTCATATATCTTTTTTGTAAAACATGTATTTTTATGTAAAATAAAACTTAGAATTTGGGTTTTTCTGACCTTGATATGAGCATCAGGAAAAAAATTTACATAAAATGTCCTGAAAAGTACTAAAATATGTATTTATGGAGAAAATATCGAAAATATTTATTCACATAACTTTTTTTGAAAAATATGTGTTTTTATGTGAAATAAAATTTGGAATTTGGGTTTGCCGGACCTCGATTTGGATATAAAACTTTGTTTTAGGAATGTACGCATCAGGAAAAAAAATATTTTTTTTACATACAAATCCGGGCCCTAGTTATAACATGCTACCTTTTCTTTACCCTTAACAGGCTCAGCCCGTAAAATGGAACTTTACATAGAGTTCTTCTAAATTATGTTTGCGATTCAAAACAACATAAAACATATTGTAATCCATGTATCTTGATTCCATGATTTTTTAATCTTTTTTTATTTTTTATTATTTTTACATATAGTGGCATCATATGCCTGATGGATACCATTATGCAATCTGTATATTCTGTTATCGAGTTTATATCCCTCTTGATGTTTTGAAGGTTCAACAATCACTGCTTTTGTTCGAGATTTCTTAGAACTTGGCTGTGGATACTTCTAACCCTAACTTACATTAAAGGAATAATTAATTAATTTTACTTCCAAATTATTTTATAATTGATTTCTTTGTTTCTTTGAATATCAAGCAAATGCATGAGTCCTCATTCAGCTAGAAAGTAGATGTTTAGGAACATACATTTAGAAATGTACTGTTCATTTATTATTTATTCAGTAGATTAACATATATAATTGTGTGTACTATTTTAATGTTTAACTGCCCATCAGTTTTTTTCCTTGGAATCATTTTTTTTTACTTTTAGTTTCTTATACAGTGGAATCTCAGGAATCTGAACTGATTGGAACTAACCTCTATTCGGATTTCAGAAAATTTGGATTATCCAGGAAATCTGGTAAAATAGGCTTGCTCCTGATATACCAAATTCAGTAGAGCATTGTCTTTGGATACTCTGTGAAAGAATATGAAAAGAGCTAGGGAAAAAAGAACATAACTAATTTTGTTTCTGCTAAGATACTGTATTTATTCTTAAATATCAGTTCAAATGTTTCTTTTAAGTTAGGTAAAAATTAGCTTTGTTTCTGTTTTGTAAATGTTATTTTCCCTTCATTCTTAATTTAACAAATCTGTTCAGATTATCTAAAATTTCGGATTCATGGGATTAGGATTTCCGACGTTCCACTGTACTCCTTATTAAGAAAAGCTTTTATCATCATTATCCCATTGGATGAATATCTCATTTGATTTAAAACTAATATTCTCAAGGGGCTTTCAGACTTGATACTGCAGCTACAACTTGAATGACAGTTATGTGTTTAAACATCTCTTCTCAGCTGTCAAAAACAGACTGATTTCCCCTCCATATATGCAAATTTTCAAGTGAGCCACAAAAATGGAATGGGGAATTGGTCCAGAAGAAGGATATGCAGGTGTAGAAATAGAGGATACTCCACTTCCTGCCTCAGAACAGATTTGGTGTAATTTTCCAGATTTTTTTTAAGGGCTGGTATTTTTCCATGGTTTTCACCCCCTTGTTAGGTAGAAAGCAGGGACAGCTGCAAGGGAAAGGAGGGGAGAGTATTGATCTCTGTTGCAGTCTGCTGCAGCCCCCACTGGGAGCCACCCCTCTCCATATTCCCCCACCTCACCCTTGACATCTGATTTATTATTTAAGGTGCTTCTTCCACTCAATCTCATACACGGGTTACTTAACTAACTATTATTTCTGCATTATCATTACCTGAATTATTAAAAATCACATAGCGTAGTAAAAAGGACTCAAGTTTTAGCTTGTATCTAAACTTTCATTTAGACATATTATCTTGGCCTATTCTTTATTAGGAAAGGAAACAGTACCCACTAAAATAATAGGGAGATAAATCCTCATCTATAATTAGATCAATGGCATAATGGTATACCAGTACTGATAATTATCAAATCGTTAACCACAATGGCGGACGCAGAAATTTTTTTCGGGGAGGGATTTGACTTTCAACTTACATATAAAATTAGTTTATAAAACTGGCCACTTAGAGTACATATATAGCCTTTTTTCAAATTTCGGGGGGGGATGTAACCCCCCTATCCCCCCCTCTGCGTCCGCCACTGGTTAACCAGGAGTATAGAAATGTCCACAAATGTTAAAAGTCGTGATATTTGATAAAACATTGTAGCACCCTAAACTGTTTATTTAGGATATCAGTGACTATACAGTAGATTATAATTTTAATTTTGAATGTGTAATATTTTTGTTAACATGAGACTAAAATATACATCTTCAACAAAACATTTTTTTACCAACAATAACATCTAAAATTATAAACGGAGTACTGTATTTCTAATGCTTTTTCAGATCCAGTATCGTAGTATCTGTTTTTGTTAATTATATTATCCTGAAAGCTTGGCAGGGGACAAAACCATGGAAAATATTCTTACGCATGATTGTATAGCAGGTGGTCTAATGGTTAATACAGATCTTTGGATTTGGGTTCAATCCTCACTACTACCTCGGATTTTCATGATGTAATGAGGTGTGGCCTGGGGTGTACTCAGCCTCATGACACGAACTGAGGAGCTACTTAAAGTAGTAATGGCAAGAAGCCCATCATTTAAAGGCCAAGAGAATCAGCTTTCTGACCATAAGCCCCCAAACCTGCCATTTGCCTTTGGCAGATATTTTAACAGTCGGATGTAACCTGCCATCTGCCTATTGGTAGATGATGCAGCGGTCGGGTGGGAGGCCTTATCCCTTCAGGGATGTAGCGTCACAGAGTTTAGTTTGGTTTATATATAGTACGGATGGAAGAAAGTTAACTTGAAGATTCCATAACTTAAGTTCACTGAAGCTTCTCAATAGAAATGAAAAAAATTACAGTGATCTAACATATTATTATAAGCTATTGCAATATTTTATCATCTTGTTTATTTATTTGTTTATTTAGTTATTTATTTATTTATTTATTTTTGAAGGTCGTAAGCATGTTTCACTATATGTGCACTATAATGCCAGGTCTACTAATATATACAATTTATTGCCGTTAATAATGTTTTATTCTAAAATTTTTGTCAGCAAAATTCCACATCATTAGTCAAATATAAATAAAATTGTTTTCCTAATAATATTAGGTAATTGCTTTGGTAATATTATTTGTTAAATTGTGGTGAATTTTTTAGATTAGGTCTGGTTTGCTGCTATTTTAATTTATTTTGCTGCTTCCAGACTCTTCCTTTCCTACATGTACCCATTATAATTGTATTTAGGACAAAACAGATTCATAGAAAGAGCCTAGAATTATGATTAAGGGATACAGTAGGTGAGATTTTGATTGTCTATATTTTTTTAGTTATAAGGTTGAATTTTGGCACAGATAGTTGATGTAGAGATGATCCTTTTGGTGTTGATAAAAAGAACTTTTTCAAAATCCATAATCCTCTACAGTGAACACCACTTATGTAAATGCGGATAATGTTATCACTTTTGTGAAGTCTCGTACGGATTACATTGAAAAAGTGATGTTTATTGTGGTCAAAGATTTGGTTTATGTTATCACATTTTCCTTTTTGCTGCTTTATTTCCAAGTACTGTACGTCATTCAAAATTTTGGTTTTAAGGGTTTCATTTCACTCAACTGTATTGTGTTGTACTGGAGGTACAGGATGACCAGTTCGAGGTGTGGCATTACCTGACTTTCTCTTTTAAGCAATAAAACATGTTTCACCACACAGTTGAAGCTGTAGCTTTTGATTTATGAAGATAACATATTGACGTGCAGTGATGGCTAATGTAAAATGAAAATACTTGAACAGACAGGGTGTTCACCACAGATCAGTAGACTTCCAAAAACACTCGTAACTCATAACTGAGTATGGAGTATTGATTAATGGACTCCTAAAGGAAAGTAAAAACAATTAAAAATTTTTTCTCTGGTTGAAAAATAGTTGCTTGCAGTCTAGCCTATGAGTGGTTCAAAGTATCACAGTTACGTATTATTTTATGAATAAATAGCTTTTAATTCTGTTTAGTAGTGTATTATCTTGTATACTGTATATTGTATATATTGTATAACCTTCATTTAATTCCTATGGCTACTGTTATCAATCTGTTAATATTATCAGATTAGCTGCATCCCAAAGTGATCACAATAAGCAGCGTGCACTGTATATGTAAAATAAAACATCTAAATTGTTTCCTAGAGAACCACTTTAAAAGTATTGTCTGCAAAACAAGGAAAAAGTCTGATGTGAAACACACAAGTTTTTGCACTTACAATACATAAATACAATATGCCATATATAATGATATGGAATTCATGTAGGAAATTCGAACATTTGAGCCATTTTATTACTATTCAGTTTCATTCTCTCCACGTAAAGTGATTGTAAAACGGAATCTCATCCCTGAATGATACACAACCCCCTCCCCCCCTCCAAGAGAAAAGCTGATGTAATTCACTCACATAATTCTCTTTACCCTAAGGATGGGTAATACATCCTTCTCACTTCACATTCTGATATAGAATAAAAGGACAAATTGCAAGGAGTAGGTGTTCAGTTGTATCAACCTGATGCAAAGCTTTATTGTACGCCAGGCAAGATTGAGCTCCTAAAAGACTACCCTTCAGAGAATTTTTGTGAAAAAATATTTCAAATAAAAGTTTTAGATTTTACCATGTACAAATTTTGAATTAAAATCATTGGAGCCAAAAATGTGCTGTACAGCCAAAAATTTACAATTTTGATTAAATCTCTTTAAAACATTTAGTCACATATTCCTTTAAATGAATTAAGGAAATTCATAATAAAAATTTAAATAAAAATGAAAATTGAGGTTCACAGGCCAAATATTATATACACGTTTTGTATATTACTTTGCCAAACATAATATCTTCACTTCAGACTAACCTAGATCATCCATTCTTTTACCAATATGTTCCATATTTTATGCTGGATGTTGTATATAATTTTTTTAAAAGTATGGGGAAAGTAGTTCAAAGAAAAGTGTAGATAATTCAATTTTCAAATTTGGATGCTTGTGAAAAAGAGTGTTTTAACAAGTTCAACCTTTTAAATATTGCAAAATGGTCAGTACTCTTTCCTTCTTTCCCTTGCAACTGTTCCAGTAAATTTTAATCCATTGCCCCCTTAAATATTATTGCACTCGCTGCTTAAATGTTACTAAACAATATTCTGATTATTTTCTGAAGTAATAATTTAAGGTGGCAGACTTATAAATAATATTAACTAAGATTTTTAAAAGAGAAAGCAGTAATATCAGCTGATATTATTTTGATGATCTTCCTGTTAGTTTTAGTAATAATTATAATAATAATGTAGTAAATGTTATAATAATTATTAGAGGCAGGACCAAAACTCAGTTGACGGCGTAACCATATTAGGATTTTAATACATTGTATTACCAGTAACAAAAATATAGTAAATCTTGATCAATACATAAATATATTACATACATCAATTTACATGAGAATGGTGCTTAATATATCTTTTGCAAATTACACATTAAGGATTTTTTTCTTCTTCCTTGAGCAGAAAATATTAGAGGTCCCTGTCTCCTCTCTCTATTCCAGACACATTGATAAGCAGAGAGATGGGATAAAATACCGGGGCTCTTTCTTTCTCAGTACTCTCTCCCTTTGTTTCCCCCCTCATTTATCCCTTCCTGTTTTTCTTTTGAACTTCACTTTTCTTATCTTTTTTTTTATAAATAAATTCTGGTAAGCATAACTTCGATTAAGGCTGTGTTATATTGCTTGTTTTCAGATAATGTGAATTTATCCTTTCTAAGCATTTCATCAAGTGGAAGTAATGTATTATATTTGTTCTGTTGCAGGACCTGTACTGTGTGCGTAGTGATTTGGGAAATCTTCTTAAGGCTTTGGGCCGACTAGATGAAGCTAAGGTAAGAACTAGTCTACCCATTATCCCAATATCCAAAGTCCCTATACCTTCAAACTGTTTATAAATTGTATTTTGCCAGATCCAAAACCATGGGGGTTTAAACCCCAATCCCACTGATATTTTCTTTCCCTCTGAAAAGTCTTCCACATCCACGACTTAATTTCCAGAATCAAATTTTTGCAAGGGAGATTCAAAATCCTACTGTTATAGAGAACTTTCCTTCAGAGCAAAGTTTAGAGTCCACTGTTATAAATCTGTGAATAATTTATCATTTGCCTGTTGAGGGCTTTATGAAATAATTCATAGTTTTCTTACTATAATTTTATTTTGTTTTGTTTTGTTGCTAATACAGTCAAACCTTTGTACAATGAAGATTGATATAACGATAAACCTGCATGTAGCAATGTTTTCGTTAGGTCCTGGTGAATTTCCTATCTTAATAATGTTAAATGTAACTCACTATAACGATGAAGCTATTTTAGAAACACCCTTTTGTAGCAATATTTGGTGCTTCAATTGTTACTCCAAACCAGTAGCTTAGTCCTATGTATGGTAGCTTGTATCAGATCAGTATCCTTCCCAGCCACCAATATTGTTTCTGGATACCTGATATCTGTTACATTTCTTAGAAATTCAAGAAATTCAAATTCAGGGGGGTGGGAAATAGTATCACCATGGCTAAAATCATTCCTTATGTGTGCAAAAATCCTACTGTGTGTTAGGCTGATACTTCAAGATGTACATAATGTGCAATTAAAACACCATAAGGAGCAACTGATAGGTAGTGATTTTGCTTGTCTTTTTCTTCCCTCTTCCCTCTTCCACCATCTACGAGTTTGAAATTTCTGACATATTGGCTGGGCTCAAAACATGCTATGATCCGTGATATTAAACCAATCTGAATAGTATTTCTTAGCATACGGGTGTAAAGTTGATATGGTTACAATTCAACGAAAATCAGTCAGTTGAATGACAGAATTAGGGGTTATTATGTTTATTTAGACTTGTTAATCATTATTTTTCACTTCATCACATGTTCGGTTCATGAATTATCCTGCAGGTTACACAGTTTTCTGCATGCAGTCTTTCTAACGTGTGGCAAATTACAGTCCATCAATATAACAATTACTCTCCTATAACAATACAATCTGCTAATGCCCACAAATAATCATTAAACGGAGGTTTCACTGTATTACATGTCTGAAGAATAAAATAAATTTTAATGCCAATCTATTTTAAGTCTTAAATAATGTATAATATTTTGGATCTCCCTGCTATTTAGACTGTTTTCAGAGGATAATTTGTGTATTTGCTTTATGCTTAATGTGTTTACTGTCAAATATTGGTAAAAAAAAAGTGCAAATTACTGCACCGTGCATGATCTGTCTGAAACATTTGCTCACCTTTCTTTGTTTGGTCTCTTCAAGTTCAATACATAAAGAAGCAGATTACGCAATATATTAAATGCTAAATTATTCATTGTGTGCTTCCGAGAAGCATGGAATTTGAAGGAATCTTAATCAAAGTCCCTTCTTTCCTCCATTGGGCAGGTACAAATACAACAGGTGGAATAGTGCTTGGAAGATTTTTACCCTTGCATTTTTAACAAGGCTCCAGTTGGGCATTACAGGTAGTTAACTGTAGGAAGATTTGTATTTGTGCCTGATCATAGTTCTTTTACCCCAATCCAGGAACCTCTGGTAGGAACAGCGCTTTTGTTCCTTACCCGGTAAATTTAGTGGTGCTCTGTCATAACATGTTTTACAGTAAGTTATTTAGAAATATTCTACACTGTGTCCCTCGGAGGAAATAACTAATATGTCATACATTTTTCACATTATTGGGTTTGAGTTAGAAACATGTTGATAAATATTGTTGTGTACAAGCACCACTTTTGTTCAACACTGGTGGGGAAAGAATATGTTTTTTCATCCAGTGTTGATCATTGCGCTTAGCGATGAATTCCCAGGAGGAACACACAAATACCAGTTCATTGTAATCATCATCCATACTCATCATGTCATTACCTCCTGGAAATTTGCGCGCGATTGTTGACCATTGAATGCAGTTGTTACCGTTCTTTAGAATCTGAACCACCCAAGTGTGAATTGAAGACAATAAATGGCTTCCAAAATAATAAGTAATAAATTTTAAGATTGCTGTAACTGAAACAACTGCAGTTGTTACCGTTCTTTAGAATCTGAACCACCCAAGTGTGAATTGAAGACAATAAATGGCTTCCAAAATAATAAGTAATAAATTTTAAGATTGCTGTAACTGAAACAACTGCATGATGTGGATCCCTTGAGGCAAAACCAACAGTTTTATACCTAATTAAATATCATAAGATGTAAGTTCTGCTTTAAAGAATCGAGAACCTCATGGTTTATTATTTGAGGTGTTTGGCGTACTGGTGGTTGTGCGTCAGTAGGGTAACACAACAGCTGCGACCCAATTCTTACTTCCTTCCATTATTCCTCAAGGTGTGGCAGTGTTCTCGGACTTCGTTGTAATCCACTTGAAATCTGGTTCATCAAATCATAACACTTTATTCTCTGAAAATGTTAGGAAAACCCTGCTTATCCAAACCAAGTGCTTAGTAAATATATTCTACATTGGCACAATTTTAACATCAGGTTTGGTAGAGAGACCTGGCATATTGTTAAATAAAAATCAAATTATAATTTTTGAAAACAGAAATTGCTTTATTTGAAAGTCTTACAGAAATTAACTTAAGAAAATGATTCCTTAACAATACCTAATACCAGCCACCTTATAAATTGTTATGCTTTATTGTTTTGTACTTTTTTTTTCTGTTGCAATATTCAGTTTTGATCTTTGAACCATATTTCTTTTGAGATATCCACATACTCTCTGAATATACTGTTATTTTTTTCTTGAACTCCTTTAAAAGATTTTCTGCCCATCGTACATCTGCACACATAAGACCACTTGAACCTGATTAACACTTTTTTTGCTGTTTATCTCAATTGAATAATGTTAACTAACTACAAGATAATGTAAGATTTGAGGCTTTCCTGGCGAATCTTATGTAGAAAATCTTCTCGGGTTTGCAGCCAGGTGAGAAGTTTGTTGTGGTCCAACGTTTCCGAGGCTGACGCTGCCTCCATCCTCAGGGAATCTGAAGTGATTCCCTGAGGATGGAGGCAGCGTCAGCCTCAGAAACGTTGGACCACAACAAACTTCTCACCTGGCTGCAAACCCGAGAAGATTTTCTACATAACTACAAGATAGTTTTGAGAATCAATACCTAAATTGTGTATGTTATTTGTAGAGTGTTTTAATAATACTGGTAATTTATTTATACTGTGGATGATATCACCAACCCAAAATTAGAAACATTGATTGAAGTCTAAAATACACACATTTTTTCTCTAGTCTACCAATATTGTCTCCCGAAGTTATCATGTACAAGTTGGCTATTCTGGAGTTAATGCAGTCTGCTAAAATATTTAATTGAATATCTTTGAATCTAAAATGTGGTAATTCACCCTATCAGTATAAAAGTTTTTAAAATACATTTGATTTTTAAAACCTTTATATTGACAAGGCAGAGTTACCACATTTTAGATTCACATTCAGTACTGCAGGAATATTCCACCTGGTGCTGCAGTGTCACCACATAAGTCTATTTTGCTTCCGTCAGATCATCTCCACTTTGAAAAAGAGAGTGCCACAGCAATAATTAATACTAGCTTATCCTTCCTGGTAAGATACCTATGTACAGAACCAGGATAGTATGTTTTGAATATGCCCTGGGACGCTGGGAGGGAGAACAGTTTAGCTTAGCTTGAAAATGTGTATATGCAAGCAGATGGTCTTTGCAATTTTCCATGTGGGAGGAAGGAAATGTTATACTTTATTTATAGTCGGACAGTAGCAAAACAGTACAATCATCATGACACTCAAGGAACAACTATAAGTACAACAGAAACAAAGTATTATTTGTGTGTTGGGGCAAGTTATATCATTCATTGAATCGTAAAACAATGGTATTATTAGGATTAACTTATCATTCAAGCAAGAGCTCTTTCCTGTCAAAAAAGAATTTAATAAATTTATCCAGGGTTTATATTAAGTGAATAATGGTTATGCCACCTTTGTTATAAATAAGTGGTTCATTTCAAATAAACAAAACTAATCTTTCCAGCGTTACAAGTTTACTCTAAAAATGTCATTGGGATTGTGTTTCACAATAAAATTATGATAGGTCATCTGTTGTATTACTAGAGAGTTTTTGCCATAGCGTGCTGGCGGATACGGTACACACTAATGTCACGTGATCGAATACGGTAAATGGAATAACGTCTTGTGCTAAGATGGAGTTTTTTCCAGCGGAAATTGATACGGTACGGTAAAGGTAACAGAGAAAATGGAGGAATTGCTTCAGATTGCTGCACTTGTAAGTTTTATGACTTATTGGAGGATATGATAACTTATTGTTCCCCGAATGTGATAGGCCTATGTTTAAACTTAATTGTCCATTGTTTCTGTTATAAGCCTACAGGTATATGAATTCCCTAGCACCTCATAACAGGATATAAATATCAACATAACAAAGTGGGATTTTAATCAGAAAAATTTGTTAACATGTAAAAATTTATCAACACTGCTATGTAAGTTTATTGAAATGTTTCTGGGTATGTTACATGCATTAAATTATCTGCAGTGTTTTATTATACTATAAAAATAATTGAGCCTATAAATACACATCATTGGAAATCTGATGTAATTTTCGGAATTAAAATCATATAAGATTATAGCTACATGTCACAAGTAGCCTAAGCAGAGAAATATTTTGTATATTATCAGTAAATATTATTCAAGAAGTAATTTTATAGTGACATATTATTAGTTGAACTCTCATAAATTGAGAGTTCAACATGTGTGACGTAAAGTAAATAGGCCTATACATTATTGTAAGAGTTACATTTGTAGGTTTAGGTCATATTGTAGGCTATTCTTATTTAAGTTAATTGGACACCAGAAGATTGTAGGTTTATGTAAACACTAATCAAAAACATACACTTAACACACCACACTGCAAAGAGAAACTGAAGAGCATGCTTTCAGGTTAATAGGCCTAGGTATACAATACTTTTCGTTGTGCAGTTTCCAATTTTCTTTCGTCTAATTCTAGTTCCTTCTGTTATAGATTGCTATCAGCTTTTTGCGTTTGGTAGAAAAACGCTGAACTAGTCTTTTCTAGTATAGATTCCCTGCGTCTACTTGCCCTCATTTGAGTTAGATCTAAGAAAACTAAAGTTGAAACCTTGGGCAATCAGCTGACCATTGGAAGTATGGTGAGGTTCTATCTAGCTCTTTATTGAAAGTTAAACCACTGCTGTGTGGTGGTATGTGATCCACAATCACGTCATTGTTTATATACTGATTATTTATGCCAGCTATAATATCAATACTGCACAATGCATCTCCCCTGTCTTCTAGTCCTCTCCTTCTTGAAGCTGATTCACCAGACTCCTTTTTAACCTTAAATGCGTTAGCCATGTCTGAAATTATTGCCATTTCCTTCCAAAAACTCGGGATCATAAGGATTTGAACCAATAACCTCATGCAAGAGAATCAAGTATTTATTTATGTTAAAGCAAAGTCTTTCCTGTTTTTCGGTATTCATGTCTATTACCGTAAAGCTTCACGCTAATCATTCCGAAATAACGTGTCACCTTAATAGATATAGCATCACGGTAAACCGGCGCATGCGCAGAGCATCAATCACGTGACTTTAGCGTTTACGGTAACTCAACGTAAGCTGGGCCAAAACTCTCTACTGTACTGAAGTTATAACAGGGTTTTTATATGAAATTGTGAAGGCTATGATAATTTCTTCACTTATATACACATGAAAATTAATATAATTTGCAATCTAGTGCATATAACGCTAATACTATAATGCAAGTACTTAGTAGTGTTTTCTTAAGCTCCTGTTTTACTACTGTTTAAAAATAAGCGGGATCTTTTGCCAAACCTGATTAATGAAATCAACACTAAAATCAGATTTGGTGGATAAGCAGGGTCCATTGTCCTCAAGAATCTGGAGAGTCTGGAGTTTTGTTCCCGTCAAGTCAGCTGGTTTTGTTTCTCTATTAATAACGGTTATTCTTGTTTTTCTTCCCCCGACAACGGGAATGCCTCTGTTAGATGATGCAGCTGTGCTTACTGTCCAACTCCGGGGAATGGAACGCCCTGCAGCTGAGCAAGCGTGACCACCGACTCACTCACTCGGTTTTTGGTGCAGAGAGATTTATGTAGGCCTAGTGAGTGGATTGGTTCGGGTCGCACCAGGTAAAGTACACGCTCAGGCCAGTCTCCTCTTTTACATGAATTTATGAACTTCTGACAGCAGCAAACTCAGCAAACTAGATGTTGTCCACATTTGCTAAATCCCCGTTTTTTTTATCCCCTTCTCCCTGAATGTCTTTTGGTTTTATCAGCATCGCAGTTTATCTGCTGGGTTCTAAACAAGTTATCTGCCTAGCTTACATACACTGATAGAAGCATTTGTTTGCAATCCTTGGGGAATGTATTTTGCTATATTTCTGATGCGAACTAGATTACAGTCAAGGTGTAGATATGACAAGGTAACATAAATTCAGTAGTAATCGTGTGTGTGAATTTTGTGGCTACCGGATTTAGTCTTCTTCATTTTACCCAGATTCAGGTGAATTAACCTATGCAAATATTGGAGCATGTAACTTCTGATGTCCATTTCTGTGTAACATGCATGGTCAAATGTTAATTCCATTTGTAATGAAATTTAATAGAGATAAACTGAGAACAGACTGAATCCTTAAAAGGGGAAAAACAGGAAGTTTGGAAAAAAAGGAAAATACTTTAATTAAAAACATATTAATCCAGAATGGTCTCAGGAATTAATACAAAATGTTGTCGATCAAAATGACCAGAAAAAGGAGTCATAATTGCTTGCGAAAATATTCTGAATAGTTTGGGGTAATTCTCCTGATCAGTAAACCCATCATCTCCATGCTACCTTTACTAGTTCAACTTTGTACTGAAATCAAGCAATACTTTTATCAGAGATGATTCCGGTCAGCTAAAACACTACCAAATTCTTAACCTTCTACAAAGCACAATGACAGTTGTCAGTCAAGGAAGATCTTAAGGCATGTTCTGTAATGTATGTAGTTGGAATTTTTAAAATCTGGCTACTTGTTCATTTGCATTAGGTGATTCAGTTGAATTGAAATATAGAATGATACAAACTTTATACACAGCTTTTTTCGTGTGGGCCTGATATTTGAGAATTCCCAAGATAGACTTCTTCCTTAACTGTCTTTCTGCTGTTTTTTTGTTTAGGAAAAACACAAGGATATACCGGTAGATCTTTAGTTCAAACAAATGCTTAAGCACATATCTCGTATATACAAAGGTCTAAATAAATAAAATTCTATTGTTTTACTTTTTTTCACTTCAGCCATTAAGATTATCATTCTGATTGTACACTGTCTTCTCTGAATTGATAAAAATAATTTGAAAATACTTTTATCTGTTGATACTACAGTTGCATAGGTACCTAACCAATTTCTAATATGATAGAGGGTTATTTTGTTTGAACGAACTTTTGCAATTCCTAACAGACATTAGTTGTCTAAATAAACATAGCTTATTATTAACAATATTGTATGTACAAGATTCATTAGAATTTTTACTGTAGTTGAAGATCTTACATAACTATTGTTATATGCGACAGCAGTATCCTTTGTAACAGGTTGTTTGTTCCATAAAACAAAAAGTACAACATTTTCCAATTGCATTTTCTGCAAGTCCTTATTTATTACTTAATTTTTCAGTATGGTGGATGTAGCTTTTTTTTAACATCCTTCAAAGTTTTGAAATTTATTTCTTTTTTGTAAAGGACCAAATAAAGTAGGTTTTGATGATATTTTGCACCCTTCTCTCCTTTTATTCTTCGAGTTAACCACTTCCTGATTTTAAATTCAACTGTTTTGTAGTCACCTCTTAACATTATTAAGATAAATGTTTCTGTATTTACTTTACTTTCTTCTTTAGTTGACACACGTTAAGCATTCTTTGTTGGTTTCCTCCTTTTCAAACTATTTATTTTTCTATTCCTCCTCTCTGGTAATTTCTCTCATACTTTTATTTGGGAGGGGTGTTGTACTATGTGTTCTCACATGGGAGATATTGGCTTTATGTTTTTATGTTTGTCTCACGTTGCTTTGTTAGTGTTGGCTCATAACCATCACATGATGCTTTAGGGATAAATCTTCCTGTTCAGTATGGATTTCTTATATTCTGTGGGAAATTACAAGCTGGTTTTAGTGTTCTAACAGGTACTCTACAGTTCTGTTTAATTTGAGTTCATAGTTATGTGTTTTTGTATTGATTTCTGTAACTCTGTTTACTAATAAGTCTTATATGTCTTTTCATACTTTCTCATTTCTGTATTTTTAAGTTCCCACTAAATTTTCATGTTTGGTTAATAAAAAAATAAATAGGTAAATGTTGGGACATGCATGCGGCATGTAAGAATACACAATCTGCATGCTGATTATACAAACCATCAGACTGCTCGAGTTAGGTTTAGAATATCAATCCAGATACTCCTATGGCAGAATTTCCATATAAAATGGTCATATTTCACAGATTCTAAAAGGAGACTGGCTTTTCCATATTGAACAAAACATAAATGCTGCTGCTGATTTTTGTGTTTTAGGTTACGGAGCAAATAACAAAACACTTACTTGTGTTTGTGTTCTTGTTTATGGTGAGGCCCCGTTATGCCGCGCGCGTTGGCGATTAGACACTCCCATTGCGCGTTCCTTGCAGTCCAAGCGTTATCCTATACACAACTGCCACCTACAAGCAGAGATAACAGTGTTTTGCACTGTAAACATTATTTTGCTCAACAAAGAGCTTTTTTTTTTGTGCTTTCAGAAATTAGGGGGCCCTCTACAAGAGCTGGCAGCTGTAATTCCATCCCCTCTCATCCATTGTGGTCCTGTAGTAAAATCAGTGAACATGTTCTTGCACTTACCTGTGTCATTGGAGTGAACTCACTGATTTTGCTGTGGGTACTACATATGTATGACAAAGATAGATAGGCATCAGGTTTTCAATTTTGGAAGCACATTTAAAGTCTAAAGTTTATGCTCTGTGTATAGTACTCGTGTAAAATCAAGTCTGATGCCTATTTTTGTTAGTCATGCCACATTAGGGTGCGCATTGCTTGAAACTGTCAAGAAGTTCATCTTCAGAATTAGTCACAGTCATATTAGTGTTTACTTTCAAAATTGTAATTAATGTGAAGACTAGCTTTTTGGCACAGTAGGTTTCTCCCTGGAATTCTGTACAGTAATTCTGCCTTCGAAAAAGAACTGAGGAAATTGTGACACCAGTTCCAGGCACTGAATACTCATGAGAAGTCTGGGGAGTGCGCATAGCGATGGAACGGGGCCTGCGCATTGCGACATGCTTAGTGCTTAGCGCTGGGTATGAAAAATCATTTGGGCACATTGTGACTGATATCTTCCCTGCACCCTTACCCTATTCCACCCCGGCATTCCCATTTCTTTTCAACAGGCATGCTACTTGAAAGCCATAGAAACTCGACCTGATTTTGCTGTGGCCTGGAGCAACTTGGGATGTGTTTTCAATGCTCAAGGCGAGATCTGGTTGGCTATACATCACTTCGAGAAGGCTGTTGCACTTGATCCCAACTTCCTGGATGCATACATCAACTTGGGCAATGTTCTGAAGGAAGCACGCATCTTTGATCGGTGAGTAGATAATCAGTCTCCATTAAGTAGTGCAAACCAAAATATTCAGACCTTGGCACAGCTGCACATAAATTTTGACATGGAAGCATACATTCACTTCCTTTCTGAAGAGCAATGTTCGGGGGAGGGGGTTACTTGGCAGGTGAATGTTGTGAAGACCTCTGTAGGTAACCAGAATCACCGTGAGATTCTCAGATTGGGGGGTAAAAAGTACATGAAGGTATCCAAAACTGAACAATAAGTAGAAAGATGCTAGAGGATTCCAAGGTATGGAGTATTGATAATATAAGTTAACCAAAAGAGGCTTGAGAATCACAGAGAAGTGTTTTTTTTTTGTGTAAAAAATACCAAAAGCATACTTAACAGACTGTAGTAAAAAAAAAAGATGCCAAAATGCTCAAACTTAGCCTAAATAAAGCACCCGAAAGGGATCCGAAACTGCTTGTTGTTTGAAGCCACACAAAAAAAAGAATTAAATATGTATCTAACTCGAAAGTGTGTAGATGGAAGCAAAAAGGTGCCTGAAGGCAGATCACCAAGTTAAGATACTGATAATGCAGTGAGATAGTATAAATCCCCCCCCCCCTTTCTGGCAAACATAGTAATAATAAAACGTAACTTCATAGATATTTCTGATTTCAGAAAATTACATTGGTTATAAAAATAATAGTTACAGTTGTGGAAAATTATACAATGATTCTGTGAAGTCCCAGATCCACGATCAAAATGTTTTAGATCCTTCTTTGCGCGTGACCCACTAAACCTGTGAGAAGAGGTGTTTGTTTTTGTTCATAAAGCAATAAAATGAATTGTGATAAAGGACTATGATTGATTGTTGTTTAACACATTCTTAAATATAATCTATCTAATAACTGGCATATGTGTGAAATAGTGTAATTCTAAGTTTCATTAGTTGGTTTAGTTTCGGTAAGCTTGCTTATTGGCCGAGATCAGTAGCAGGCGAATTATCTGCATTATTTTACAGAAACATGGAATTTAAAGTGGAGAATCTCCACTGTTGATAAGGAGGTAATGTTGTTATATGTCACGGATTTCTGGACAGTCCTCAATTCTCGTGCAAGATTGTGTCCGGACCAAAAAGAGTAATAGTTCACAATTCTGTTTTGATGATATTGGCTAACTAAAATTGCTGTAGGTAAAAATGAACTCGCCATGAATGAAATTCTACTCTTTACTGTCTCTATATTTGTAGATCATGCAACCTTTAGTGTCCCTATATTTGTAGAACGCACAATAGTAGATGCTTTTAACCATAAATATGTAAAAACATAGTCCAGTATTTTGATTTCAAGAAAGTAGTTCACAGGAAACTGTTAAATCTGATGAATGTGGCAATGATTATTCTAATATTGCATCAGATTTAAAGTGATTTCAGAATATCCTTGCTTTCAGTACTGCATTATGACAGCCGTTTATTGAGGGGGAAAGAAAAGTAGTTTAGGGGAAGAAAATTATTATATTCTGCTGAGGGGAGAGATAAATGGAGAATTTGCAAAACAATTGATAACAGGAGAGTCAAATGTATAATCTGCCAAACAGCAGATTACGAAATGTGCAGTGATGTCATAAAGGCCTTTTGTTCTCGTTTGCTGTGTAGATTTAATATTTCTGGATGCTGGCCAAGTAAATAATGAAAATAAAATGTATCAATTTAATAATTAATGCAAAGAAATAAAAGTACAACTTCTCAGTTAACTCATATTATCAATTTCCACTGTGTAAAAGTGTATTTACACAATTATTCCATATTGTTGAAATATTTTAAAATTTACTTGCTGGGCCTGTTTTCATTGGAATGCTTAGTTGTAGCTTTTAGTTATATTCTGCAGTAGACTCTCAATTAATATTAAAAGCAATAAGAAAGTATGTCATCAAAAGCTCAAATTCAGTGTAATTACTTTATTTTTTTCATAATACACTATTACATTGCAAGTATTCATTTCTTAGATTCACTCAGATAGCACCTAATTAGGAAGAGTCTAGTTTCGTTGGTCAAGCGTTTTCATCGCTTAATAAATGCATTACTGAAAAGATTCCGGCATTTGCATGTTCTGTGATTTTGTTGTCACTCTCTAAACCTTGAACAGCTATGAAACACTGATATGTCTATTTTATTTCCATTTTCCCTTATTGAATTGTTTTTCTCCCAGCAATATTACAATTGAGAGTATACTGTTAAGTAAGCTAGAAGCATTTTAGCATAAGCAGCTGCTTGGACTATATGACTTCATGTGTAAACTACAACATGGTAAGTGGGGAAATCCTATTGATTGTTGTCAACTTAATGTAACATGTACCAGTGGATCATCGCAAAAGAAGCCTTTGTTCTTTCTGGCAGTTTTAACAAAAGCATTGTTTATTTGTGTATTTAATTTTTGGGAAGGTGAATGGAACCCAATCAAAATGCACTTCAAATCAGAACATGAACTTGGTATTCCAGTCATGTTTTTACTTCCTTTGCCCGTACCATTGGTACTATAGGTAGAGGAAGTTTTGTTTTTAACCCCGAAACTCAAAGTTGAGTTTTTAACATAAATACATGTTTTGAAGTACCTTGAATCCAAAAATACTTCTTTTGGAAACATGTCTGTGTGTCTTGAACAGTCTAGCTCCAGAATGGAAAATCATATGAAAACAAAATTTTATATTTAGGCTACGTACCTTCTGAGGATGTGACAGGAAGATTGACGACAACTTTCTCCTATATTTAAGGGGACTTGACGTAAAAAGAATTAGTTTTTTGCGATTTTCTCGGAAAAAAGCTCAATTTTTTTTATTTGGTATATGGGGTTCTTATACCAAGATTAAGTGGAGGGAAAGGAAATAGACATTAAATCCATGTCTGGGATATTAATACAAGTAAGAATCAGCTTGAAAAATTTTATGTCATAACCGGGATTTGAACACGGATCTTCGGCTTAACGCACCGATGCTCTACCATTGAGCTACCATGACAACATGCCAGTACGACATCAAATTCCTCAACTGATTCAGAAGACAAGGCAGACCACGGGAGGTTTCTCCGTTTTATTTGAAACATCCAATGGATGTGTGTTCTCAACGGAGAAACCTCCCGTGGTCTGCCTTGTCTTCTGAATCAGTTGAGGAATTTGATGTCGTACTGGCATGTTGTCATGGTAGCTCAATGGTAGAGCATCGGCGCGTTAAGTCAAAGATCCGTGTTCAAATCCCGGTTATGACATAAAATTTTTCAAGCTGATTCTTACTTGTCTTATACCAAGAACTAAAACTTTTATTTGAAACATGTTTTCTAAAAACATTCACGGAAGGTTAATTATAAGCCAATCCACTGTTTATAGAAACTTTGTCTTGCCTGGTGAACAATAAAGCTTTTCATCAGGTTTGAAACAACTGAACACGCGCTACTTTACAGCCTCTTATTCTGCATCAGAATGTGAAGTGAGATAGATGTGTTGTTGTCCTATTTAAATTAAAGAAAGTTATGTGAGTGCATTAATCAAAATTTATTTGGGTTACGTATCCTTTGGGGATGCGATACGATGTGGTAACGACATTCTCTTCATTTTTATAACCAATTTACATGAAGAGAATGTTGTAATATAATTTGCTATACTAATAGGCAACTTTATTTGAGCAGAGGAAGTTATGTGAGTTTCACATCAGATTTTTAATTACGTTCCGTGAAGAGAAAACAGCAGGAAATACCTGAGTACAGTGTAGGAATTGCTCTGAGTTAAATAGGGATAATGTAGATTATAATTAAAGGCCTTGAACATTCTTAAACTTGATATCCGGAAGTTTTCTTAGCCCTGTGTGGAAAGCATTGACCGTAATTAATTTTCTACTACTAGAAATTAAACTTGCTAACCTGGGTATCTGTTTGCACTACATTAACCGCACTGGTAAAAAGCATATATAAGGAAATCAAGCTTGGTCCAGCATAAAATATTGATTAGAAAGTCTACATATTTAGGCAAATTAGACCACAAAATGAAAATCAGACCTCAAATATAAATGTTACTGGTTGGAAGTGTATATAATGGCATCAGCTCCAGATCCACTCTCCAACTGAAGTTTTCTTCCCGGAGTGTAGAAAGATTTCCTGATATCGTATTCTCACCTTAATATGTTGGCACTGAAGTTTAGTTCTGTAGGTTTAAGCTGATAAGAGTTCCCGGATTTCAGCACCACTTTGTTAAGGTTACATTTGATAAGGATTCAGGAGCTTAATTAAAATAAAACTGCTTAACCGATTTAACTCTTTATTCTTCCTTTACATAGCTCAGTGTCTTAGGCAGAAATAACAACTTTCCTGAGTTACCACCACATGGCTCACAACCCCAACATCTGCCCACCATGGTCATTCCCAATATCTAGTGGAATGACTAGCTGGATAGGTCTGGAAATCTGGGAGCCATTGGTCGTTTTTGGCATAGCTGTCCTCTCTATGCCATCGCTGCCAGGACGAAGTTGTTCTATCCAAGGTAGCCTCCACTTCTGGCGTGGAACAGGGTCTTCAAGAGCTCGGGTGATTGGTTGCGCAGGTGTCATACACCATGGAATGTTCTCAGTTCCAGAAGGTATCCTTTTCCAAAGCCAGCAGAAGTCATCTGCAATTTTCTGCTTCAGATGGAACAGTTTTGTCAGGTTGGAAGCTTTTGCTGGTTGTCCAGAGGGTGTTGTGGTTAACTTTTCTCCATTCAGAAATGGGCTGGAGTTAGAACTTCCTGATATCTTCTGTGAATTAGTGTCCTTGAATTAAGGCAGGCTTCAATGCTGACTAGTAGAGTGTTGATTTGCTCCTCATCCATTCGCAGTTATCCTAGTGTCTTCCTTAGATATTTGACAGACACCGCCATTCTCGTAACCCCTGGAGACAAATCGTGTTGAACTTAGAGATCAGTTTCCTGTTCGGCCCTCAGCTATTCCAACAAAAGGCATTTGTTAATGTTTCTTTCTTCATAAGTAATTGCAAATTAAATTTTAAATTTATAGCAGTATCATCGCTAAGCATTAGCTTTGTAATTTTCATATGTATACCGTATTTGCCCATGAAATAGATGCACTTTTTTCCCCAGATATTTATAACAAACTAGAGTGAATCATCTGTGTAAGGAAAAAATTTTAGTGGAAAAATACACACATTAAAAGATTCATCAGCTAACAATTGATGGTGTAAGTATCGATATAGCGGCCACAACTAATTTACATATTGATTGTGTCGCACATACAATGATCAATAGTTAGCAGTTGCATAATAGACAAGAAGCATAAACATTACACTCAGACACTGTAAATTCTCCTACAGCTGCTCTGTTACCGTGTTCTTCTACGAATTTCATAACTTTCAGCTTACTATATAACTTGAATATTTCGGTCGGTTCTTATCCATTGTCCAAACACAAGTTTTTCTCAACACAACTGTCTACTGCAGATGTCCTAAGAATACTGCGATATTAATAGACTTGAATCTTTAAGTATAAGCAGGCCTTCCAATTTTCGGTCTTAAGATCATTAAAAAGATTTGTTGTTAAAAATGAGATGCTACTATCGTGCGGGAATTTGTATTTTTTTTAAGGCAAAATGTTGGGGTGCTTCCATTATGCAGGTAAATATGATACTGATTTAATGTGAATGAAGTATATCATGTCTGGATCTGAAACAAGCAAGCATCGTCTTTAATTCGTGCTCCTTTCCTGTGCAACTGAAATCCACAAAGCGGTAGGAAGCCCAGATATTGAAATCCACCCCAAGTTAAAATACCTCCAAACGAAAAGTAACCATGCGAATAACATTTTTCGCAGAATATGACTGTAACTTTGGTAGAAATTATTAGTTTAGTAGTAGTAGTAAGAGATAGCACTGTAGATTTTGACCGCGTGCGTGGTCTAGTTGTTAGCGTTGCTGGCTACGGATCCGAAAGTAGGGGTTCGATGCCCGGTACTTAAAAGGATTCTTCTCAGGGGGTCGTGTAACGGGGTGTACTCAGCCTCGTGACATCAACTAAGGAGCTAGTGGGAGAAGTAACGGCCGTGATGACCACATGCTCCCCAATCCACCATGGAGTTAATTAAATGTATGGTACTTTTTATGAAATTTAGATGCTTGGCGGAATGGGAAACATAAAAGTCGATGCATGTGAACAGGTAGATATTAAAACATAATATAATATAAACAATGACACTTGTTTATAATAGTGGATAAAACAATCTTTTTACAGAACACAGCGTTTCAGCCTATCCTCCAGGCCTTTCTTAAGTGTACTAGATATGTTGTACTTGAGAAAGGCCTGGAGGGCAGGCCGAAACGTTGTGTTTTGTAAGAATATTGTTTTATCCACTATTATAAATAAGTGTCATTGTTTATATTATATTATGTTTTAATAAAAAGTATAGTGGAAAAAATAGGACTATAAATTATTTTCAATTGAAAGGTAGATAGATATTGCTGTTACTTTTATAATTTCCTTTGGATATTCCATGTGCATTACTGACTCTTAAATGTCATGCTAAACTGGTTCATTTTTGCAAACCAGTAATTACATCAAAGGAAGTAAGATTTCATTGATGGCTTGGGGATGCAAGAAACGTTACATAAGCCCCTGTCAAGTAATCATTGCTAGGTCTCTATAATATTATATCCTCCACCAAACACAGTCATGCTGGAGGTGCAGGATAGTCGCTCATGCGTATGTTGTTTGCTTAACGCGACGTGAACTGTGTTGACACCTCCGTTTGTTTACCGTGTATAACATAATTAGAAATTTTATCAAACATGTTGCTTCACCAAACACAATGACGACGCCAAATGCATGCACTATTAACATGCCCCGCTCAATTAACGAATGATGTGACGTCACCCGCGGCCTTGCTTATTATTACCGTGCACGCTAGCCATTATGTATTCGTGATTCGCAAGGAGCTGTATATTTCAGTACCACCCTCATTGGAATCAAGCTCGATACTGCAAGCGAACGCAAAATGAATTTACAAATCTGCGTGGCAAGAATTGCGCTGATAAAGTGCACTTTAGTAAATGATTTGGCTATTTTTCCCCAGGTAGAAAAGGGATACCCCTACATTGCCTTGCCTTGACGCGTTTACCAAAAACTATAGAAAACTGTTCTCATTTCTAGAAGACATGCAGACCCGGGAGGGTTACTTTTTTTACGATTTTAGAGTACTTTAATTAAACCTAAAAATGGTGGATACCCCCTCAGAATTGAAGAAATGTTGTGGATATAGACTTAGAGTGAAAAAAGAAATTTACAGTAATACACCATCAGGAAACAAAATCCATTATCCATAAGTATTGTTAAGAGTTGTTTCGTTGAGAAGCAAAATTGTTTATAACTTAATCCCTTAGTAGTAACTCCAGTATACATCAGCCAGAATGACTCCTATTCGCTTAAGCAATTTTATGCTCCATCACTAATAAGCCAGGAGGAGTAGGCCTAATTGCCTTAGTTAATAAGTTCCGTTTTATTTATTTTACCTTTATATAAATCCAGTTTCCGCAGAATGCAATTTATTATATTCATAATAAGCTAAAGCACAACTCTCGTATAGATTTTGACCAAGGACATTCTTGTGAGTAAAATATGGACAGTTATGGGCAAGCTGTTTATTAATTGTACTGAAATGTATAGTCTGGCTACGTCTTAAATAATGTGCTTCGTATTTTCTAGCTCTAACATAATTTCGTCTATGGCGTGAATGTTGCCTAACATAATTGAGTAGTATTTCCTGAAACAATCTGTAGGAGTAGGAAAAGTATTTATTTCTATTGTTTATTTATTTTCCTTTATATGGGTTCTCAAAAATGTAGAGGATCTCATATTCCAGACATATTGATAGAGATACTGGCGAATCGTGTTGAAAGTTACAGAATGGACGAATATTTGTAGTTTTGATCTCCCAGAGGAGGTCGTTGGCTTATCTTGTTTAAAAACAAACGCTCTGAAAAATGCCCCTTTTTCGTGCACACTTGAGTCATGAGCAGCGGTCTGCCACTTCTATCAGTAGTACATAACATCTTATTTTCTGTACGTTCCTAGCATTATAGTAAGTTTCTATAATTGTTTATCTACGGTTGCGTACTGCCCGACGCCAGTGTGCCAGAATTCGGTCTCACAGGAGATATACATACATACATACATACATACATACATACATACATACATACATATATACATACATATATATGTGTGTGTGTGTGTGTGTAGGACTTGCGCATTTAGGCACCCATAAATCAGTCGACCCTTGCCGGGGTCGAATTCGAGAATTTTGGAACAGGAGGCAAGTGGCTTACACACTTCTCCATCCAGGGTGACCGCACACGTGAGCAAACCAGATTAGGTCTGGATCAGTTTGTGGGGTTTTGTGTCTCACCTTTTGACAATGGTAAGGGAGATACTGCAGGATGTATCCGAGGTCCGGTCGAGGGAACTGTCGTAAGTTCGTATTAACGATGGAAAAACTGTCTCAGCAGCTCATTCAGATAATTCTGTTCAAGCTGGATTTTTAAACTTATCCACCACAACGCAAGACTAGCGTAATTAATGCTTCATTAAATTTTTATTAAATTAAGTTGTTAAAGAACAAGTTTACTTACTTTATTAAAAGCTATTCCTATCTTCTTGCTGCTGGAGCCAACAGATTTACTTGGAACATCGAAACAGTTCATTCAGTAATTTAAAAAGGACGTCCTCTTTTTGTTGTAAACAGCATGTCATTGAGACTACAGTACTATGAAAGAGGTTATGGAAGAACAGAACGATTTATGTTACCTTAATTTTGTACAACCCTGAGCAACGGAGATGTAATTCGGAGCAATATTGGGGACAATTTCCGGTCACTTAGCTTCTCATTTCTGCGAATTGAGCGTTATTCGGTTTCCATTACTCGTTCTGTTAATGCGTTGAGGGCCCGCAAACCTCGTCTTGGTAATCTCTACAGCTAATAGAGAATATTTGTCTCTAGGATGATAAAGAATGATGATGATGATAGGGTAGGAAGTTGATGAAATGTCGTTTTTCTGAGACATCACAGAAATGCAAAAATATCGTATAAATTTTGTCTCGCCTCAAAACGAACAAAAGTATCCTAATTTTATTTTGCATTTTTCGGCATTTTATTCTCTACTGGTCATTTTTTAGAAAATTCTCATTCTTTCGTTGCATTTTTCCCTATTTTGTGTTCAGAATGGACGTTCCCAATATCACAGACAAAACTCTCTCATAATTCCTTACCTCCAGACAGTTAAATGCGTTTTGATTTGGCATCCTTATCAGACAAAAAGAAGTACAACATTCATTAATATAGTAAACATGATAACAATGGAACACACAGTAATGAAAGTAATAATATATAATAGTTTAATCTTGTCCTTCGTTTATTATTATTTAATATTATACTACTGTATATTCCCTTTTTTAATATTCATAAGTTTTAAGTCGTTTATAGGTAATTTTTCAGACTTTTTTATGTCAACCTCCAAGCCCTAACGATGATAGTAGACTAATAATAATTACTATAATAAATTTATCTTTCTTTTTCTGCACTTCTGCCTAACATTAAAATCCTAAACTTAGCTTTCATCCAAAATGTTTCCCGTTTGTAGTCGACATAACGGTATGTTGGCCGGTTTATTTGGATTAAAGTGCCTGCTCATACAATTTACTCAACTTACTATTCGTGCATTCGTCAAATATTGTCGTTCCACTTTCGCTAGCAGACTTAATTGACAAGAATGGGTTAAAACGATATTTGCTATTTCGAAACTTTTACTGCTTTTAAATATCACAATCACCAAAAAATCGGCTTACCACTTAAACACACTTGTAAAACAGGCTGAACAAGCATTTTCCAGTCATATAAATATACCATAGAATAGCATAAATACGACAGCCATTGTTCGATGTTTATTATTAGAACCTCCACTAAAATAGGATTCATCGTTAACCTCTTGACATTATCAGGCAACTCGCAATCCCGCTAAAGTTAAAGACTTCCGTGTAGTTTTATTTCTCATGGGGACAGCAGTTCATATTATGACCCCGCACGTGACTGGCTGCTTAGTTTCTCAGTTGATAGAAATTCTGCGGATCTTATCCGACCGGTTGGTGTGACATTTACAAAAAAATCGTTCAAGCCTTTTATGCTTAAATTGTGACATTACAGCTTTTGAGGGAGTTTAAATTCATATAGGCCTACCATAAGTACTTCCTGTGCATTAGTATTTATATAGAATTAATAAGTTCTGTACATGTTAGGTGTTTTTCCATAGTAGACATTTGTTTTTTTTTTTTTTTAATTACACCCCTTCAAACCTTTAGTTTCCAATCCCCAATTTAAAACCATTCTATAACCGTTCTACCATAGTAATATTTATTGTTTGAGTGCAATAGGTTACAATGTTACATGTTGATTTCGCCTTTGGACATTTTATCAACATGCAACGAGCATTACGTCATTCTGAATTTATTTATATACGTATGTTTATGTCGTTTTGATAAATGTGTCCTTTCTGTTTTGCAGAATTTTCATAACCGTTCTAGCGTTTTTATCACATAAGGTTCTTGGCCCAAAACAGTTTTAACTTCCCTGTAGTATTGTAATGAATATTAGACACTCATAGAGCGAAATATAATATATAGAGGCACTTGATAAACACAGATAAGTGTGTAGAACATAGACCCAGAGAATGAGAATTAACTACTGTATAATTAATCTTTGTCTATAGCTAATCTAATGGAAATCCAGATAACTGTAAATAATACCCAGTTAACTGTGTGTTCAAATAACTGTTCGCCTTCTCTGCAGTTAATTGTCGGTGCAATTAACCAGTTACTTGTCGCAGCTCTACTAAGCAGCATCCATTAGATGGTATTGGACTTGTGAACGTTGAAGAAAAATGCAAGGCCTTGTTTCTAAGTAGAAGCGGATGCAGTAAAAACTTGGAACGGACATCCTTCTCAGGTCTGTGGTACAAATATTGGCTTAATACTTTGGACCTAAGTTATCCATTTTACAAAAAACAAATACCTAATGACTTGCAATACCTGAGTGATTTCCTGCAGGATTGGAGTTTCTTTCAGTTAGACGACAACTTGCCTACAACGAAATTAACTTCTACAATTTATGCGCATTTACAGACACAGTGGACACATAGTGAAATGAGAGTGCATCGCATAGCGCCAACAGATATTAAACTTGAACGTTTGTGGCAAAATCTTAGCTCAACTCGTCTACCGGCGGAAACACGTTCAACATGGTTTGCAGTGATTCATGATATTATTGCAACACGAGACAGATTATTTAAAATTAACATGACGCTTTCTAATCAGTGTACTTTTTGCAACCAAATTGACAACTTACTTCATCGTCTTACAGAGTGCCCAACCGTCTTACCTATATGGCGTATTCTCTTGGCATACACCCGTAACATATTAACAGCGCAAAAATTGTCCTTCACTCCTAGAATGTTTCTGTTTCCTGATTTTTTATGCACCCCGAAAAACACGCACCAGAACATTATGCAACTCATAGGACATACTGTAACGTACATTATTCACAATTTTGGCTCCACTGATAAAGAAATGTACCTGGACTATCTTCGACGCACACGTTGGAAACCTTTAATCTAATCAACAAAGTGTTTGGAAGATTAAGACTTTCACTGTTACGAGTGTTTGGAAGATTAAGTGTGTGTTGTTTTCATTAATTGTTTTAGTGTTCTTTTGTTGTTCTTAACGTTTTTTATTTTTACTGTCAATAGTCTATGTAATTTTTTTTTAGTTTAGTAGAGTTAAAATAAAATCACATAATTGAAAAAAAAAAAAAAAAAAAAAAAAAAAATTAGATAACCAAAACAAACAGCAGATAATTAAGAAATAATATCAACTACGTCATCAAGAGTCAGAATCTGGAAACACTGGTATCTTTCCGTCAAGTGTTCCACAACAAAGTAAAAATCGCGATGTAACTGTTACCGATGGAGTGTATTCTGGAGTGGAAACTTTCATATGAAATTAAGAACTATTTGTTGTCGCATCCGTGGCTATTTATTGCTGCATCCATACATAGGCTATTTATTGCTGTCCTCAGATTCTTTCTGATTGGGTAAGCTTTCCAATAAAGAGAGAGCACTTGTTTTACCTAAAAAAACTACATTACTATTACATAATATTACAGATAATTAATTAATACAAACTAGAGTGCTATAAAACATTAAATTACAAAAGAAAATTACAAAATTAAATTACAAAATATAAAAATACTAAAGAAAATAATTAGGATTATAGCCTAAGATATTTAAAATTATACTAACTAATACTAAAGAGAAAAACGTATAGTTACAAGAAGTTAGGCTACGGGTTACAAATATCAAAAAGAGCTCCAATTAAGATTTCTAGTTACTACGATGAAAAACGATGGTATGTATGTATCTGTAACTTTAATATCTACACATTAAATTTGACTTCGTTTTATGTACATACTGTATGTATGTTGTTATTTTCCTTTTTTCCGTGTAATCAGAGTTTTTGTAATCCGAGGTACCGTCAGCTCCAATTAACTCGGATTATCGCGAATCTACTCTATTACAACATGAGATTGGTTCTGCTCCGCAGAGACAGCTTGACATATTTCTCTTGTTTAAACCTTTAAAAATAATCCACATTTAAAATCTGTTTAAATTTTTACGGAAATTTCGAAAGCCATTTTCTCAATAATTATTTATTAATCACTACTCACGTCTGTGTAGAACCAGTCGGTAAGGCACTAATTTCTGTTCCCAAGATGAGTTCGATCCTATCCCGTGTTGGCTGATTGCATATATGAGTGCATAAATGCGACAGTTCTATGTCTGCAATTCACAGGCATGTAAATGAACTCCTTGTGTACAAACTTCGGCATACCGATGACATTGTTAAGTTTAACAAGCAAATGCATAACCTACGATAGAAACCATAAACATATTGCTATAGTGAGAAGGATATAATGGTGTAGAAAAATAACTTTTCTTGTTAAAAGTACGGGTGGGGGGGGGGGGGGAAGCGAACCGATTCTTGTAGCTGATTTCAGAGCCTTGTGATACGTAAATAAATGTAAGAGATTTAACAGAACGTTTGTTTTCACAAGCAATGCAAATTACGTGAAATTATTTCTCATTTGATTGCCTATATTGTCTAGAACAAATTTCAGTAGGCCTACATTCCCTCCTCTCCTGTGAGTGCCGCTAGGCATGCGCAGTGGCTCATATTGGCAACTTACATATTTTAGTCGGTCCGCTTTTTTCCCCCCCTACCTGTACATATTTTGCATCGAAAGGAGAGATGGGTGAATGATTAAGGGAAAATGTAAGATATAATGTGCAAGAGAACGTTTATACGATTCTTGCCTTATATTTGTTTGATGTTGTGTATAATCTAATAGCGGTTTCCCTTTGTAGGTGTACCAAACTAGTTTAACTTGATGGAAGACTGTTTATTGCCGTTGCAATGAAATCTTAGCAATCTCAGTTAATGTTTGCACTGTAAAGCCAGATTGATTTGATTTTTATTGATTGGCGGCATAGCTTGAAGCGGTGCTTCGAAGCTGTTCCAAATAACATTTCAATCTAAGGAACGTCTGCGATATTATTTCCTGTTGCTGGTCTCATATTGAAGGTTTAGCAAGAGTTTACCACGCAGGCGTATTCTGTTGAAACCCTATTTCCGTAATATACTTAGATCTTGTCTTTAGCTTCTTACATTTGTGACGAGAAGCTTCCTTGAAATATATTCAACTGCATAAGATTTCTAGGGCAATGTGTTTTCAGATTGCACGTTCTGTGTATTGAATATTCTAAATCCGGTTTCAGAAAATGTGAATAAATGAAAAATTTATATTGATGTTATTACGGTTATTTTAAACTTAACACTCCCAAGATTGTAATTCATGCTTCATATTGCTCCCAGCGGTGTTACTGTTATCTATTTTAATTTTGTTACGCTTATTTCCCGATAGAGGGCAGAGTGACAGTTGGTAAGCCCATCACGTCACAACCCCCCTCCCCTCCTCTGAAACTAAGGTAATAGCCTACCTGAATATGAAAGGGCCGATGAATTTTGTCCAGAGGCTCTAATTTAGTCTTCGAGTTCTTTTACATGCCGTAAATCTACGACACGGGTCCCCCTGCTTAAAGTCCCTTCCCAAGGACTCCGTGCCCAGGATTTTTACGTCCTGAAAAATCCACCGACCGCGACCCTCGATCTCCTCAAAGCTCTCGGCAAACTGTGTACTTAAATAACGATAAAATAAAATTCAGAAGTATCGCACCCAACTTAAGTCGAATTTCACAGGCCTGCTGTAGAATGTTGGTCATCAACACCTTCCAATGCGGTGAAACCAACCGTCAAACATATCAGTAAGATTCTAAATGGAATTTTCAACTTGGTTGAAATAATGTTGCGGACTAATATAGTTTCCCCCTCCCCCCACTGGTATGGACATAACAAGTGCATTTTGCTGCTGAGTCCTTTGTATCCGTCGCTTGAACGCCGGAATTTTGTCCCACAAAATTTCATGTTATTGCCGCATATAGGCAACATAAATCTGACCTGGGCTAGGATCAAACTTGCGAGTTTTGATTTGAAAGCTAGTGTCTAATCATCCACCCGGCCGGCTAGATATTAGAGATGCACGATTTGTAGCATCCGTACCTATGATTCTATAAATTGTAAGCTCCGGTTGAATAAAATTACCATTTGACACCAGAACTTTTTTCTAGGTAATTTAACTGTTTTATATTTTGATAATTTAAATAAATCCTAAGGAGCTAAAACAGCATATTTTGAAATTCATCCCGGGTGCTCACACATTTTCCTTCATTATACTGTTCAGATCATGTTTAGTGTGCAGCTATTTCATAAAGTATGGGAATTTTTCCCTCTCAAAGAGAGATGTTATAAAACTGGTATAACTGGGTGGTCAAATGTAAGTTTGAAACCTCAAATTCACTGAATATTAAAGAATGAAGTGTATTTGAAGTTGTTTCATGTGTAAAATCTGTCGATTTACTTATTTATTGCATTGTAGTTACTTTTTTGCCATTTCTAGCATGATTTTAACACTCTTTAATACCATGTAGTCAAGAGTAATCAGCTATGTCCATTTTGATGTGAGAAAATATGCATCTTAAGGTACAATTTGGTATAAGATTAACTTCAAAAAGTATGTGTGGTTAATTACTGTGTAAAATAACATACAGTGACTTTTTGTCCCACCTGTAATGGTGATAGTTTTATTAAATTATTATTGATGAGTTATTTAAATGTTCTGACAATCTGGAAATAGTTTATAATTTGTATTTAATCCCGCATATCTTCATTAATAACATTAAGACCCTAACAGTAATAGCAGAACAGCAAATGAACTTTTTTTTTTGCATCATTAAAATCATTGTCTGAATTATGTCCCACCTGTAATAGATTTTGAAAAACAAATTTTAAATAATGCCTTGCATGTAGTGTGGAGGAGAAGGCATTGTAAATTTTACAGAATGTGAAGAACCAAAATTCTAGTTTATTATTTATAAGTAATAAACAAAAATAGTTTTCATAATTTGCTAGAATGTCCCACCCGTAATTATGAAATGGCTGTGTGGTTCTGTTTGTAGCTACCGGTCCTTAAAATGTTGAAATTGGCAGAATGTGATTGTACTTCCCGGTATATGAAGAGCTTTTATCTTGAAGACTCGGCTAATGTGATTGCCTGACCCTCCGATCCCCAGAGAGGTCGAATATTACGTCAATCCAAGTGCAATTACACCATTTGATCACACGGCACTGCCTCATACCATTCACTTAAAACCAGCTTATATTCGTCTGTGTAGACTTGGAGAACCCTGAACTCCGCATTATAAAAAGAATACGAGACCCGGTGGAGCTCCATTGTTATACAGACAATTCTACCATATCCGCATGCTGCTTCTGTGTGTGGATTTTGCTAGTTAATTTTCCTACGGGGTCATTTCGTTTGAAAGGGCTTTATACTCGGCAGGGTTTTGCAAAATGTAAACTTGAAGATCTTAAAAAATGATGCATTAATAAAACTAGAATGTGGAATAATAATACATATTCGCATAGAGGAATCTCAATTATAAGGTAAATGCCCGGTTTTGGATACATCTTTTAAAAACATTTTTCACTATAACAGATTTTTTTTTATTGATATGAGCATTCTTCAGTTTGACATGGTATTGAAAATTACTAGTGATTAGAATTCACCATAGCCTATACGAGTGACGATAATATTTTAAAACCCCAACATATCCAAAAATGGGCACTGGTTCCTAGTTTTGGATAAATGTTAGTTCTTCAGAATGATGACCTCACTTTTCTCAAACTTGGTTTGTTCGGAAAGTGCCTTGCCTTCAGCTTCAGTTTTTTCGACTCTATCGTCACCTGCAATAAACTATGTTCATCAAGTGGAAACAGACCGTTTATCTTCAGATTCTTGAAAATCCTTTCGTCCAGAACCTTCATGTAAAAGGCTAAAAAGCAGATACATAATATTCTACGACACATTTAAACTTAACCTGTTAATTTGCAAGTGATATTTTTCGGGGCATATTTGCGCTCGTTTCGAGTGTTCAAAGACGGTGTTGTAGGAAGGAAAAATCTGTCGCCAGTGAGCCAATTGATAACGAACTAAGCTTTCATTGCGAAAGTGGTAACTCTCCACCTAAGTAAGCGGTCACCTCGGATAGTTTTAGTAAATCGTCTTGTTACTGACTCTTTGACCCGTTAATAGGAATCAAATCTCCGCAGACTGTGTGTGCTAGTTTAGTTATCTCGCAGTCTACGAAAGCTTACGTTTGCTCACAACAGATGTCATAGCCTATTCTAGAATTCAGATGAATCTAAGGATGTGTAACTTTCAGCAGCACAACGTTTTCTCTGGTCCTTTCTTTTAATTATAAATTTTACTTGAACGTTCATATTTCTCGTGGCTCTTCCATTGAGTGGCAGAAGTTTATATAATGAAGACATTGGTTATTCATGTTATGTAGTAGCCAGTAATCTGGAATTCAGTGCATGCATTGTGACATTGTGACGGGCTTTTCTTACTTTATGCTATAAAGTTCCTTAACTTCTTGGATTAAATCTTCGCCAAAATTCTTCGCCAAAATCTGTGACGACTAATATGTGATTATTCTCAATCGTAGTATATAAGTTTACTGAACTCCTACAAAACAAGGTCACTCATACACCTGTCGTGTCATCACAACACTGCCTGCATAGTCCACATTCCAACGTTCAGTACAACTACCTTTGACACCGGGTGATTGCAAACTTCCTACTCTCAGTCTACTTTCTCTCTCTTTTAACAATTTACCCAGTCTTGATAATATTGATGAAAATTTATATTAACGGGCGCCATCATCAATACGCTTCCTCTTTTCTTTTTGTTATGTATCAGCCCAGACACAAATTAAATTATAGATACACAGGCTATGTACCTACATGCCCCTCGACTAGCTTTTATATTAACAGTGGAGACGGGAGTTGGGTTCGGATTTACCTTTCGTTTTTTTTTTTTTTATTCTGCTTCTTCTTTTTCTCCTTTTTTCAATACTCACTACCAAAGTATGTAACTTAGCACAAAAACCAGCTACTCTCAAACCATTACAAGGATAAGGGTCAAAAATCTGAACTTCACGTTAATTTACTTTGCATAACAATAACCATAATTTATTTAATATATTATTTTTTTTTTCTTTTTTTCAACAATAACAATCTTATATACAATAAATTACATTTACACTACATTAACCATTCAACACTTTTATTGGTAGGATAATATTTGATTATTCAAGGTTAGTATACCCAATTTTAACTATATAAGTACGTTCTCTGTTCAACAATAACAAATCCTTAATTAATTACTTTAATTTTCTTTCTTTGTTTTTCAGGTATCTACTAGAACGTCTTGTATTATTCTTCTAATTTACTACTGACTTGTGTAGTCATTTACATTTGCAACTTCAGGATAGTTCAATATATATATTATACTGGGTTTTTTTTTCTTGAATAAATAAAGGTTTTCAATTCATAATCCAGTCCTTACTCTACAGATTACACTCAATAATCCCACCTATGTCTCCTATATTAGTCTATTTGTCAGCTTAGTCCATGAAGAATTGTATTTAAAGATAGATAGAAAAGACAGTCTCATGAAGAAAGAAATAGAAGTTTAGGCCTATACCCACAGAGTGACTGTGGCGATAGACCACCGATACAGGAGCGACGTCTAGATCTTGAGTTACAAACAATCTGACTCCTCTCCTGCAACCGGGAAAATATTAATGGGCCGCAAACAAAAATAAAATTTTGTAAATCGATGTCAGAGGTCCCTGACACTCTCTCCTAGAGGCACGTGGGGCCGTTGTTCGCCTCCAACATCGATGGCTTTCACAATCTCTCATAAATTTCTTTTCTTTATATGTACTAGTATAGGCCTTGCCTACTACCAGATTTTATTTGTTTGATTCGGGATACTTCCGGCGTTCCCTCACCTCACCCTTACAATCTCTAGTACTTGTTCATACTTATCAGTACACTACTCGTAATTACCTTTTTTCCTCTTTCTGACCTAACCAATTATTTGTTATTATCTTTCAACTCACTCTCCTCTTTCTAACCTGACCAGTCATCAGCTATTATCTTTTAACCCCTTTCTTTCTTTAAGTAGAGTTCCCTTCAGCTTATACCATTGATTTAATTCACTTGGTGGTTATTCTAGTTTTCCTACTTCTTACGTTACTACTCTTTAGCATGGGCACCCAATCTTCTTTTGTCTCTAAATTCCCTAGAATTCTAACTGAAACTAATTCACGCCCAGATTAGTAAGCTTCTCTATAACCCCTTTAGTGACTTCTACTTCTACCCTAACATGTAAATTTTCCAATGGTACACACCTAATGCACTACCACTCGTAGGCCTTCTTTTACCCTTCAATCTTTCCACTTCTTATCCCCCTCTACCATGTTCCATACACCTTCGCTTGTAGATAAATCTCTATAAAAAAACATAACTTAACATTACAGGCCAGCATGAAATCTATTTATAGATAGTCACCCGTCACCTGAACGAAACCCAAGAGGGAGGGGCCCTCGTAAGAAGTACTAAGCATGCCCCTTAATTACTTTTCTTCCTTACTCCCCTCGCGTCCTGTCTCAAAAATAACAAAGTTTCTATGAGCATCACCAATTGCCCCTAGCTATGTATTCATTCGTGGGACAATCACCCAAAAAAAACCTAAAGTGAAGAGATCTATCTGTAGCCTTCAGCGGTTAGGCTCTTGACTGCTCCTTTATAATTAATTTAGACCAGAAATAGAAAATAGTTGGATTACTGGATTTCATCACTTTACTTCTAGAATTCTCACTTCTATGTTTCTATTCTATTCTATTCTATTATTCCATACGGTGTCTAATCGCCATACATGACTTAGAAACCATCCTTACACCAAAAAAAAAGGATATCTCAATTTTCTCACTCCCCAAACAATAAGAAAAAGTCTAGACGAGTATACTCAACCAGTGATGTCCAACTTATCCTCCGATCCTGAGTTGTCTTCCATTACTTCCTGATGTCCATATCTGCTCTTATTCAGAGCGAGCAGTCACGACTCACTCTCACAGCTGATGTTCGCTGCAGCGGTGTCTCGTACTGGCCGACTTGGTGTATTCTTCTGATTAATGACTATCTCCATATAGCCGAGTCAAGGAAGTTCCCAACCAGAATTTCCTTTAGATGAAAGTCTGACACACCATTATGCCAGAACGCCTCTACCGCTGTCACACATCCCAATCTCGTCTTCTCCCTTCTGCCTTTTCAACTTCTCTCTCTCGTGGTCAGGCACGTACTACTAACCGTCTTTCAGGTTCCGCATGTCTCCCTCGTCGATTCACCGTCGACGCATGCGCACCTCTCCTTTTCTGTAATTCAAATAAAATTCAGGGCAGTATCGATAATCATGAAAATGTTCAATATCGATTAGTTGCGGTCCCCCAACCCTTCCTTTGTTTAGGAATGGTCTCCTATCGTTGATTATGCACGTCGCTATTTGCGTCGTTACATTCTTCCCGCACTCACCATAAAAAAAATAATGTTGACACAGGTCACATTTTTTTTTTTTTTTTTTTTTTTTTTTTTTTTTTTTTTTTTTTTTTTTTTTTTGTGCGTGTCTCTTTTACCAGCCTTAACGAATGTTTATCCAGGAACAAAGGGTTTCAAGTCTTTGACGTGCCACTTCCCCAACTTTTTACCAAAACGGTTTGTCAGTTCGTAGCTATTTTCACTGAACTTTTTCTTTATAATATAGGGCCCGACAAACTTTGCACTTAAACCTGCTGTATAAGCTTGTGAGGCATCACTTAATTTAAAGTTTCTTCTTAACACTAGATCTCCTGGACGAAATCTCACCTCTCTCCTCCGAAGATTATAATAATGACTCGAATTCTTATAGGCGGTTTCTAAGTTATGTCTAACCATTAAACGTACCGTTTTCAATTTATTGAGTCTGTCCACCCAAAGTTTTGGAATTTCTTTATAAATCGGTTGGTTTTCCACCTTTTCAATCCTACTGATAATTTCAGGCTCCTTCCCATAATTTAGCATATAAGGAGTGCATCCAGTGGAACTATGCTTAGCCGTATTTATAGCAAAATTAAATTCTCTCAAATACACATCCCAAACTGTCTGATCCTTTTGAATATAACTAGAAATCATTGTTTTCAATACTCTATTGACTCTTTCTACTGGATTTCCTTGTGGCGAATATACAGGTAAATAACAAGGAGTTATATTAAAAGCTTTAGCTATCTCTCGCATTAATTTACTAGTGTATTGCGGTCCATTATCCATCAGCAAATATCCCGGAATTCCCCATTTAAGGATAATCAATTCATAAAATGCTTCCGTAACTGCTCTACTGGTTGCTTTCCTTAACGCTTTACATTCTACATACTTGGTAAAGGTGTCCTGAAATACAATCACATATCGGTTCCCTTTTTTGGAACGTGGGTAAGGTCCCAACAAATCTGTAGCTACAGTCATCCAAGGTTTCTCTTTCTGGTAAAAATGCATTGGTCCTGCTTGAGCCGTTTGTAACACCTTCTGTCTCTGACATATTTCACAAGCAGTAACATACTTAGCAACATCTCTAAACATTCCCGGCCAATAATACTTGTTTGCTATTCTAAAGAAAGTTTTAGCTATCCCCATATGTCCTGCAGTAGGTGCATCATGACATTCCTGCAATACTTTAATCCTAAAATCTTGCGGAATAACTAATTTCCACCTATTCACTGTTCCCTCTAAAGTTTGTTCTAACTGATCTAATCTTAAATGGTACAACTTCTCATCTACGACCTTCCAATCTGGCCAAAATTTAGGTTTACTCTGTACTTGCTCTTTCCGCTTAATATACCAAGCATCTTGTATATTTTCCCATTCCACTACTTCAGAGTTATCAGTCAACAAGAGGCAAAATTCTTCCTCTACCGTTTTCTCTTGAACTTTCCCTTCGTGTATTCTAGATAAAGCATCCGGAACTTTTTGTAATCTACCAGGCCTATGTATTACTTCAAAATCATACTCCTGGAGCAATAAACTCCACCTAGCTAATCGTCCGGTCGGATTCTGTAATGTATTTAACCATTTCAGAGCAAAATGATCAGTATATACTTTAAAATGATAACCTTCCAAATAAGGACGAAACTTTTGAACTGCCCACAATATAGCTAACAATTCCTTCTCAACTATTGCCCACTTTTGCTCACCTACCGTTAAAGTTCTACTAGCATAAGCTATTACTTTTTCCTCTCCTTCCTCTCCTGTCTGAATTAATGCTGCTCCTAGTCCTGAAAAACTAGCGTCGGTCTGTAACACTAGGGGTTTAGTATAATCTGGACAAGTTAATATAGGACTACTAGATAATTTCGATTTTAATTCATCAAAAGATTCCTGACATTCCTTAGTCCAACGCCATTTCTGATTCTTTTTCAGAAGTGCAGTGAGGGGCTTTACAACTTCAGAAAAAAATGGAATGAATCGTCGGTACCAAGAAGCCAATCCTAAAAATGCTCGTACTTCCTTGACTTTTGTAGGGGCTGGATACTCAAGGATACACGAGATTTTATCTGAATCTACAGCAATTCCTAATGGAGTAATGATATGACCCAAATATTTTAATTCACTTCTACAAAATTTTGATTTTTCCCTATTAATTTTCAGGTTAGCTTTTCTTAATTTCTCTAAGACTTTTTCTAACAAGGACAAATGTTCTTCAAATGTCTCGCTAATAAGTACTATATCATCCAAATAACAAAAGCATTTCTCTCCTATCTCTTCTCTTAATATAGTATCAACTAATCTTTGAAACGAGGCTGGTGCGTTATGGATTCCAAAAGGCATAACTCGAAACTGATACAATCCTCTACCAGGTACGGTAAATGCTGTTTTTTCTTTACTTGCTTCATCTAATGGAACTTGCCAATACCCATTTTTCAAATCTATTGTACTGATATACCTAGCATGTCGTAATTTACTCAAAACATGTTCAATGTATGGCAAAGGATAACTATCTCTTTTAGTACAATTGTTTACTTTTCTGAAATCTACGCAGAACCTCCATGTTCTATCTGGTTTCTTTACCATAACTACCGGAGACGACCAAGGTGAATTTGAAGGCTCTATAACTTTTTCCAATAACATTTTATCTATTTCCGCGTGTATAACTTTTTCCAAAATGGGTGATACTGGATAATATCTTTGTTTTATAGGTTTTGCATCGCCTGTATCAATAACATGAGAAATCAAGTCTGTAAGTCCAGTACACTGATCAAATTTCTGTAACTGATTTTCCAAAAACATATTCAATCTGTCCCTTTCCTGAGGTGTAGGTAAAGTAAGAATATTATGTAGTTGATCTTCTTCTTTTAAATCTATAGCCTTAACAAATTGAAAAATTTTTGCTGGGTCATCTTTGAAATACCAAGTCCCATCTTGCAAATCTACTACTAACCCAATTTGTTTCAAAACGTCCATGCCCAGAATCATATCTACTGCTAAATTTGGCATAATTTTACATTTTATCGGAAAAATCCTGTCCTGCAATTTCATCTCAAAAGTTCTCTCTCCTGTTATAGAACTATAAGTTTTATCTGCTAGTTGCACCACCCTAACTTCAGATTCTTCTACTGCTAAATCTAACATTTTACATAAAAAGTCACCTTTCTCTCCCACATAAGTTTTATCTGAACCGGAATCTATTAAAGCAATAAATGTAATATCTTCCAGCAAAATTTCAACAAAACATCTATCTCCATTAACTAAATCTGTAGGATTTATATTTAACATCACACAAGCCTGATTTTTAGTTAATTGTCATAAGGAATTTGTAGGCCTAACTTTTCTTTCTTGGGGCATCCTACAATCAATAGACCTATGTCCAAGCTTATTACAATTATAACATTTAATCGTAGCGCGTGGAGTAACTCTACGAGGTGCCTTACACTCGAACTGCCTATGTCCTGTTTTATCACAATTCCAACATCGCTGGTTATTTGAAAAACGTAAAGTGGTGTTTTTACCATTATCCCTCGACTCATCCTGTCTCTCTTTATTTTCTGTTGCTTTAACTATTCTGGAATCATTTACATGACTTGAATTTCGTTCTTTGTCCCACGTCTTTGCAGAAAAACTAACATTGGGTTTCTTTTGTAACTCGGACGATGGAAGTTCCTGCTTTCCCTGAATTCCTAGCGCTGTATGAACTGAAGGTATAACAACTTGTCTCTGAGGTTTATAAGCCGTTTCTTTAATTGTAGCTCTAACCTGCGTTGGAGGAGGAATATATCTCTCAGAATCTAACAATACTTGTTCATACTGTCTACCTACACGTATTAAATCTGTTATAGTTTGAATCTCTGCAGGTCTAAGGTACAATTTTACGTCAGGACGCAAATTTTTGATAACAGTCTTCATCATTTGTTGAGGACTCATTGGAGTACTCAGCCTCCTCATTAACGTTTGAATAGCATTAACATAATCAAAAATCGATTCTTTAGGACCTTGCGTTCTCTGTCTAATCTCATCCAAAAGCGAGTCTTCCTCATCAACAGGCAAATAATATTCTCTAAATTCTTTCAAAAAAGCTTCCCATGTAGGCCAATCTGTTAATCTGTTCCTGTACCAAAGTAAAGCTGAATCTTGTAAAATTTCGGGTAATACTGACAATAACTCTACACCTTGTAACTTAGAACTTTGTTTTAAATCTTCCAATCTCTCCAAAAATAAGTAAATACTATCCCCAGGTTTGAATTTAATGTTCCATTTACGAACCAGATCCAAAGTATTTGGTTTATGCGGCTCTAACTGAATTGTAAACGATGGTACTACTGGTACAACTTCTTCCGAATCAGCTACCGCCATGGCCTTCCTACGCATTAACTTAACCCATGTATACACTACATCTCCATATGAATCTTGTGGAACCGTTATATTATGTTCAACTAAATCTTCTTCCAAAACTTCCTGACTCAGAGCAAAAGCCGTAATTAACACTTGAAATGACTGAGGGTTCTTACGGGCATAATCTAACAAGCGTTGTCTTAACTCATCCCTTGTACCTGTGGTCGGTAACTTTACTCTATCACATTCTGCTTCTAAATCCGCCTTCCTCAACTTCCTAATAGCTTGGGTTAGCTCAGCTGCTCTTATTTGTGCATACGGATCAACATAAGTAGCCATATTTATATATTAACAATACCACTGGAAAAAAAGATTAGAACACACAATAGTTCAGTCGTCTGTCTTAGTCATCTATAGAAGTCCTTACTTGTCAATAGTCATTATTCTTTTCCCAAAAATATGTTATTATTATTATTTATTTTTTTGAGAATAAATTTCAGTTATACTAACCTAACTCCCGAAATTCTTTTAACCCTATCTCGCCTCACGTTAGGATATCAAACTATCACTGCCTCACGCTATGGGCTATCATAATATGGAACTTCAACTGAATAAAGGTTTCTTTTTTTTTTTTTAACAATTTTAACTAAATTAAGTTGCAACAATTAGCAATACTGTTTTGTTTTAACACTACTCAGCCCCACGATATGGGCGACCAAACTTTTTACGTGGACTTCACGTTAATTTACTTTGCATAACAATAACCATAATTTATTTAATATATTATTTTTTTTTTCTTTTTTTCAACAATAACAATCTTATATACAATAAATTACATTTACACTACATTAACCATTCAACACTTTTATTGGTAGGATAATATTTGATTATTCAAGGTTAGTATACCCAATTTTAACTATATAAGTACGTTCTCTGTTCAACAATAACAAATCCTTAATTAATTACTTTAATTTTCTTTCTTTGTTTTTCAGGTATCTACTAGAACGTCTTGTATTATTCTTCTAATTTACTACTGACTTGTGTAGTCATTTACATTTGCAACTTCAGGATAGTTCAATATATATATTATACTGGGTTTTTTTTTCTTGAATAAATAAAGGTTTTCAATTCATAATCCAGTCCTTACTCTACAGATTACACTCAATAATCCCACCTATGTCTCCTATATTAGTCTATTTGTCAGCTTAGTCCATGAAGAATTGTATTTAAAGATAGATAGAAAAGACAGTCTCATGAAGAAAGAAATAGAAGTTTAGGCCTATACCCACAGAGTGACTGTGGCGATAGACCACCGATACAGGAGCGACGTCTAGATCTTGAGTTACAAACAATCTGACTCCTCTCCTGCAACCGGGAAAATATTAATGGGCCGCAAACAAAAATAAAATTTTGTAAATCGATGTCAGAGGTCCCTGACACTCTCTCCTAGAGGCACGTGGGGCCGTTGTTCGCCTCCAACATCGATGGCTTTCACAATCTCTCATAAATTTCTTTTCTTTATATGTACTAGTATAGGCCTTGCCTACTACCAGATTTTATTTGTTTGATTCGGGATACTTCCGGCGTTCCCTCACCTCACCCTTACAATCTCTAGTACTTGTTCATACTTATCAGTACACTACTCGTAATTACCTTTTTTCCTCTTTCTGACCTAACCAATTATTTGTTATTATCTTTCAACTCACTCTCCTCTTTCTAACCTGACCAGTCATCAGCTATTATCTTTTAACCCCTTTCTTTCTTTAAGTAGAGTTCCCTTCAGCTTATACCATTGATTTAATTCACTTGGTGGTTATTCTAGTTTTCCTACTTCTTACGTTACTACTCTTTAGCATGGGCACCCAATCTTCTTTTGTCTCTAAATTCCCTAGAATTCTAACTGAAACTAATTCACGCCCAGATTAGTAAGCTTCTCTATAACCCCTTTAGTGACTTCTACTTCTACCCTAACATGTAAATTTTCCAATGGTACACACCTAATGCACTACCACTCGTAGGCCTTCTTTTACCCTTCAATCTTTCCACTTCTTATCCCCCTCTACCATGTTCCATACACCTTCGCTTGTAGATAAATCTCTATAAAAAAACATAACTTAACATTACAGGCCAGCATGAAATCTATTTATAGATAGTCACCCGTCACCTGAACGAAACCCAAGAGGGAGGGGCCCTCGTAAGAAGTACTAAGCATGCCCCTTAATTACTTTTCTTCCTTACTCCCCTCGCGTCCTGTCTCAAAAATAACAAAGTTTCTATGAGCATCACCAATTGCCCCTAGCTATGTATTCATTCGTGGGACAATCACCCAAAAAAAACCTAAAGTGAAGAGATCTATCTGTAGCCTTCAGCGGTTAGGCTCTTGACTGCTCCTTTATAATTAATTTAGACCAGAAATAGAAAATAGTTGGATTACTGGATTTCATCACTTTACTTCTAGAATTCTCACTTCTATGTTTCTATTCTATTCTATTCTATTATTCCATACGGTGTCTAATCGCCATACATGACTTAGAAACCATCCTTACACCAAAAAAAAAGGATATCTCAATTTTCTCACTCCCCAAACAATAAGAAAAAGTCTAGACGAGTATACTCAACCAGTGATGTCCAACTTATCCTCCGATCCTGAGTTGTCTTCCATTACTTCCTGATGTCCATATCTGCTCTTATTCAGAGCGAGCAGTCACGACTCACTCTCACAGCTGATGTTCGCTGCAGCGGTGTCTCGTACTGGCCGACTTGGTGTATTCTTCTGATTAATGACTATCTCCATATAGCCGAGTCAAGGAAGTTCCCAACCAGAATTTCCTTTAGATGAAAGTCTGACACACCATTATGCCAGAACGCCTCTACCGCTGTCACACATCCCAATCTCGTCTTCTCCCTTCTGCCTTTTCAACTTCTCTCTCTCGTGGTCAGGCACGTACTACTAACCGTCTTTCAGGTTCCGCATGTCTCCCTCGTCGATTCACCGTCGACGCATGCGCACCTCTCCTTTTCTGTAATTCAAATAAAATTCAGGGCAGTATCGATAATCATGAAAATGTTCAATATCGATTAGTTGCGGTCCCCCAACCCTTCCTTTGTTTAGGAATGGTCTCCTATCGTTGATTATGCACGTCGCTATTTGCGTCGTTACAACATAACGCCGCGAACTTCGTGCATCTTTGCATGATATAACGACAAACGTTAACTGCAAGCCGAAATCACATTCACATAAAAATAGTTTCAGAGAACAGTGATTTGCTTTGGCTGTTTACATCAAAATGCAACCTTCATTATATAGAAATAGACGTGTCAGTTTTATCGTTTTCATCCCCATGTTCTAATTAACCCATATCAAATATGGAAACAGCTTAGGCCGATTAATACTGCATTAGGGAAGGAGTTCTGCTAGTAGGTCTTAAAAAGGATTGTGTTTGTTTTTTCATTGATAAATTTCATTGTTCGTTTGTGATTAATATAGGAAATTTGTATGATATGAGGACCACCTATACCACAAAATAATAGGCTACAATTATCCCGAATGTTCAGTTGGTGCAACGTTTACTGTGTTGTTACAGATATATAGTGATGAGCAAATGCAAGACCAAGACCAAGACCAAGGCGGTCTTGGTCTTGGTCTTGCATAGGTAACCCTGGTCTTGGTCTTGGTCTCGGTCTTGCATCAGTAGTCTTGGTCTTGGTCTCGGTCTTGCATACTCGGTCTTGGTCTTGTTGCAAGAGTCTTGCAGTTTTCTTTTACGCATCTTACTGTGATCAATGGCGTTTACATGATTTAAAGTTACACCGATTACATGTGTGTTATTGCTTGCGAAAGTAACGAAAGCTAATTGCTTTTAAGTTACTTTGACCATTTAAACAGTAATGTGACGTCATGCTGTTTGCCGAAACGTCCATGGTGATATAGGCTAGAACAGTAAACTTTGAGTGTTCATTTAAATATTCTCTGTTATCCTATTGCAGAACTTTAAACTCAAAATCCAAGAGATGCTACACACTATTTGAGAGTGTAAAATTATGAATATTATATTGTAAAATTTCAAATTGAACGGCTGCGGAGACAAGAAGTAATATTAACAGGATGTGTATGAAATGTTTTAAAGATTTCCGCATAGGAGAGAAGTTCTCTCTGACCTGTTTAAAACTGTATAATATAGTAACAAAACATAACGGCATTGAAGCAGATGCTTTAGAAATTGTGCAATCTATATGAAATCACACAATGTCCATTCGAAATTCAAACCATAGGCTGCAATAAATAATATTTCTCTTTGCATATACCCTAGTTCTAATTTATAACACATTGTGAACAGATCATTTCTGCACTTTAAAGATTTCCGCTACCCCCCCATAAATTACTTTCTACTTGCTTTCAAGTTTCGGGCCTTCAACTAATTGGGTCATAATTATTCATAACTATTCTTCATGCAAGCAAATATTTCTAGACCAGCCATTTTCTAATTTAGTATCTTTTCCCATTCGATATGCATCCTTAATATAAATCAGCAGCTATAACTAAAACATCGCCACTGTTGTGCCAATAACAAAATTGTAGTAGTAAAATAAATTTTCAGTGGATGTCCTACCTATCATCAGCAAAATGTAGGCCTGTATAGCTACAGTACAATCAGATACGTAACTGTCAAGTAATAACTAGCAAATATCCGTCAAATAAGTTCCCGTTTTAATTAATCTACGGTTTAATTGTGTTTAATTGAATAATTATGAAGAATGCCGGGCGTAGGCCTATAACCTGATTTTTTTAGACTTCACTTTATTTTGAAATTTTCTGCAAGGAGAATGGAATGAGCTGAATAGCTGTGTTATATTTTGTTCAAGTAGACAGGAAAGATTCTAAAAGTGAGAGTAGGCTATGAATATTAATGTTAGGTGTAAAAAAGGATGTCATCGTTAATGAAATAGGCTACTGAACATGTTAATAGGCGTTTTAAGTTACGGGGATACTGTTTAAAGTTTCAAATCCTCAGTCATAGGCCGCCCCATGGCTGAGTGGTTAGACCGCTCGCCCTCCACCGCATACACAACGAAGCTTTATAAAAAAAAATGTCAAGTAGCAAGACTGCAAGAGTCTTGCAGCTTGGTCTTGTTCTTGCCAGAGTCTTGCAGGGTTGGTCTTGGTCTTGGTCTCGGTCTTGCTTGGTCGGTCTTGGTCTTGGTCTTGCTAACGCTGATGCAGTCTTGGTCTTGGTCTCGGTCTTGCATTTTCTGCAAGACCAAGACCAAGACTGCAAGACCAAGACTGGTCTCGCTCATCACTACAGATATACCACATATATTATGTCATCACCAACATATAATATTTCTTTATACTGTATATTTATATTATATGTAGGTGATGACATAATATATGTGATATATCTGTAACGACACAGTAAACGTTGTACCAACTGAACTTTCGGGATTGGCCTTATCTTCCTATGGCCCTGGGGTCGACTCCTCCTCTAACAGAAATGAGTACCAGGAGCAATCCTGGGGGTAAAGGCGGCCGGTGCGTAGGGCTGACAACCTTACCACCTTTACGTGCCGAATGTGTTAAAGTTTGGAAGCCTCAACCTCCTGGAACCCTCTGGGCCTCCGTGGCCTGTATAGGGAACACTTTACTTAATAGGCTAACTAACTAACTTAACTGTAGCTAACTTTACTACGCTATACTGTACTTCCTTTGCTAAAGATCATACGGCGCTATTTTTTTACTGGAAAACCCCAATCCCTCGGCCGGGTTTTAACCCATATACAGTAGATTAATTGTTCAGAGTATCAAATAGTTAGGAACAGTGTAGTAAAGAGCCGTCTTGCTAGACGCAACATTAGACCCAACTAAGCGCATGGAAAGTTTGCTAGCGCTGTATCACACTATCCTGATATTTAATCCTCGCTTCAAAACTTTTTCTCATTCAGCGAAATATGAACACTATAAAAGTTTATGATAGACTTTCCTTTCAAGAACCCCCATTAAATATTAAAGAACTTCGCACCGTGAATAATAATTGTGAGGTGCGAAGAATTGAAACATGGTTAGCGATCGAGCTTTAAGAATAATTACAGTATATATGAAATAGTCAGCGACGAAAATAGAACTTGAGACGATAACGATGGAAGGACAAGTGACGGATAATGCATGTTAATAAATAAGGTTGATGGATCTTGAATTTATACGGCAAGGTCTTTATATTCGCGATCACAATATGATATATTATGATCATATTATGCTTGTTTTGTGAATAGTCACCGAACATCAGGTCTTGGAACTTCATGACAAAAATCCTTGAATAAATAATGCGATATGATGATAATACACACTGAAAAAGGTTGAACTGAGCAAGCAAGCCCTTCGCGGAGGAGATGGGTGAAATTTCGGCCATCTTAAGTTAAAGATATTATTTTTTGGTTTTTAAAAAGACGACACTTTGAACCCAAATTAACACGTCGACAGTTTTTAGAGCCCCACAGCACTTGGCAAGTGTCGGAATTGGAAGGCTGTGGTCATTCCTCTCTTTAAATACATGTACGTACCATTCCAGCCTAGACTTCTTATTCGCTAGAAAATACGCGTTTTCTTTATAAATTAACGGCTGATTTTCACAAAATACAGTATTGCAGCACTCGGAAAAAAATTGGTTCAATAATTTCATTTGTAGGAGTCTTTATGTTCATTTCCATCATGTGAGCAAGTGTAATAGTACACCGAGAATCTTCAATTACTATCCAAACCGCTATTGTATTCAATTGACCGATTTCAAAATATTACATCGGTCGAGCGTAGTTACTATTTGCTTTAAATAAAATACTTTCCAATACAATACAATTCAATGATACTGACGTTAAAAATATTGTAAATTGAAATATTGTACATTTTTCTTCTTTCAAACATGGTTCCTGAAATTGTAGATCTGGCTTAGAAGCTCTTTGTTAAACAATTCAAAGGTATTAGAGAAAAGAATCCATAAGGCTTAAAATTTTATAGGAGTTGTAAGATTTTTAAATACTGTATGTGAAAAGAAATTCAAATTGTTGAATTTAAAACTTTATTTATTACTACGAAATCGGGCAGAGCCAACGAGCATGATTATAAAAACCGTTTACTGCAGATCTCGAGGTATCTACTTTTTAGAGCATTCTAGATTCATACTGACTTTTTTTCTCAAAATTTGTAAGCAGCGCTTACGAGACAGGCTGTATAGCTATAGAATCGTTCGTGACCCGATGAGAGGATGATTCGACTCAACTCCGACATCGGTTTTATATAGCAAAAACAATTAAGGTAATGGCGAGTACCGATTTAGCTATCTCTCGAGACCAGCATGCGGCTACGGTAATTTGCAATTCAAGCAGGCAATTTTCATTCTGCCTATATGCGAGAACTCTCCTTGTAAAAGTAAAACACAGAATACTATCACAAAATAAAGGCTTTATAAGCATGAACTGCATAAGTCAGTGATAGTAAATGCAAAACATGAAGCTGTTTTTAAGAAAATCTTTGCCTTCTCCCTTTAACCTGTTAATACAGTCAACCCTCTGTATAGCGATATTTGTGGGTCCTAGCAGATTGCATCGTTATATTAGGGTTATTGTTATACTGAGGGGTTGTTATATACCACATATTAGGAAGACGACATGAAAAATATTTTAAATCTACAGGATAATTCAAAGAACAGACGTGTAAAAAAGATAAAAATAATAATGGATCAACGATCACAATTCCAAATCCGTCTTAATATTCTGGAAATTCTAAGGAATATAGGTCTAACGGTTATCAGGCCTCCAAAAACAAATATTGGTGGTTGGGATAGATAAAACCTGATCCACAGGACTAAGTTACAAGTTTGCAATATCAATTAAACATCAAAATATTGTTTTGAAAGGGTCTTTTAAAATAGCTGCATCGCATTAATATAGGGAATATGCCAGGACCAAAGAAAATATCGCTAAATGCGGGTGTATCGTTATATCGATTTTGTTATAATATTCAATGTAAGTAAACGCACAAAAACTGTATAATGCAAGAAAAAACACAAAATGAGAAAATAATGACTAAATTTAAAAATATTGCCTTAAAATATGAAATGCGAAAAAAGACGTCAAGTGTCCAAAAAATGACCTAATAACGATACTGAATTCTAAAAAAGGGGAAATGACCCTAAAAATTAATTTTTTATAATCTAGGAGTCAAGATCAGAATATCTGCACTATTCTCTATCCCATTTAAGAACGATCCTGTTCAAAACAAAGAGGCGTGGGTGTCATAGCCCGCACGTGAGAACGCACGTGTCCACCGTGTTTATGTTAGTTTGTTTATTCTCAGTACAACCTACCCGCAGGGTCGTCGTGAACAACGAATCCTTTGTTTTGTTTGCTAATTGATATACTATAATGATGACGATGCCAGTGAGAGTTTGTTATTTCACGTGTAAATGTTGATATTATTGTTGCATGAACTTACGAACACTCGTTAGCCACGCCCTGCTAATGGCGCATGCTAATGACATTAACCAATCACGTTTTGTCACATGATACGAATTTTCCGCGAACTCTCTGTGAGTTCTCCTCCCCTTTGTTTTGACTAGGATCAAACTAGAATGGGATCAATAATAGTATCCACTATTCTTTAAAATTCCTGATAATGTGTTCAAAAATTTCACATAATTTCTATCAGTACTCCACGAAATTACCAAAGCACTGGAGTATTAAACTCAATTAACGGTAATTTATTCTAGGAAGTAATTACTTTTTAGTGATAAGTTGCTGGGTATTGTTGGTGCAGATAAGTTGCAGGCGTTTTAAACAGGAACAAAATCGGGAAAAAAGAGAGCTTCCAGGTCGCAGGATGCAAGAAACGTTCGTGGAAGTGCCAGTACTCAGAGCTTGAAAAAAGGATATTATACCTGAGAATGTGGTGTGAATATGTTTCTCGTTCTTGTAAAAAAAGTTCCGAATAAAGAAGTAAATTTTGTTGGAAAAGTTTAAAATCCATTTACTTCCTTGAGAGGATGTTTCTAACACATAGGCTGTTTTTGTGATGATCCATTCATAGCATGTGAAGAATGGCAAAAGTTGTTGGGAAATACTTCTTCAGAATATTAATATGACTGGTTGGTGAGAGCCCTTTACTCAAGTTATTTCCTGAGTAGCATATCTCAAGTATTTTGATAAGGGAAGTTATAACAGTTAGCCACGTAAGCAACATTTTGTCATACTAACCACAACTGTCATGTTCGCAACGATAAAACATTTTTTTCTTTAAACTTTGGCTTTGCTCTTTGCTTTAATTTATATACACTGCAGGTGAAACGAAAAAAAATGCATATCTTGGCGTGTAATATGAAGCGTAAAAATATAAACTTGAAGTGATTTGGAGAACACCTTTAGATTGTGGACTTTTTCAAAATTGCAACATGTATTGAAATATATTTTTATTGGTGTGTAGGCATTGTAATTTATACATCGTTGTTCAAAATTACATGAGAATGTTTCAGGAGAAAAATTCCTCTGATACAAGGATTCGAACCCGTGACCTTTTGGCTTTCCGTGCCGATGAGCTACACAGAGTTCGATTCTTGGCGCCATTGGATCTCTCGCCTATAGTTATCCTTATTGGTAGACCTCACAAGTGTCAGAAGAATTTTTGTCCTAAAATATGTTCATCGTAAGTTGTGGTTATGTTCTGCGGCTTCCGCTCTGTTTGATTAGTACTATATAATTTTGATTTCTGTGATTTCATCGTAGAATTGAGTGATTTCGGTAATAAAAAAAGTGCTTCCTTTCAGTACCTCTATCGATCATTAAAACTAGTACAAGAAAATCGTGTGGTGAATGGTGACCAGGTCATCTGCTTTTATAACATATCTTACTCTTTTAAAAATGGATAGCGTACATCATACTTGAGAACAGATGTTCATTGGTCTTCTAACTTTTGGCACGGTATTCGAGTCGTATAATAGAAAAGATGAAAAGTCAGCGTCTCCAGAGGCAAACCATAGCCATTTATCTTGTGGATTCCAGCGTTTGACGTCGAATCTAGCGCTGTGACGCTTCTGCGTGGGCATTCCGAAGCAAGAAGCTGTATGTCCATTACAGCAGTGCAAACTTCTTAGATGTGTATTTTTATCTTTGCTTCCCAACAGCCGACATTTCTTGGTATTGCACTTCAAAACTTCCACTTCAGCTCTCTTGATAAAAAGTAGGACGTAAGGTCATAATTCTGATCCTAATCCACCCCACTCCACAGGAGGACATGGGTGGCAAATTAGGAAGTTGATGCATACAAAATACGTTGGGCAAATTTATACATGTATCGCATTGTTTTACTTCCTCCCTGATGGATTCATCCTTACACACTTATCACATTTAATGTTCAAAAGTTATTGCTAAAAAGCACTTGTTACTATACATGAATTCTTAGAATAATGTAGATTGGTGCATAGATGCCCATTATATAAAGTTTTTTTTTTCTCGTAATTACACAATTGCATGCTTTCTGTCTTCTGATGCGCTACTTCAGTCAGTAATGTTGCAGATTTTGCGGGTACAATTTTCCCATAAGCATCGCAGATTCCATAGAATTGGCCAATGCCGCTTTTTGAATAAGGGTGAAATTGTTACATTCAGATTTCAGGAGAACTTGATTGGAAAAGTTTCCACGATATATCCAAAAAAATTGCATCTATAAACCCCTTACTAGTCATACACAGAACAGAGTTCGAGATTTGATAACATACTATGGCTGTTTCTTATCATTTGGCTATCATATCGATTAAATAAATAATTTCATGCCAAATATGGTTCCAAATGTTATGCGCTAGAAACAGATGGTCGACCTTACTGGAACAGTTGGCAAGGCACTGCCTTTGTATTCCGAACTTCGCGGTTCACATCATTGGCACTTATGAGATAGTAAATGCGACAGTCCCATGTCTAAATTTTCGGGCATGTAAAGAATCATGCTGCATAAAATTCAAGATACACGACGAGGGTTAGTCTAAAGGCTAGGTAACAGTATAATCAAAACGAACCCTCAAAGATGAACTGAAAACATGCATTAAACTTATTTTTTAAAACGCTCATAAGTAGGGACCGGATTCCTAGGTTTTTACCTATTTTTTTCCTTACTTCCAAAACAAAAAGCGCTCATACACTTTTTCGAATCATGTCCATAGGATTCACCCACATTAATTCTGTAGCACCTAAAAATACCTAAATAGGGTATAAAAACCTAAATATACCTAAATGGGATATAAAACCTAAAACATCTAATTTAGGCTACTTTTTTTGCTTGTTTGTTTGTCAGTTTAGAAATTGATATTTTGCAGAGAGGCAATAATTTTTGTCGGGTTGAATTTAATACCACCAGCGTTTCGTTGAACCCATTGTCGTCTAGGATGGACAGTATCAAGAGAGGAAGTGTAAGAGTACCGGCGTATTCCTTTAAAAATATTCGTACGAACAACCATTGTTGCCGTGTACGGACAAGGATATAGATTTCTGTGTTTTAAAGCGCTTGTTTGCCTGTAGTACTTCCCTGTTATTCATACTGAGTGGTCATACTGTGAGTTTTAAGAAGACGTGTTAATTATGCCAAAACAAATGAAATAGAGTTTATTACGGCAGTGGATTGGCGACGACCTGAATTTCTTCTTCTTCTGAGGTTATTTATGAGGTTGCACTCCACGAGTTTCTACGTCTGCTCTGTATTATGCTGTATATGACAGACGTTGTCATTCAATACAACTCACAGTTGAGAATCTTGAAAGATATTTAGTGATATACTGTAACCAGGAAATGTGAGGCAATCTTATTTTCACTGCATCTTTTGATTGTTTATGCTCTCTTTCTTCAATTGTGTAATATTGTCCTAAAGCAAGTTTACACAAATTTAAGTCAATTTTGCTAAGTTAAACTTTACAAGTATTATTTATTGAATCCTATGTAGCACATTCAAATTCATTAAACCAATAATTCTACCCGAAAACGATATTTTGGACAAAAACCTAAAAGAAAAAAAACTATTTCACCTAATGGAAAACCTAAAACAGTGTTTTTAAAACCCTAAAAATCCGGTCCCTACTCATAAGCAAAGCATGTGTGTCAAATTAGGTTCCTCATCAAATCATTCAAGCAGTGTGTGTGACATATCCCTTGGCGCAAATAAATCACTAACTAGCATGTGATGAAAGCTTTCTGTATACAAACATGATCGCTTACGTCACGAGGACCGCAGGAATAATAAAATTTGAGGGTCGGATATCGATCCTGGCGCCCTCTGGTCTGATGCCAGAATGAACACTGCCTCGAGCGTATTCGTACATAAATCTGCAGCCAGTTCAAGTACCGGGAACAAACATTTTAAAGTGTGAAGCTAAAGATCAGCATGTGTTTATATTGTCTATAAATATATATGCACGAGCCTTTAGTTTTTATAAACACGGAATTTAGAACAATATGAACTCGCCATACCAAGATATGATCTCTCCCCCCCCCCCCGAAATTGTTTATATACACTTCAACTTTGCAACTACTGTACAAATACTTCCGCTTCTGTTTCTGTATCGTTGGAATGCGACTTGATATTTAGCACTTAGCTTGTTTATAAGCGCCCCAGGCTACCATGTTTGCTATTCTGTGGATAGGTTGTATGCCGATAATGTAAGCATTTCTGCCAGTCGTGTTCCCTGCTGGATTTACTTGTTTATTCTGCTCATAAGTAGTTCAGTTCGGCACCCAGTACGGTATGATAACCCTATTTATAGTTTTACATCATGCGACCATCCCGCTCTATTTGGGGAGTTCCAACTAACATTTCTCTCCAAACAAAAGGTGTAAAACGAATTAAATTTGAGAGACGATACTCTCACCGTGTGACCTTAAAATGTGTAGAATGTGTTCAACGTAAGCATATGAATAAAAATTGTATTTGTAAGCTACAGGGTAAATTTGTTAGAATTATTTATTACTAGCTTAAAAGGCCCGGCGTTGCTCGGGTTTTGTATTTTGTAAATGCGAAAATAACTTATGAAGGACTTTCGATTTTCAAACTCGAGGTCTTTAAGGTCTTTATATAGGTATTTAGAATTTGAAATGGGGAAGAACGACTTATCACACACAAACTATTTCCTCAGAAAACGCTAGATAAGCTACAGCTTATTATAGCTTATAGCAGTTTCCCGCGGCTTCGCCCACAATAATTAATAGGAAGATTATAAATTAAGAGCAAAATAATTAAACTATTATATTTACTAACACTTTGCACACGAAACATTCATAGGTCTAAATTAAACGATTGATAGGCCTAATTAATGAAACAACTGTAAATCCGGCTTTGAAGTGAAATCCACGTTTAGAAAGCGCAGCATGGGAAAAATAACCTCAGATTCGAGTTCCCTGGCCTAAAAAAACCCTGCATAATGTTTGTCCATTTAGGGCTATATTCACTATTCTTCTTCCGTCTAGGGTGAAAATTTCATCTGTCTGCGTGCCTTGACATTATAAACAAATGATTCGCCCATGGTGGGCTTACAAAATTCGAACGATCGCGATGCTTTTATTTCCAAGGTATGACGAAAGTAGGCAAAGTCATCTGCAATTGATTTGACAACTGAAAACTGATGTTTCGAAAGCGCAAGAAATGTACGTCTCAATCCCGTTTTCACTCATAACTCGCGAACGAAAGCTAAAATTAAAAATGTAGCATGCCTTTGCGGGAATGTATTCAACAACTTCCCAAAGTTTCATGGTGATCGGATGAATGGCACAGTAATGCATAAAGGACAGACACACATACATTCATTTTTATGTAGGCTATATAGAAGATCTATATAGATTACCCGTCGAGCGTTGCTGCAATCTGAGAAGATTATGAGAATTGAAATCGATTAAACTCACGATGAAAAAAATGTATGTAAATGTATTTGACAGACAGACATATATTCGTTTTTATTTATATAGATGAAGAATGGAATAAGCCTACTGAGGCCATAGTTTCTATATTCATTTGTCCAGACTTATAATTCCGTTACATTTCAGGCAGATTTAACGACCCTACATAAGAGATTTTACTTATGATTACATATAGAAATTTTATAGCCTGGACCCCGAACTAAGCAACTTCCCCGGAATTTTCTGTAAACCATCTTTCATAAGAAGCATATTCCACGTTAAATAAATATTTAATATTACCTTATCATCACCTTATCATTAACTTCTCTGGCGTTTATAATAACATGAGATATCCATTGCCTTCCAAAGCGATCGCGATGCTATTGTTTCCAAAGTATGACAAAAATAGACAAAGCCTTCTGCAATTGATTTGACAACTGAAATGAATAACTGATGCTTCGAAAGCGTAAAAAATGCACGTTTTCTTGCCGTTTTTCACTCATAACTCGCGAACGAAGGCTAAAATTAAAAATGTAGTGTGACAGAAACCTTCCCGGGAATGTACCCAACAACTTCCCAAAGTTTCATGGCGATCGGATGAATGGTGTAGTAATGCATAAAGGACACACACACACACACATTCATTCATTTTTATATATATAGATAAAAAGGTCACAGATTATTCTTTTAAAGCATGACGTGACAGAAATTATATTAATTTTTGTTTAGGTATAACGACTCTAAATGCGCCTGATTTAATTTTTTAGCTATAATAACTCTAAATGCGTAAGATTGGCGTTAACGTGAATGCTTTGAAAAACTTTCGACAAAATGCGACTAAAAAAGGAAAACATCCAATCTCAGTTGTGCAATCATGTAATGAATCCACTTAAATAACAATAAAACGGTTTTGTGGTCTGATAGTGCAAACCTAATGGATGCACTATTCAGTGAACAAATTTTCAAAAATAAATATTTTTCTCCAGTTATTTAGTTGGACTCTGGCACCAGTAGATTAGCCCTCTCTACAATCCAGTTTTTCAGATGAATTCTAGGACACAATGCATATTGATTTATCATAATACATAATCATAATCATTCTTGCTCCCCCCCCCCCAAAAAAAAGGTTAGTTGCTTTTATGATTATTTAAAGACGGGGATATACTGCAACTTAGGCCTGTGACCGTGACCGTTGTCCCGCAGAAGTTCTTTTACATGCCTGTAAATCTACAGATATGGGCCTGTTACATTTATGCACACATAAATGCCATCGACCTGGGATCGAACACGAAACTTGGGCACAGAAAGCGATACTGGCTTCGCCACCCAGTCCGACCCAAAAAAAAAGACAAATAATATATCGAAACTATAATAATATCCCGGAAAGCCATTAAGAAATTAATTTAAAACCTGTCACATATTGCAGATACAGAACGGGATTAGGTATCCTCGAGAACTACTGGTAGCAGCTGATCTAATGGTATCCGAAAGCTCTCTGCCGGGAGGTATACATTACAAATCTTCCCTTGGGTTCTTATAGTTAGCCAGAAGAGTTCGGTAAAGTTCAGAAGTTTTCATTGCCGTTCTGCAAAAAGAAAAACAAGTGAACTTCATAGAAATGCTGACGTCAGAGCTCTGCATCGAGACTTAGAACGGAATTACTTGACTGGAAATTCTGTTACACTCAAGCATCTTAGTACCAGTAGATTGCATATTCTACTGCTGTACATCAGAACAGTTGTAATAGTAGGCCTAGCCTATAAGTAGACGATAACATAATATAATTTTTCTACTTCCCTCTTATTATTATGAATACCAGCGGCTAGCTCCATGCAACGAGAGGCCTAAGTGGCTTTAGTAAGACCTGATGCCACGTTTACCTAGTGGACCCCCCCCTTTTTGTATAAATTGTTCATATAACTCTACAGTCTACACACATCCTTAGAATGTTTTAAGATTATATTATTTTGTAATTTGTAACACTACTAGTAGGTGCCTGCGGCTTCGCCAGCGATTATTTCCTCAACTGCTAGATGTTTTATTTATTTATTTTACATAAATTGCATTAAATACGTAATTTTATTCTTAATTAAGTTGTTTTACGTACAAATATAAATCATTTATGCTGCCACATGGGCATACAGATGAAACCATTGAAACGAAACTATTAAAACGAACCAAAAACTCATGAGCCTTACCCCAAATCATGCATAAACAATTGAAACGATTGCTAATTAAAAACTAAAAACCCGGTTTCGAGGTGTATTTCACGATTAAAGTGCTCCGTTTAGGTTGAAAAAAGACCTCAGATTCGAGTTCCCTAGCACAAAAACCGCGTTGTTAGTTTCATCCAAATCATTCTATGTTATCCCATTTAGGCATGCCTTCATGATCCCCTTCTGTCCACCCATGTAAAAAAACAGATCTCTACGTGTCGTAATGTTATAAACAAATGAATCAAGTAGAACAGGTGTAAAAAAATCGAAGCGATCGACAAATTGATGTGTTAAACTGCAAAAAATCTATTTCAGCTATGTTCTATTTTCCCCGGTGCTTTTGCACAATTTCACAATTGAATACGGTCTTAATAGGTGGAAAACGGAAACACAAACGAATATTAGATTACATTAGAGATGGCAAACTTGCTGACTTCTGCATTGTGTCCTGTGTATTTTTTTTTTTTTCTGGGTAAAAGTAACCCTTTGCACCCGAGAAGCTAAATAAAAGAAATGTTCGTTTCGAATGAACGTGCTTTTGCAGTGAAGAGCCATTTCTTTCAAAATAAAATGTTCATAGCGTCAGGGATGTGTCTAATAAAACAAACTCTCACATCAGATCAGATCAGATCAGATATCCATTCTATCACATCTGAGAGAGTATTAACATGTAAATATATAAGAAGAAAAAAAGTAATACAATCTTGACAATAGATCGGTAGAGAAATCGATCCGTGTATGAGCACAGTTATGTAAGCTAGTTCAAATGAGATACTCACAGATGTTCCCCTTTACGCCCTATTTTAGTTTTCTACGTAGGCTACAAATTGTTTTTTCTCCCTCGGAATGCATATAAAGTCTTCCTAACAGGATAAACTTCGGGTACATTCGTACATTCTCTGTCGGATTAATTAAAGAAAGTGTCGCTTTTCTGTGCTAAGAGCTATTAAAAATGCCATTATTTCACTAAACGTCGAGCTGGGTAGCGCAGTCAGTGTCGCGCTGGCTTTCTGTGCCCAAGGTTACTGGTTCGATCTCGGCCCAGGTCGATGGCATGTGCGCATGAATGTGACAGGCCCATGTCTGTAGATTTACAGGCATGTAAAAGAACCACTGCTGGCAAATTTCCGGCACAGGCCTAAGTGCAGTACATCCCCGTTGCTAAATACCATAAAACCAAACCATTTCATGAAACAAACCTTTCAAATAAAGGGTAAATATTTGAAAACTGCGCTAGATATAAATATACTGTAAAAGAGGTTAAATAGGCCTTAGATTCAGGCTTTCTTAACCGTGTGCATGGTCAATTTTAAAAGGAATATTGGAGTAACAAAGATTACTGAAAATACTGTAAATATATTTTAACCACAGCTGCCCACTAAAGGGTTCTAAAACGGATTCGGTGACTGATTGACTCCAGATACATTTTCCCTCTTCTAGGTATGTGTTACACACTGGGAAAGATTTTATGCGTATAGAAATATTGTTATACGCTGTTCGCGCTCCCAAAAATCAATAACATCGGCACACGCGCAAATTAGATACTAGTAAGTCCGGCTCCTTTTCATATGTATTGTAGCTTTGCTATCGCATTTCTCGTCTCTTTTAGGTATCATGTAATCTTCAATGACAGTATATGTATCGCAACTAATGCCCTTTTTTAAATGTTATTATTTTGGAGTGGTAATGTGTTAAAAAAAACACTGTTTTGTTTGTAACTGAAAAAAGTTAAAATTAAATTTGACGGCTTCATTTTATCAAAGAAATCGGGGGAATGCCCCCAGATCCCCCCCCCCCGGGTGGGTATCTCCCGAACCAAAATCCTGGCCACGTCCTTCATCGGTTATCTCGATCGTCTGAGTGAAGGAAGCGAACTGAATAGAATTTATACGAGTGATCGTCTACAAAATTAGTCGAGCATGGCAACCTGTCATTTCTAAAATATCCACACAAAATGAGGAGTGACACTGTGCCTCCTATTCTCTTAGATGATGTGATTCTATCTCTTATTAGCTGTTGATCCTGAAACGGGCCATTGTTTTTGTACAACCAAGTGCAGTTGTTCCCTTTTTTCCCCAGATCTTAGGCCGGGATGCATTTCTTTTGTTGGCTCTCGGTAACTGAGTTATTGTGTATGAATCAGAAAGTCTTAGTGAGGGTCAACTAAAGCCGGGTAAGATAGAGTTTCGCCTGTCATTGGCCTTTCCTATTCGCCTTTCCTATTCGCCTTCCTACCTCGTCAATGGTTATATTAGTTGGCCCCGAAAAGGGCCGGTAATTTTTCATATGATACTGAATGCATATTGGTTCGAGGTATAGCAGCTTGGTTTTCTAGAGCTTGCGTCCTGTCTGGTGTTCATACGTTATTGGTTATTCCACATTTTGTCAGAAAATCCTCTGATGATGGCCACTGAATGGGTTTCCGAAAACATTGTACCCAGACTTTCTTGAGAGCAAGCATTTTTATTTTAAAAACTGTAATTTGGACGGTCGCGGTTAATTCCGTTATGGAATAGGTGAGCGTTTCTCAACCTTTTTGAACCCGAGGACCTCTAAGATGTCTAAAAAAATTTACGGACCCCCAATTTTACATCCCATTTTTTAAATTCTTAATATTTGGGGTATTAATGATAGTTCATTATAACGAAATATGTCAAACCATAGGTTAAGACACGCTGGAATAGGTTATTGAAAAACTCGTAACTTCCCGGTACTTATATTTCACCAGTCTATAGAAAATGATAAATTGTGAGGAACGTATTTTCGAACTTCGGTAGGCTATATAGTAGCCTACGTTTTTATCATTTTGCTGAAGAAGCAATCCCAGTGATGAGCTGTACGAAATTAGAGAAATTATATTTGCTTCATGGAAAGCTTTTTCGTGTCACGTAGAGTCGCTGTAACTCCACAAGAGCCGAATAAACATTGTTATAAGCTTGATACACCCGTAAATCTACAAATTTGCACTGCACTTCCATCAGTGCGTTACTCCACCCGAGTTGTGTTGAAATATTCAAATACTCTTAACGATCCTGGAAGCTAGGTTATTTCAATCGTCTATGCTTCAACATTCAGTTGAGTTCCTTACTTTGTGCGCTCAAATAACACTTTAAATATTCCTATCAATGTATAGAGATGAAATAAGTTACTCTCAAGACTGACAGAAAAGTTTCTGTTTTACTCTACTAATGAATGGCACAAAATATGAATTTAGTATATATATATATATTAATCACAAAACGAACATAAATGGAAACAGTTTTTCATATTACCAGGAAATGAATTAAAATGTCCTGTCATCCCTTACCGATGAGCATTTTGTGAATATTTCTTATGATTTCAGCAGATTTTAGTTTTGAGTTTAGGGAAATGGCAAATGTTATGATTCCTAAAATATCGACTACTATATTTCTCTGCCTGTGCGTTTGTCTTGCAGCACATGAATCAATTTATTTCATTGTTTTGCAGTTCCTTATTTCATGTCGTACGTAACTTCCCATTGTGTAAAGATGTAGGCTATTATTGCAGATTGTAGGGGAATGGAAGTTTATCTCTCGTACTTCGCAAGCATCTGAAATTAAAATAACAGGTACGAACGAAACCACGAATTTTCAGTTAACAAGCGCGATATTGTTTTTAGGCCTGTGATGAGTAGTTCGTAGAATGAGTGTAGACATGCATTGTAGGTCACCCTGCTCTTGATACCCATTAACTAGAGAATATAGGCCTAAGGCAGTAGTAGAGAATGGTGTAGTCAAAGTGTTGCTGACCAAATGGCAACTATGTTTGATTAGATATTTAAAAACACAAGATTAAAAGCTGAAGTTGGCTAACATTTTAACTCAGAACGTATTTTTTTTTTATTTTTGAGTATGTCTTAGTTATTTACTCACAGCCTCATGGAAGTTCAGCTAGCCTTGATTTTAATTCGCGTGATTTCATACTGTGCTCGATATTTTCGACGTGCGCTTTTAAACAGATTTCATGGTTGTTCTAAGTCCATATAGGCTCTATATATATATATATATATATACACACACACACATACACACACGTTATGCCTATAACATTATTTCGTAGTTTGAAGAAGTGGGGCTTAATGCCCTGTACATTATTGCATTGAGCTATACAAGAAACTCCATCTGAATGTCGTTTGTATTTACAAAGCGCTGGATGAAGCTATGAAGGATTTAAGGGTTTAATGTCAAGGTTTATTGAAAAAAGTCACAGCTGCGTGCTCTCTAGAGACACTTGAGACCTGCAAGTTTACTTCCAGTTTAATTCAGCCCTGATAACGTTCATTCACTTTAGGCTGGATCAACCCCTTATACCACGTTATCTGGTTTATAGTATTACTCCACTTATTTTTACAACTCCATAATATACCACGTTATCTGGTTTATTGCATATTCCACTTATTTTTATTGTCAAGCCGAAGGTTTATTTAATCATAATAAAGTAATTGCATTATAACTACACTGTCTAAATACGTCGACATATTATGTAAGTTTATCTTGGCCAACAGTTCGTTAGTAAAACATGGTATGTATCTTAGGCATAGTTACTGTTTATCTTAGAGTATCACAACTAGAGATCTCAGTTAATCCCGCTTCTTCATCCCCTAATTGTATTCAGTGTAGTTCGGGGGCAAACAAACGCGCCTCTTCCCCCTGGTATCATGAAACTGTGCTACGCATAGAACAAGAGAATCTTATCTTCTATTGTATTAGCGATCAAGCAGGAACTGAACCGCTTCAGATCTTTCTATAGCATTTATATTACATGAAGTGAATTGTTCGGTATTCCCTTTGTATTGCAGATCAGCTCAAGAAGTTGTCATTTCCAAAAATCAAGTTATGAATCTTTCATTTTAAGCACTTTGAGATTAGAAAATTAGTTCTCATAATTTATAGTAAAGGACTGTCAGTTCAAGGAAATCGGAGTTTGCTGTGGTTGAGCTCTTCATTCCGTTACATAAGACCTCAGTTAAATACATTCCTGCCCGTAAATCATAATTGTAACGTATGATATATTATTTCCTGTCGCCTCTTTGAACGAGAAGTAATTACTTCCTTCCGAATAACGTTGAATAATGTCATAACTCGTTCTCTGTTTACGTCTTACAGTAGTGGGTGGACAGTTTGGGGAAGCATGTTGTTGTATAATGTGGATGCCACTTTTTAAAGACGGTTTCCAAGAACTTCCCCTGCCTGCTGATACTCTAATCCTCTTCGACCTGTCAATCAGTGAATAGAAAGGTAATTAGGCCTATTTACACTTGTCTGCAGTCCAGTACAATGTTGTCAAATACGTACAACAGCACTTAATAAATAATTTACTTAAGTAGTGAATGACAGCGACAACACTGGGGAAATCCACGCGACCACAAGAACGCCTGTTCTTTATCGGTGTCGCAGTCGGTGCAGATTTTCGAATTAGGGAACAATGCTATTGTATATTTTATATATATATATTATAGATAAACGATGGTTTGGGACGAGGCCTTCTTAAAATGGAACCAACTGTACTTTAAGTCTTCAATACTTAGTGACCCCTTTCAGGAATGTCTGGGGACTACTTCATTCACATTTTACCTAATATTGTAATTTTTAGCGCGTATTTCTGACATTTTCAGCACATAAAAAATAAATATTTCTCAAGCTTTCAACACCTAAAAATCGAGCTCTAGTTATTATTTAAATTCTGTGGCAGATCGTTGATCCTAGACGGAACTCTGATTCTATCGCAGCATTTAAATTGTAAATTAGGTAGTGGTCTGTTTTCCTGGGAAACTACTGCTCTAGTTTAGCTGAAACCACTCTATACACTACTTCGATGAAAAATCCGGCATAATTAACCTGTATCGATCCCGACATCATTTCAGAACACATCTCGATTACAACGAATGACATACATTCTAATAAACAAAATAGGTCAATGCATAACGTTGATGCCATCCATTTTTGTGAAAGCATCTTCTATGTAACACATAATTGGGTTAATAGGGGAGGAGCACATTGAGTGGAAAATAGTTGCCGTGTGCTTTCAAACTGTTGAAATCTCTTAAATGTTCCCTCCTGTAAGGTATTTACGAAATATCTACTATCATTTGAAATGACTTTCTTATATCTGACGCTTGTAAAACAGAAATGCGAAATGTGTGATTGATTCATTTTTTGAATGCCAGAATGGCACTTTCTAGGATTGTAGGTGGACGGGAAAACTGTCTGTCTGTCTGTCCGTGTGTCTGTACGCGCGATAACTCGAATATGCTTTATCAGATAACGTACATGGGACGAAGCCTATTGGTTTTGGACCAAATCGGTTGACCGGTACCGGAGTAACGCCCAATTAGGAACCTAATTTGTGAAAATATTACACTGAATTCCTCAAATGCAATTCGGTTCTCTTGACAACAGAATTGTTTGCAATGTTCTTATACGGCTTTAGAAGTTGCAATACACTGGGCTTTGACAAATAACACTACCCATATATTCCTTCACATATGCTTATCAAACTTTAGACCTTTAATTTTCTGTAAGCTCTGCTTATTAAATCGATCTGGAGCTTAACTCTGAGATCGATTACAAAAATAACTTCTTTTCTGCATATCATAATTGCAAGTGTCACTTATTATTCAGAAGCATGACATGTAAAGTAAAGATTTTAAACCTTCATCTAGGAGTTATGAATAAAAAATACAAGTTTTCGATATTGGCATATTAATCTATATGTTACTTTGTTACATCAGTTTACCCAATTTATTTATTTTCGGAGAAAGCGTAAAACGTATTGAGGGATGCTGGTACCGCTATGTTTTCAGACAGTCACATACAGATATCCTTTCATTGAAGGTGGTTTCATCATAAATTCACCAACTTCATAAAACGGATCGTGTCCATCATGTCCTATAATACCTTTATTTTTCACTGAAAATCGACAGTTTAACTCCCGTAAATACCATTCCTAAATGTACTGTAAATCTGACCATTGAGCTGTAATGGATATTAAGCTGTTTTGTGTGTCAATAGTGCAGTCTGCAATTGGGATTTCCAGACCCCCTTTCAAAGCATGTCATTATGCCCACTGAAAGTAAATATTGCAAATTATATAACATCGCTGTGCGGTTTTACGAAGGCATATTTATTTGATGTATGTGCATATTCAATTATTATTATTATTATTATTATTATTATTATTAAAACTATATAGGCTAAGCGCCTTGGCTAGGCATCCAAAGCTGTTCGCAGATAAGTACGTTCTGACACAGTGAGTACAGTTTCAAAGAATCTTAGCCCATGTGTTATTTTTGTTCTTAAGAAGTGCTATCTTATGCAACGTAAAATGTCTCGATTCGCAATAAACAGAGCTTGCCAGCCTCTCCTGAAAATGATTTTAAAATTAAATTACCTTATTTCTTCGCTTTGCAGACTCGGTGACGCAATTTGCTTTTCCTAGCATAGCTGTAGGCAGGCGTTATGAAGGGCTATACCATCTTGCAAAAAGAAACCCAATTAGATAGTCTTCTTTTCTCTTGTGTCTCAGCTGTTTTCGCAAGCCCTGCATACATTTAAAGAAACCAAAGAGCGTATTCTTTGTTTTCCTACCTAAACCATATTTAATCATTGCTTCTAGGAAGCATTTTTGTATTCATTGATCTGTCTTGCAAATACGTCTTCACGTGCAAAATAAATGTGATGTTTCGGAATTGAGAAAAATCTGTTCAGACTTTGAGCTCATGTCATCTATTTTTGGCACATGAATAATATTAACAGTCGTGAAGCCGAATTAATGCTCGACCGTTCAGTTTACAATTATTTAGTCCATTGCCTCATACAAGACTAAACCATTTGCTTTATATGTTACACAATAGTTATTGCATTAATATTAATTCCGTTTCTTTTTAGCTCTTCGCGTCTTTTATTAGGTATTTGTAATAAGAAAGTAAAAACCACTGTATATTTTATTTTATTTTTAAAAATACCTAATGAAAGATGCTTACCAGTCTTTCCTCTTGAGGTTTATGTGGGGGTGGATATTTTCCGCTTCTTAAGGTGGCATAAATTAACCTAAGATAGAAGATAGAGACTTCGCTACAATGTAGTCTAGAACAAGCTTAGAGGTCTCTTCCGGTACGTCTCGCAAGCACTTCAACGTATTCTTGCAAAACTGCTATAGTCCAGCTCATATTTAAAACTAACCGGAAAGTAGGTAAAGTGTCGGAAGTAAAATTAGCATATTAACTTAAATATAAAGTGTAATTGGCTATAGTAGGCCTATATGTCGCTAATTTAAAATAATAATAATAATAATTGTGATGATACTCGATAAAGTCAACCCATTTGTGAAATACCTTTCTCGTTCGTTACCATTTTGGATTTGACGCATGGAGTCTTCCGCGATACGTAAGGTTCCAGTTTGGGTTTTGGACTACAATACGTCTTGTTTGTAACTTGAGGCTTTCACGGTGTTGGTAATATACTGTATCCATGTTTTCTCTGTAATCTCGTCCTATGATTTTTGCATGGGTATGAACATAAATTTTAATGTTGTTCGTCTTCCTATTTCCTGACAGTCCAAATTTAAACAAAATATTGCTTGGTTAGGACTTATTTGTAAAGACGTCTGCTGCATCATTACGCGAAGAAGCTTTATGTTAAGGATATAAAAGGAACCGTGAATTCAGATCCGCTGGCGTAAAATGGTGAGAAATAACTTCAAGAAAAAATTCCCAGTCCAATGCTTAACATTTTGGTAGAGCTGTTTCCTCACGAATCAACCTTGCGCGGCTACTTACATGCTATATGGAAAGATGCTACATACTATATGAAAACGTCGGTCATGAAATCTCCCATAGTGCAAGATAATCCGTATTCATTTGTATGTTAGAGCATCATTACTCGTACCTGCCTTTCATTAAGATCGGAGGCAAAAATTTCCAAGACCCCGTTCACGAACATGAACGTGCTCGTGTGGCGAATTGTCGATAAGATGCTCTTATAAGCGTTAGTAATTAGCTTACGAGGCGTTTGCATGAGCGTGAAAGATGATGTGCTTGACGAAGCAGAAGAAAAAAGCACCTCTTAATGCATTGATCGGATAGTCTTTGTCAGACGCAGGCACTCAAGTGATCGTAATTCCGTTGGTATGAGGTCAGGCTTCGGATATTCCTGATGAAATAAATCTCTTCGAATCGTAATATTTTAAATATGGGCTATCCATTTTTTGTATATTAAAATTGCGGACACAATTGTGAAGGTGTGTTGTGGATAAAGTTGGAAATCAAATAATCGGGATTCTTTATGTGTACCGATATTCTAGCCTATAACCAGATTTCCCCATACTAAACAAACATTTTTGTTTCCGGAATGTTATCGAGGAATTCAGTTCCACACTTAATATAAATGATCAGAGACTAAATAAATCAACGTATTTTTTGTGGTAAGGGCATTTATGTACAAAATGTTTGCAAAAGCCTTTAATCAAAACTCATGAAAATGAGATAAAATTGGGTTTTGTTACGTGTTTCTTCCGCGAATTGATAGTATAACTGTACCACACGTACTAGAAACCTTTTCCAGAACTGCTGTGTTAGGAAGAGAACCAAAAAGTAAAGGTGTATTATTTCGTTAAAATACAAAGAAAGCTTACTAAGATGGTATATTCAACGAAAGGACTAAAACAAGGAGATGGGCTGGCCCCAGTTCTCTTCAATTTTGCTCTGGAACATGTAATAAGGGAATTAAAACGGATTTTACCTTAATTCATAAATCCGTGCAACTGGTTTTCTATACTGATGACGTAAACATAATGGCAAGAATAAAAAGGGATTTGAATTAAACCTTTCAAGGTCTTCAAGAGTACTCTAATGATATTGGTTTATAAGTGAACATGGAGAAAAAAATGCTAATACCCGTAAAAACAGCTTGAATAATAATACATAACATTCAGAGCAAACAGAAGTAAAAATAGTTCAGGATTTTTCATATCTAGGTATAATAGTTAACGACACTAATGATGAAATGCAAGAGAATAAAAACAGATTATCCAAAGCAAATGAAGCTTTTTTTCATTAATTTCCATATGCAAATCCAAGGAAATTCACAGAAAAGCAAAGATAATATTGTATAAAACAGTAATAAGAGCAGTATTAATATATGGCTGAACACGTTAAATACTTTTGTGAAAAAAAGATACTGAGAAGAATTCTATTTATATATATATATATATATATATATATATATATATATATATATATATATATATATACATATACATACATTTATATAATATACACACCAGTAGTTCTTCAGTTTTCAAGGTAAAAATGTATGTTTTTACGCCAGTTTATGAAAAGCAATACTATCGATATATCCCATGTAAATCGCTTGGGCTCTTTGTGAACCCAGTGGTACTCAAGCGTACCAAAGATAACCTGGTAATAGAAGGTTCAATGTAAAAATTCTTATAATATTCATACCGGTAGTTCTCCAGTTCTCAAGGTAAAAATATATGTTTTTACGCCAGTTTATAAAAGGTTTGTTCGCAAAGCAAATCCGTGACCGCTTGAGAATTTGTTGTACTGCGCATGTCCAGTCTGTAACTTACCCGTGATTTGCACTTTGCGAACGGTTACAAGAATTTGGAATCGATAGTTTCTGTGTTTAATCGATATGATATGCAAATAAAATATATATTTCCCTTTGACATGTTATAAATGCAATATACATCGACAATATAAGCTATATTTTGGGAAACTTTTAATTACACTGTTCTACAAGGGTCATTTTTCTTATATGAAAATATGTGTTTCTAAAGGATTTCCATATGGTACATTCAAATCTGAAAACAGAAATTCGCTATCAGGCACAGTTTTTCAGTTATACGAGAATATATGTCTCATTTAACTGACATTTTAAGTTTGTAATCAAGTTGGTGAACTTTGCTTAACAACAGCTGGCAATAGTTAATTTTGTCCTCATTTATTTTCATTTTCAGATTGTGGCATTCCTGTTGCTAGTAAAATTTTATGTTAATTAGCAAGTCATTGTTACAGGATTTAAAATTGAGTTTTATAGCGTTAAAGTGGCATTATTTGGATGGTGGAGACATTCTTTATTATGTGAGTAAATATTCATTTTTGACCATAACATTCAGACATCTGTGGTACCGGTATATAAAATATGTAAAACTTATAATTATAATTATAATTATAATGATGACATTCTGCAATGATGTTTGTGGACTAATGAATACTTTGAACTTCAAATACGAGCCACAGGAGTGGAGACTTTTTATAGATGCCTCAAAATACAGTCTAAAGGGAGTTCTCCTCCACAATGGGAACATAATGCCTTCTGAGTGGAGACTTTTTATAGATGCCTCAAAATACAGTCTAAAGGGAGTTCTCCTCCACAATGGGAACATAATGCCTTCTGTCCCAGTTGCCTATGCAAGTATGACTAAAGAATCATATGATACTTTGAAAAATATGCTGAGATTAATAAAATATAATGAGCACAAGTGGAAAATATGTGGTGATTTGAAAATAGTTGCCATGATATTAGGTATGCAACAAGGCTACACCAAATATGGATGTTTTCTGTGCGAGTGGGATAGTCGCGATAGAAATTCCCATTATAAAAGAAAGATTTGGCCTGAACGTAAGTGGAAAGTTGGAAAAAAAAATTACTGAATGAGAAATTGGTAGCCAGTGAAGATGTTCTGCTGCCCCCTCTTCACATCAAGCTAGGCCTTATTAAACAATTTGTTAAGGCCATGGACACATCTGGAAGAGGATTTATGTGCCTCTCAAAAAAGTTTCCTCGTCTTTCTGCAGCAAAAATAAAAGAGGGCGTGTTTGTGGGTCCCCAAATTAGAGAACTTCAAAAGGACTCAGATTTTGAACAATGCCTTGCTCCAAAAGAAAGAAGAGCGTGGTCTTGTTTCAAGAATGTAACGCAACATTTTCTGGGAAGAAAAAGAGCTAACAACTTCGAACAACTTGTTCAACAAATGGTAAATGCATATAGGGATCTAGGATGTCACATGTCTTTAAAAGTGCATTTCCTAGATTCACATCTACATTATTATCCTGAGAGCTGCAGTGATGTCTCCGACGAACATGGTGAAAGATTTCATAAAGATATAATGTCCATGGAAAAGCGGTATGAAGGGAAATGGATACCTGCGATGCTTGCTGACTACTGCTGGAACATTATCAGAGACTGCAAAATTGAACACAAGAGAAAAGAATAAGACTTTTAAATTCTTAGAGAAAAGTGCATTTTTTTCATATTTTCTAAACTTAAATAAGTCTTTCCACATAATATAATTATTATATTAAGGCTTGTGTACATTTATTTCGTTTTATAGTGCATAACATGTTTGTAAATAATTTTGCAAGATACTAAAATATTTATAGTTACATGTTTTGCCTACATAAATACGTAGCGTGGAAACGAAAATTATTTAAAACATGAAATTGCATATAACTTGAAAACTATGCGTGACACAGAGAAACTAATTACAGATTTGAATTCAGGAGGTGAATTTCCATGTTAATCAAGAATGTTATACCCAGAAAAATGAATTTCATTTTTATTTGTAGAACAGTGTTATCTTCCATTATTCATACATATAAGTAGCCTATGTTTATAAATCTGGCGCAATGTTATAGGAGGGAGGAGTCACGCGCGTGAAAATAGGTTACTGCGCATGTCTCTGATAACAATTCATGCTAGAGCCTGCAAACTTTTCTTATAGTACAGAAACTGTCCGTGAGAGCTTTGCGAACAGAAGATTGAAATCAGAATCACGGATTCTCGCTTTGCGAACGCGTATGGAGAAAGAGCGCATGCGCGAACGATATGTTCCTGGTTTCTGACTGCTTTGCGAACAAACCTAAAGATATTTAGTGTAACAAACATAGCCTGGTAGTAGGGAGGTTAAGGATTTGTGATGTACGACCCGAAACGGAACTCTGGGTCTGTTGGCTGAGTTGGCCATAGCTTACACGTAGTTCACAGATTACTGTGCACTCAGAGGACGTCAATATTAATTCAGCGAGCCACACTACATTAATACAGTGTGCGTTGGGGCTCCATCCAACTGGCAGCCTACTCTGCCCCTGTTGTTGATTAATGTAAATTATAGATACGGGGGTAATGACGTGTTACTTCTTGGCGCTACGCCACTCGCCGATATGCTCTCGCGTTTTCGATTTTCAAACATAATCTCATTTTTAGTCACAAAGATGTTTTGTTGATACTACCTCGGTCCGTTGGTTAAAATCTTAGGTCTGCATATATAGTAGTATTAAAACTAAAATTAAGTTCTAGGAAAAGTTATATTTATTTTTAAAAAGTCGTTTCTGTAGTTTTATCTTAGGTATTCGCGCGAAAAGTAGTGTTCATCGATAGCTTCGCTACTGCGCAGCAGATGAAACTCGTTAACTGGAGTTTGATTTATTGAGGCTATTCCATTAATAAAATGTAATGGATTATATAAATAATAATTACTTTCTTACTTTGTTAAATAAAAACAAGTCTGTCGGCTGCGAAATCACGGCATACTATGAAATCGATAATCGATTCGAGTTACCAGACGTAACCAATGTTACCGATTGTGCATATGAGATATAAATAATTAATTCAGGTAAAAGCACACGAAATCACTGGCACCTAATCGAAATTGTGTCTTTAATCATTGTACGTTTATATATATATATATATATATATATATTTTGTTCAACTTCCACATAAGTTGTGTTGTATAAAATAACGTGTTTTCGTTCTGTTCACTAATAGCATGTAACGTAATAATCACTGCACGTTGATACCTACATTTCCAGTAACGAGTTGACGTTTCATCAGATAAAATCGCATCCTTGTATTCGTAGCAGGATAAACGATCGTGATTGGTCTATATCCGAGGAATTGCTAAATGTTATTGGTAAATATCAAACACGCGGTGTATAAATGGAATAGTCCATCTAAAACTTGTATTTCAGTTCAGCACAGTACAGAACCCGGTCCCATCTAGTCTGGATTGGCGGGACTCTACTGTATATTCAAATATAGCGTATAGGATGTAGGTCTATATTATTCGGGCGGTTGTTACAGATCGATTGAGTCTATAATCAAGTTATTACCGGCATTTTAAGTTTCAAATAATTATTTTTGTTGTTCAACAGAAGGAAAGTTCAAATTAATGAATCGCATTTGTTGCAAATTCAGAAGTTGGAAACTAGCGAAGCTGTTACATAACATGTTAAATGATTTGTGTTCCTATAACACAAATTGCGTTCGAATTATTAAATTTATAATGTAATAATAGGCTTAAACTAGTATTTTTAATAAGAGTGGATGTGAGATAAACGTGGAACGATGTAGCTGTGGACGGTTTACGATATGATTAAGATATAGCTGTTTACGATAAGACTAATTTATGACTGTTTACTGTATGACTGATTTTAAGATTACCGTATTTTACGGACCATAAGGCGCTCCTGACTATAAGACGCACCTTGATTTTAGGATGGAAATTTAAAGGAAAATAAATTTAATGTGATTCTACGAAAAATGTTGAAGGGAATAATATACTTAATTGCATAAACAAATTATAAACTTGTACAATGGAATCAGTGTAAATAACTTCTAACTGAAAACCTGCGTTGTACGAAAATCTCTTCTGTACAGGTGGCATCGCGTAAATTTTAACCATTGAACTGATTTCTCAACAAGACTGAAAATACTCTATACCCTCTAACCCTCAATTCAGCATATGATAGATGTGACAGGACAAGGAGGAGACAACTCTTTTCGTGTTAAAGAACTCAACATTCCTTTATTTTCGCATTGTATAGGCTACCTGGTTTCCAGCTACCCTCACTTTAATATTGTGACATGTGCATAGGCGTACCGAGGGGGGGGGGGTTTGAACCCCCCCATTGATTAAAAAAAGGAAAATTATATAATTTTTTTAAGTCTGCCCATAAATTACTTAATACAAGTATAAAGCGTGGGAAGCTTAAAACTCGTTATTTTGCGTCTTAATTTTTAAAATTTTCCGGGGGAGGGCCCCCGAAAGCTTAAAACTCGTTATTTTGCATCTTAATTTTTAAAATTTTCCGGGGGAGGACCCCCGGAAGCTTAAAACTCGTTATTTTGCATCTTAATTTTTTAAATTTTCCGGGGGAGGACCCCCGGAACCCCCTCTCCCTGGGGGGTATTCCATACCCCCCAGACCCCGCGGATGTTATAACCCCCCCCCCCATAGGGTCGGCCTGGTTACGCCTATGTACATGTGCACTGATGTACAATCTGTGCCAAACTTTGCCACCAACCTATCCTTACAACATTTTTTTGTTTATGGTATTACCGCCAATATTTACCATGATATTAATTTTTTTTAAATGTATTTCGGACCATTAGACGCACCCAACTTTCAAGGCTCTGTTTTCAAAGTAAAATAGTGCGTCTTATGGTGCGTAAAATACGGATTATTTAGGTCGTGACTGATTTTAAGATATATCTACTTACCATATGACTTACGATACAACTTGTTTTTTAAAGCCTTTGAAAAATTCAGGTTAGCCTACTTATATTCAAAGTTCCGGAAACAAGGCAATAAGAAAAAGAAGTGTGCAAATACTACCTTGTATATCACGTAATGATTGCTCAAGTTATAGTTATTAACAAATGAATGTATTGTTAATTTACACGGTGCTGACTTCGATTTTTTTTCTCCCTAATGGTGTTAACACAGTTAAAGGAAACTGATGTGCAAACATTTTTGGGGGGCACTGTATAAATTAGTATACATTATTAAGAGTGTTGATAATGCAACTAATCGCATGTCCGCACCTGTAGTCAAGGGGGTAAATAGCGTGGGATCGGGATGAAATTAAATCTCACAGAGACCGTGGACATGAGCTGTGTTCCCATAGAAACCATTTACTTGCTTGTTGCTATCGTAACGGCCGGGCCGACCTGCCCAGTAGCTAATGCATGTGCGGCCATCCTGGAGACCGGAATGCAAACGAGTTTACGATTGCGTCGTTCGTGTTAAAACATTCGTCCTAGTATGTTCTGTATGCCCTGTTTTTACAAAACCTAAACTCCCTTAAAATGTTTGTCATTCTGTTGCGCCCCGTTATTTCCAGGCATGCCCGCCTATTCGAGAGAGAGGGAGCTGAAAATTTCGCGACTTGTAAAATCGCGACATGGTTTTTCCCCTCTCCCCCCCCCCCCGTTTAACAAAGGTGAACCCTGAAATTTTGAAAATGCAAATCATCTTGACCCGCAGATTTGAATAAGTTAATTTAAACACATTGCATAAGTTATTGATCCAATTCCGTGCTCCGTCATATTTATAGATAGACCCGTCACAGTTGTGGATAATACGCATTTCGATTTATGGGTTATTTATCTTCAGAATAGAGAAACTGTCTTATACATTGTCTGCAGAACGCTAAGATTGTAATACTTAAATTTCAATTTCATACTGCGTATTTTACGTAACGGTGGTTCTCTCTTGTAAACTTATGCTTCCAGTGGAAAGAGAATTAAATTTTCAGTAGTTTACTCCTGCTTATGTAATATTCAAAACGTCTGTATGTTGAAGCGGTAATTTGTGCCGTTTAAGGAAGTCTGTATGGATGTCAGTAATTGTTATGAGGAATGCAGTGGTTCCATTTACAAGAAAAAGAAACTGGAAAATGGTGTTATCAAACAGATAAAACCTCTACCACAGACTTGTTTGGAAGACGCAAAATTAGGTTATATGATATACAAAAAAAAAAAGTTTCATTGGAAGTCGTTAATGTTTTTTAAGTAGATTGTATGGTATGTTTGCAGTGGCTTCTTAACGATCTTTATCCGGTACTAATAGTGTAATTGCCCATTTTATTTTTTATTCGCTGTAAAAGACTATCCCTATCCATTAAATGTACAAATGCATTTATATCAGTTCGATGATTTTGCGTTCATTTTTTACTTTCTGATGACTAGAACTAGTTGGACTCCGCGTAGGTTTTTACTATTAACGTGGTCAGAATTAGCTTATTCCGGGAATTCACTACTGCACGAGTAGGCCTACTGCCATTAAGAAGTTTGAGAAACTCTGTCTTGGTTGTGAGAAGGATGGGGGCGATATCAGTAATCTCAAAGTGAAGCATAGTTGGCCAGAAACCTTGATGTTGAGGAAGTTACACAAATAAAAAATAAAGTACGTATATTTGTACAATGTTCTTTCTGTACCCGTAGAATATTTACTTAGTGACAGCTGACGCAATCTCACTGAAAATTGTTATTTCTCCTTTAACAGTTATTAAAAATATGTTTAATAATGCTTTGCTAGGCATTTTTTTAATACATGAGTAGGTTTTATGTCCCAACATTAGTAAATGATTTTGGCACTTTTTATAATGCATGTTTTTCATTTGAAATTCTTATCTTCTATCGTTTTCGCCGATAATTTACACATTTTGTAACTTTTTTGTATGCAGAATTCCTAATCCTAAGAATAACTAGTGGAGTACAATTAGGTATTTTCCAGTTAATTGAAATTAATTTTTAAAACATACCGCTGTTGGACAATTTTCAGTGTACATACTATAGCCTATTCTCGTAAAATCCTGGAGTTACAAGGGAGGCAGTACATTGACAGAAGTTGAGATTTTGCACGTGTCTTGAAGAGTGAAATGGAAGCACGAACGGCAGCAGGAAACTCGTCTCTCGTCTCAGTGCATGTGATTCGAAGGACCTAACATGGTCAGTAAATCCTATTACCTTTCAGAGTACAGTTCCCATTCACCTAGAGACAAGGGCCAAATTAAATTTACGTGATACCTTCCCAATACCTATTACAGCCACATCGGCATTAAGGGAGAAGAGATGTCACTTTACGATCACTACCTGATGCCTGGATTGAAAATCGTTACGAACTTGTTCTCTATTTCGTTTTAAATGTGTGTTCATCATCCTAGCTTTTTTCCTGTATTATTAATTTTGTAGTAAATAACACTGTTATATGGCTGCATCGCGCGCTAACGGTAAAGGAATTGTTGCTAACTAAATGAAAATCTTACATTTCTTCATACATGAGTCATTTCACGAGTGATCGTAGAGGTGGTGACTAACCGGACCACTAGACGCTGGAGAAGGTCCTAACATTAAGGGTTGACTGTTGAAGCTATATTTCAATATCCGGGACCTACAGCTTAACATGCTGCTTCACTTACCGAATTGTCAGAAGTGAAACCCATTGATCAGCTTCAAAAATAAAAATTCTAAAACACCTTCCAATTTTATGTATATTCGTGAACTGACAACATATAATAAATGCTTCGAAATGAGTTATTCCTTTTCATAAGGAGCTTTGTGTCGCCCCATATTCAGGCTGTTCAACAGCATTGGTGCGTTTTCCGGAAAATGTCTACCTTGTTTTTCTTTTCATTGTTCCTAGACCCCAAAACCATTGTGAACTCAAAAGTAATTAAATTATATATAATGTCCCCTTCTAAGGACAAGATAACTGCCGTGATTTTGCACAGTTCATTCCAATAGAGATGGGAAATCTCGGAGTAGTTCGTTAATGGAGAAATCGGACCAAGAGGGTAGAAATGGGAAAGGTTTTTTGGAAAACTGAAAGAAAAACCCTTGACACCGTATGATGAATACTGCATCATTTGGGAATGTGTACGTATGTACGCCTTTTACTGAAGGGATGGGCAATAGCATTGAACAAAAAAAAAATCCCTTAGTAAACATAAGAAAGAAGGTTTCATCACTTTTTTAATTAAAGCGGAAGTAAAATATTGTTACTTCTACGGTACTTTGCGAAGCTGAGAGCGGCAGCAGATAGAAGTGACCTTTTAAGTTCAGAGGTTTTCCTATTGGGGTAAGTATCAAAAGAGAGGGTTGAGGTCGAAGATATTAGTTTTCATCGCCACGTAATTCCTAGTACAGCTTCATGTAAGCTTCTTTCGTTCGCTGTAGCATAGAATAGAGTGTAGGCTAACCCTTCTCAAGCAGCAGCACAGGCGAGACGCTTTTGCATTGATGTAACAGTTCTCCCACCGCTCCTCCAAAAGGTCATTGGAAACAAATGTACTTTTCCTGGATTTTTTTATTATTTCTTATAAGGTCAAAAGTCCCAAGACTTCCAAGTCATATAATTGAAAATTCTACCTTCACGAATATAAGTTACTTATTTACTTCTATCTTTTTAGCAAATTCAGAATTTTTAATAATGTTGGATGGGGTATCCATGTACGGCACAAACATGTGCGATATCTCCAGTTATCAGTAAGGCTGAAGATAAGTATGAGCAATTGCAATGCTCCCCCAGCCATACCAGTTATAAATGCAATAGGTTTTATTTTTTATATAGCAGCCCCGTGACCGAACGGTTTGACGGCCGTATCCCGGGACAAATCTTGGTCCGCACCTTTCTAGTGCCGTATATGTCTCCACGGCTTACGTAATCACTAGGGCCCGGGGGTTTAGCCACAAAAACATTACATCAGGTTAGTGGTGACTGGGATATAGCCGTATGTAAACACGAGGGAAGGGATGACTTGCTTTCAGTGGCGCACTTTAATACGAACATTCAAGTTCAAGGGCAGTGCAGCTAGTCTAGTGAAATGATAGACACAGCGTCATAGAATAGTTTGCACATTTAATCGTAAATCACAGAAACAAAATATATTTCCTAGTAAAACGAACATAAATATATTAATATAATAATATTTGTTAACAGTATTCACATTGAAAATTAAAAGGCAATTTATATGTCTGTGCATACGCTTTGTTGCAGTGAATGGCAATATATATTTTGAAGTTTTCAAAAGAAAAATATCTTCTATTTTCCTCCAAAGAAGATCTTTAATGATAAAAACTTCTCTCTACGTCTCATGACGTGACGGGGGATGAGATAATAGTGTTTCCCTTGTGTGGGTACACATCGGTATTCTGTAGAACCTACCAGTGTACCTCGAAAGGTAAAAACAGTAGAAAAATCCTGCATTTTTCTGGAGAATTTTTATTTTTATTTCTGCTGCACCTGTAGAAGTATTCCATCCTCAGGTTGACTCTTACCTATGGATAATTCCTCCACGAGTCTGATCGCTTGTGCCATTTACATATTTTGTCTCTCTAGAAGAGTGATACATCTAGACAGTTACCGAAATTATTTGCAATGAACTTGATATTACTTAGTAGCTTTTCTAAACAAAAGGCTAAACATTTTCTGGAGCAGCACCCCCACTCATTTTAGCTATGATCCGCCACTGGTTGTCAAGAACGCACAACACACAACGATGTCAACAGAACACTAAACTGCCTCATGCAGTGCAAGTTGTTTACTAACTCAGAAAGCTTTCTATGCCTTGTGCACCACTAACTTGACGAATTATTGGCTAAACCCCCGGGCCCTAGTAATCACAAATGTAGCCAAGACTGCGATTATTTGTAATTAATTAACATAAAAAGTGTAATACAGTTTTTAATAAATTGTTTTTAAACTTGTCATTAAAGTTCCTCGTAATACTGTCATAAATTTTAAGTGAGAGGAATATTCAGAAGTTTTGTTTCTAATGTAGTTACTTTTTGAGACTTCATTTTGTTATTGTCAAACATAGCTATTTTTAGTTAGTTACAGTTAAAGGTCCGTGAAATTTTCGAGACGCGATAACGCGAATGTTCTCAATTCGACAGATATTTTCAGAATTTCATTTTACAGCCTCCTATAACCCCCAAAACTGCACTTCAGTTCCTTTGCACCTAAACGACATCGCCCTGCTAGCTAGTGTATATAGTGGGTATAAATTTATGTGTTCCCGTAGAAAGAATTTCCAACTTCAGCACTGCATAATTTTAACCCCAGTTTCAGACGAATTTCGGCTAGAATTGTTTTACCTGAAAGAAACCATACCATTCATTTTAAACTATATTTTCGTAATTATTATGATTTTCTCGTGACAATGACGGCATTGATTGCATCGGCCGTGATGGCATAGAATAATATTGCTCATGGTAAGGGGAAGCAACAATTTTTTGCTCTAAAACGAACAGCTCACTGAGAAAGCCAAAGAAATGGAAATTCAGGATCAACATACGATGCAAAACACACCAAGTGCACTCTGATACTATCATAGTCTGTTCTTTAAATTATAAGCTCTTACCAATGCCGAACTTTTTTTATATGATAAAAAATAATCAATTGAATTCATCAAGATTGTTAAGAAAATCCAGCAATTCAATTTTCAAGTCAAGTTTGTTTTCTAATTCTTGCAGACATCATTCATTATGAAGTTCACAAAAAGTTTAAAATTACTATTTCCTACAGTATAAGCTGCGGGAAATTAAATTAATAACACCGAAATCTCGAAATTTTAAAACTAATTTTTCTTAAAAATTAAAACCAGCTTCACTGACCTCTACTTATAGTTCATTCATTCTCTCTCAGGCGGTAACTATTGTCCATTTACTGGTATTTAGACTTTCTAATTAGTTGAAACTTCGTCCTCACACCTTAATTTATTTGCGTAAGAAATTGATTCTCCCTGTTCTGTATCCAAATTTCGAGTCCTATTAACAACATGCTTTGAGAATCCTTTCAAGCCGTGGATAAAGAGTTGGGAGTTCATTCATGCGAATTAACAAGTTTATTTCTGTGATTGTGCTTGACTGGGTAGTAGTGCCTAATAAGCGAATAAAGGAATTAAAAGAAGATAGCGAGTGATGACAGGCCTTCTGTTACAAAAAGCAAGTGTTCCGTTCTGATTGCTTCGACTTTTTTTATTGTTATTATTGATCAGACGATCAAACTTCAAAAAGTTCTTTTCCGATTGCCACGCCCACTTGCAAACAGATTTCGCCGCCTCTGTGGATCCTGTCTGAGCAAAGCAATTGGGAATGAGCAACTGTTAGATCCGTGTTCAGTCCACCGCAACTCCCATAGCTGTCCGCATGATTGACAGGCTGATTTTCATATAAATATCTTTTTTCGTCTCCCTCGCAAACACAGTAGAGAAATGGTTTCTTTCTCTGAAACCGTACTAAATACTTAAAGTAACCATACGTCCCGAATAAAAACCCCATTGTCCCGAGTAATCTGATTATTGTGGGAAAATTTATATCATCAAATAGAAAATAAATGGTTTTATAAGAAAGACAAAGAGGGAAACAAAAAATTGAACGTTACAACTTGCACGAGAACATAAACAAAAACAATAACTTTTAATAAGAAACAAAAACAGTAACTTTTAAAAGCTCTGGCTTCATCAGAGAAATATGATTGAAAAGAACCCAAACCATATTTTTCTATGAAAACCGTAAAATATTAGGCCTAATGGGAGTGAACGTAATTTAAAACAACTTAACATGTTTTTTATTTTATTGTTAACTTTGGCCATCAGTCACTGCAATACGTCTTGTTGGTCAATTGAAAATAGGAAAATGTCATTGTTTGTACTTACTAAACTCATTCTACTTATATATACTGTACTTCCATATTACTACTATCATGTGAAAAAATATGGGTTCCAGCTTGATAAAAATGTTCCATAGCAAAAGAGGGTTGGAATTTTGGAGATAAGAGGATATTGACTTTTTTAAAAAGTCTTTTCCTTAACAGAAATACGGTCACCTTATGCATTATGTATATATGAAGAAGTAGGAGATACCATTTCTATGGCTAGCCTTAAAAACAGCGAAATTTAACAAAAAATGATTACCGCGTTTTCACATGTTTAAAACATGTTTCCTTACACACTGACGAAAGAATTGCTATCAAGTTTATGTGTCTCCACGATTTTTAACTCTGCTGAAGGATTTAAAATTAGAATATTATATTTATCTTTCAATTCATTATTCTCATAAATTTCTGCTCATTAATTTCTCATTTCTGCTCATTAATTTCTCAATTTCTGCTCAAAATTTCATTATTCTCATAAAAAAGTTCTGCTCATTCGACAGACATGCCAGTTTAAAATAATATCAAGTTCAGTCAGGTTGGTCTTAACGAATCTCAGTATTTCATTATATTCTAGTATATTAATTCTGCTGTATAATAATGAAATTTAATGCAGACCTTAACTTCTCTATTTGAGAAAGTAAAACTTTATTTTTTTTAAAATACGTTAGAATTTTAAGATGTCCAAGAATAGAAGGAATGTTCATAAGAAACGTTTTAGGTCCTATAACGTGTGGGGCTTATTCTTAACGGGGCTTTTATAAAAGGTGTTTTAGCCTTTTATTTTTGTGGAATAGCCCTTAAACAGACTATTTTAGCCGTCTTAATAAAACATATTAATGGACACTAAAATTAACACCAAAAATTGTATTATAATTTTGACACAGTTATTCTAGGGTTTTTTTTTTTTTTTACAAAATAATCAAGAATAGCATGAACAATTTAGATATTTACCCTTTAATGATACAATTATTCAATACACCACTCAATTCACTTCCGATCTATAAAAATAAGTAGATTCGAGTGTACGAATTTGTTCCTTTAATATACTTCTCTGTCGTTGGTCGGCAACTTGTTTTTTAAAGTTGAAACGACAGTGGATTAGTTGCAGATTTCAAAGTACTGGATACGGCTCAAGTTTCATTTCCTGCGACGGCGAGGCGGGACATTTTCGAGTTACAAAGTTAATGGACAAAGCGACATATACATTGTTAATATCAGTGCGTTGTATAAATTTATTTTTATTTTGTCTTTTTTAAAAATGCACATTTTCACATATTTATTTTCCTTTGCATTAATTGGAATATCTATTTAAAAATATGTTTATCTGCAAAAGACCTCTTTAGCCCCTAGTTTTTTCACCAAAAATCCTCTTTAGCCCTAGTCCTCCTTAGCCCCTTTTAGGCTCGAGCCCGATTTAGCCCTTTTTAGGTTCTATAAGATTCATACATTCGGAGGCAAGGGCCACCAAACGGAAATATATGTTAAAATATTCTAATTAGGAAGCTAGGGAAAATCCGGTCCCTAATCATTATTAATGCAGTTACACGCGCTTTTAATTCGGGGTTTAGGTTATACTTATTCACAATTCTCAGTTTTGTCATATTTCCTTATCCCTTTTCACTACCGCACAACATAATCCTAGAGAATTTGAGCGTATTGTTTAACATTCTTAGTTATTTTGACTACTTACTATTTCGGAACAATAATACATGAGACAACCTTTACTTTTTGTTTTTACCGTAGTTTTAAATAGATCCATCAGACAGTCATCGAAAGTAGTCACGGAAGTCTTAAGAAATGCAGCTGTGTTCAGTTGTAATACTTTGCAGTGTACTCTAAAAATAACAATTTATAATCAATTTGATTGGAATGCACGGCCTTACTAAGTTGACATTATTGAATATCAGGCGTTCACCATTGAGCGTTGTTTTTGAGGTTTTGTGACCCAGATACGTTTAGACGAAACAGAATTTCGGCGGGTCAGGCACGTGGATGTGTTTTCCGTCTCCGTCCCACCCTCGCGATCCGCATAGCCCCTAATCCTTTGTACCCTGTGTTTTCAAGATGCCGGCCATTATCTCACACGATTCGCTCTCAACGCACACCAAATAGATGCAGTCAGGCTCGTTATTTTATCCTCCTCCCGTTTTGCACCTACTGAACAAATTGCTCCTTTCTCGTAAGCGACCTCTATTAAAGCATTATATACGATAGTAGAAAAAAAAAATATATATATAGGCCGTTTGTATGGAAGGAGGAACATTTGTGGAGATGGTAATTTTTCACAATAGCCATAATATGCTAATATTTTAGGCCCATAATTACAAAAAGGTACAAAATACGAAATGTATGCCAGAAATCTATATAAATGCGAACATGGTCCCTGTTCAGTATTATGTTTTAAAAGTAAAAGATAAAATAATATGTAATATGCTTGTTCGCCATTTTCATCACATCTCATTTACAGTTCTAAAGGAATTATGGCTGAAATTATTTTTTAAGTATTGTTTTTCTATTTTATTGGGCTATAAAGTTAATTAATTTCCTCCTCTTTTTGGAAGGTAGTACACCATTCTTGTTCCCCCTATTGTAATGTAACAGCTAATGGTTTTTATGGATGGGTGAGCGACATCCTGCCACAGTACATACAGAGTATAGAGCCTCCAAGTGGAGGTTTTACTACCGAAGACTAATTTGGTTATGTTATTATTCCCATAGAGCCCCATTGCCTCGACGACCAGCTATAGGAAAATAAGGTATTACTAGGACATGAAAGGGCCGGGGGATTCAGTCCAGAGGCTCTAATTTAGGCTTGCATTCTTTAAGGTGCCATAATTCTAAGACACAGGATCCACGGTGTATGTTCCCTGCTGGAGAACTTCATGCTAGAATGAAGCATGCTACTTCCTCACCAAATTTTGTCTTTTCACCCTGCTTTTATTCGCACTTTGGCCTGAAACTTTCCGATAATTCTCTAAGTGTGAAAACCATCAGACTTGGATTTTATTTAATTGTGCTATTATTGAACCAAGTTGGTCAGTTATATTGCTTCAGAGCGCTGGTATTAAAATGTTCTGTATTCTACAGAATCCTGCCTTAAAAGATACAGTTCTAATTCTTGTCTGGTCTTTCTTAAATATATTTTTAATAATATTTGAGGAGTCTGTTAATATGTTAAGTTGATGTAGCATATACCTTGATAAGGGAACATTCAACAAATTATTTTTTTTTATTTTGTGGGTAAAAAACTGAGAAATGTTGTTGTAGAGAAGCATGTTGTGTGTATGTCATGCGTAATAATCACGTAAAATCGGTAAGAAAGGTAAGTTCTATCGGTTATGGGGGTATGCCGTGGCGTAATTGGTTGAGGCATTGCGCTAGAAACCGAAAGATCGCGGGTTCGATCCACGATGAAGTCGTTGGGGATGTTTCGGTTGATCTAATCCTGCTGGCACTACTAATGGCCCTGGGGTCGACTCAGCCTGTAACAGAAGGGAATACCTGGAGCAGTCCTGGGGGTAAAGGCGGCCGGTGCATAAGTCTGACCTTAGTACCGTCATGTGTTGAATGTCTTAAAACTTCATGAGCTTCAACCTGCTGGAACCCTAAGGGTCTTCCCAGTTTGTATAGGGACCACTTTACTTTACTTTACTTCTAATAAATTATGATCTAATTGATCCATGCATCGCGAGAAATCCTTCTCAAGCCTTTATGAGCCTATTGAAATGAGATAACACTTACAGATCAGTACCCCGTAGTGTGTTCCATAAAGTTAAATTTTCGTATGAAAGAAGTTGTCTCCGGGTATTCTACGTAATAAATACATGGAGTTATGTTTAAACTTTACTTTATGTTGCGAAAGGCCCTATGGCTATTCATAGTTTATTGGTTGAAGTTCTGTCAGCACTTCAGTCTGCTTTGCAGTTTTTATGTGGATGACGAGACAAGATTCTCTGCATTACGGTGAATGTAGTTCCTTGATGGTCGCCACTATTCACTTTATGCTGCCTTTATGAAGAAGCATGTAGGTCAAGTTCATAACTAAATTCATCCATTTTGTATGTATGGTATGAGAAAACTAAGCTTAAACACAGGCCAGTATGTTTTAACATGGTTTTTATTGTTATTAAAATACATGCTTAATACTGCTGAACTCCATCAATGAAATAAAATAAATATGATACCAGGTGCTCAACTATTATATAATTTTGTGATTGCTGCCTAGGCCTATCGGTGCCTTTACACCATCTTCAGGGCATCTTTTGCTGGCTTGGAGTTCCAGTAGTTAAAATAAAAACTGCATTTCGTCACATTTATAAAATAAGATAAAATTTATAACATCTTATTAAAACATATTCGCTGAACTCAAAGGCCTAGGCAGAAATCCCAAAATTATATAATAGTTGAGCACCTGGTATCATATTTATTTTATTTCATGGTTTTTATTAAATGCTTATATGGACCTGTGTTAAGATAATTTCAAGAATTGCTTGAAAGACCAACTTCCTTCAACTTTGTCTACCTTATGCAACCCTATTGGTATGTGTCTTGCTTTCGAAACTGTCTGTAACCCAATTCAGTAGGTTGATAACGTCTGCTTGCACTCAGATTGCAGCAATCTGTAAAATCGAATTTCAGCTCTCCTTTAAATTGGCATATAACCTCGATAGTTAACACGTACGAGGCCACCAGTTGTACTATAGATAAAAGCCAAGTTTCAACCTTGATAAACGTTCAGATTTACTTTATGTAAAATTAACCACTTTATTAAGTTTCCATCCAGTTTACAGTAAATTAATTGCACATAGAATTATGTGCTTAGATAATATCTACAATATGTACAACCGAACATAAAAAGAGTAAGCAGGAGAACATCTAGGTAATATGAAACAGTTTTACAACCAAGAAATTGTATTATTAAGACAGCATGTGCGTCAAAATCATCACGTAACGTGAGAATTTTCTGTTATGGCCTGAAAACCGCCAGACTAATTCCAATGTCAGATAAAACACCTGACATTTTTATCTTTCAGAACAGGAATCGTAAAAAATGAAATTAGAATAAAATATTTCATACATGCCTATTTATTATTATTATTATTATTTATTGATTTATATGATGAGATTTTCTTTTAATATTGATTTCTTATCAATCCGTAACACATGTTGTTTGGTGCAATCTATAAATCCAAACCTGACAGTGTCACTCCTTGGAAAGTTTACTTACGGTTATGGCGATTCCAGCTCTGATAAAATCTTGTTTGGCATTTTCTTCCGAGTACTCCCTCTCAGGAAAATTTTATCTGGCGTTTGGACTCTTGATTCGTTTGTATCTTTCATTGTTACCCTACCACCATCAAGCTGTCGGCCAGGTAGCGCAAATAGTATGGCATTGGCAAGATCCCGGACCAGGTGGAAAGCATTTATATGTGCATACATATCAATTTACATACATGTAAATAACCTATCTCAGCATTTACAAAAATCTGCATACCTTTTCTAAAAAAAATATATCAACTTATTGCAATCGAAGAACACTCATAATATGCTACTATAGTTATGTTTATTCACAAATTAAATAGAATATTATTGCATGAGGCGGTGCCGATCATTATTTAATTAGAAGAATTCTTATTCTCCAAAAACGTATGATTAGCCTATAATTATTATCTTCAACGCAAATCCTCTCGAATCATGTTAACCACTTCTTAAAGCCAGTAGCTTCCATCCTTTACTTTGATTAATCTTCTTTTAATGTGCAATTTTTGTCGTCAGGAACAAAAGCTTATTTCCAAGGAAAAATCGCGACTTTCGCCATTATGGCACTAGGAACAAATAAATACTAAGCACAAGACGCAACTATTCGAGTACTCGTTGAGCATAACATTTACGCTGTGTGAAATGCTTCACATTTATACCTGTTCGGTCATAGTTACGATGCAAAGCATAATGAAATGACTGTACATTATTATTATTGAGTGATTCGGACTGCTTGAATAATAATAATAGTAATAATAATAATAATAATAATGTTTATTTTGCCTGGCAGAGTTAGTCATAGCCTATGGTCTTTTCTTCCACCCAAGCAGGATAAATACAAAATACATTAAATGAATTCTTACAACAAAAACAATAGATACCATAATAATACAAAATACTAGCAATAAAATAATACACTTCGCATGCCTACAATGAAACACAAGACAAAAAAGCATCCAACAATAACACAGAAGTATTCACTGCTTTTAATAGTACAATCGAGTTTTGTTTTAACTCCGGGC